>JAGXOD010001351.1:9852500-9935000 GCA_020368025.1 Brachyhypopomus occidentalis | reverse complement strand
TGTGTGTGAGTGTGTGTGTGTATGTATGTAAGTGTAAGTGTCAGTGTAGGTGTTTTTTTTGTGTGTGTGTATGTAGTTGAAGGCACATGGGTGTGGGGTGATTGGGGGAGGTGTGTGTGTGTGTGTGTTTGTGTGTGTGTGTGTGTGTGTGTGTGTGTGTGTGTGTGTGTGAAGGCACATGGGTGTGGGGTGTGGGGGGGTGTGTGTGTGTGTGTGTGTGTGTGTGTGTGTGTGTGTGTGTGTGTGTGTGTGTGTGTGTGTGTGTGTGTGTGTGTAGTACAGTAGATGGATAACAGGCTGTCGGAGTGGCCAGTTCTACAGTGGCAGTGCTACCTGCACTCCCATTAGCATGTCCCCAGGGACACGCACACACAGGACAAGGAGACAGGCCTGGATTAGCTCATCCATCACCACTCGGGAGCCTGTGACATCATCACGTTGAGTCGGGATGGCCGTCCTGCGGTGATGATGCGGTCTGACACACTGAATGTTCTATAGCAGCGGCGTGCTTTAAGCAGCCCAGCAGACTCGGCTCGGCAGACGGGCCAACACAGCGAACAGGTTCTGAGCTGCACTTCTGTTGTGTGCTTGGGGATATGGAGGCTCGCAGTGTCTTGGAAATGTTCCTGGAAGCCATAAACAGTTTGCGTCCTCTAAGCACTGTTATACCTAAGAAAGGGCAGCTGTGTGAAAAAGTCGTTTAGTCTAGTGGCTTGTCTGTGTTTTTCAAGCATCTTAGTTTTTCAAATTTGTTCATCACTTTGTGACACACAGATTGTAATAAGACTTGTGGGACATGCAAACACACACACACACACACACACACACACACACACACAGGTCTGTGGTCACATGGTGCTCCAGTACTGGCAGCCGGCCCTGTCTGGGTGGGATAGGAAGCATGGCCAGACCACAGCGGAGCTGTGTGTGTGTGTGTGTGTGTGTGTGTGTGTGTGTGTGTGTGTGTGTGTAGGCCAACGTTTGTCCCAGTGCATGTGTGTGAGCGAGTCAGCATGTGCCCACAGAGTCAGGGGATGTGGTTCCCCCACTGATGACCCTTTTACACCAATGCATCGTACTGGAGTGGCCCACCCATGAGGACACACACACACACACACACACACACACACACACACACAGTGACCTAATTACCATTGCAGCATCTGGCAGCTCTGCGGCAGTGGCTGGGCCCACGGCTGTACATCAAACCCTGGGTCTGCACGGAACACGGTGCTGTCCATCTGCCGTAACCCACGTCAGCTCACCGGGCCGCACCGCACAGTGCAGCAGCAGCGCAGGCCTGTGGGACGGAGGCACCGTGTGGAATTGGAGCTGCCGCGCCGTGTTTAGTTCCAGTGGCCAGCGGGGACAGCCAGGGTGGAGGCGGACATGTCTCCTACTTGCAGCAGACCCCGACTCCCTCGCCGGGTGTGGAGGCTGTGTGTCATCCAGGCCCCAGGCACTTATCTGTTCCTCTCCCTCCCTCCCCACCTCTCTCTCCCTCCCTCTCCCTCCCCCCCTCTCTCTCCCTCTCTCTCTCTCCCCTCTCTCTCCTCTCTCTCTCTCTCTCTCTCCCCCTCCCTCTCCCTCTCTCTCCCTCCCTCTCTCTCTCTCTCTCTCTCTCTCTCTCTCTCTCTCTCTCTCTCTCTCTCTCTCTCCCTCTCTCTCCCAGCCCCCTGGGATCCGCCCTTTGTCCCTGTCATGTTCTGTTGGTATAATCGCTCCGACTAAACTGTGCATTTACACTGGATCTGAGGCAGAGATAAGAGCCCCTGAGCCCCAGCCTTATCTGGAGTTATCAAATGGGGTAAGAAGCAGGAAGAGGCGCCCCTCCCCTCCCCTCCCCCCACTGCTCCCCTGCCCCTGCTCCTCCTCTGTCCTGCAGGCCTGCTGTTTGGTCTGGATGTAACCACAGATTTGTGTAATGATCTCAGAAAGGCAGAGAGGAAAACTGACAGAGCAAGGGAGAGAGAGAGAGAGAGAGAGAGAGAAGAAGAGATGGAGACAGACAAAGGCTCTGGCCTACAGGAGCTGTCACCGGTGCAGCCGTGTCGTATATGCGTTTGACGGCTGTCATGAGATCACCGAGCAGCAAATTCCCCCACACACACACACACACACACACACACACACACACACACACACACACACACAGACACACACACACACACACACACACAAGTGGAGAATGGAGCGTGTGTTTGGGATGAACTGCTAGTGTTGTTTGGCATGTTAGCGAGTGAGTAATTGCCACCTTATGTTGCTTCACATGCATCCTGTCAGAATTAGCATAGCTTCCGTGGCCTGGTGCAGGGTTAAACACCACGTCAGACTGCGCTCTGAATGCGAATGAGAATATATTCATTCCAGTCTAGTCTGCTGACTGAAATGACGCCCCATTTTTTAAAAAGGCTCTGGCTTTCAGCAGCTAATTACCTGTAGCAAGCGCCCGACCTCGCCCGTTATGACGCTGCCGTGGTTCTCCACGCCCCCGCCGCGCGGCCCCGTGCTTACGCGAGCAGCAGGACTCTTCCCGCACGCCTGTGCTACCCAGCCGACGCAGCGTCCGCACAGAGACGAGGATCCGGACATCAAAGCAGGGGAAGGGGGTGGGGTCGGTGCCCACTAGATCAGCATATGACATGTTTTAGTGGTGAGAGGAGCTCCAAGGCCATGAGTTATTATCTGCTGTATCGCGGTCTTCACGCAAACCGAATCTTTGAACCTCTCTTTTAAATCTGCAGGATTAAGTGGAATATTAGTCCCATATACAGCTGAATTCCACAGATGGAGATAAACCTCCTCCATATCTTAATGGAACGCAGACACATCGCTCTCTGTTGATAAATGAGACCCCTGCTCAAAGCCGGCAGATTCGCCAGCACCGCTGTAATGCTCCGGATGTTATGATACATTATCAAAGCACCAAGTTAGTTTAGTGCGGACAAAAGTGCAAGCTCAGTGCTTTCTTGGTGAATGGAAAGACTGGGCCCAAACACCCACACATACACACATACACATACACACACACACACACACACACACACACACACACACACACACACAGACACACACACACACACACACACAGGGGGATTTTAATTAGTGATAGCGTGGCCCTATCCCTCCGATAACTGTACTCAGCTTCATTAACCGCCATCAACAGGAGAGTACTGCACATAAACACAGCTCATTAGTACTCTCTCTCCTCCCTCCTCCTCCTCTCTGCTCAGCACTCTCTCTCTCTCTCTCCTCCATACACACCTCCATGCTGAGCATACCTCCCTATGGAATGATTGGGCAGGTCATTTTTCAATCCCCACTGAGATTAAGATACAGAACTTTGTAAGCAACAACAGCTCCAGGGGGAAAAATGGCATTTTTGTTTGTGCAACGAGTATTTTTTTACTCTGAGGAAAAGTCAATATTTGTGCTTTTAGAGGTTGAGACGCAGATTGCTGCTGGATTGCAGGAGAGGTTGGGATTGACACTGAAATTTACACGTGGATGTTGCTGAATTATCTTATATAAATGTCAACACGGCGTGGTTGTGAACGGGAGCAAGGCCAGAGCGTCTGGTGAGACTGCGTGGCATGTCTGATAATACGGATTAATCTTCCTCTTCACACTCCAGATACTGTGGAGGGGCTGGGGAAGATAGACCAGCCTCCACCCTCTGGACTGCTCAGTGGAGCTGAAAATGTGTTTTCACATCTCAGCCAGGACCAATGTCCAGAGAGAGTGAGAGTGAGAGTGAGAGAGAGAGAGAGATAGACAGAGAGAGACAGAGAAAGTGAGACCGAGGGAGAGAGACATTGGTGCCAGCACCGCACCCGCTTACTCACAGCCCACATAGACTTTGTTAGTGTCACTAATGTTTAAGTGATGTGAGTGAAGAATAGCGCTGGTATTTTGGACGTGATTGTTCAGTGCTGCTCTGGGATCTAGTTAAAGGCACCCCGAGTACTGGGCCCGGAAGTCCTTCTGTCTGCGCGTGGTCGCAGCTCGTCTGTGAACCCAGCCCTGGCACGGACCTGACACACTCACGCCATCTCCGTCTGAGCGGGGGCCCTCCAGCATTAATTCTCCCTCTCTGGATCATGAAATGCGTCAGATGTAAATGTGATCATTTGCCATTCTAATTATTCTCCAACCAATTGCGTTCAGCCATTGCAAACTGAGTGCTACATCTCGACACCGTTGCTGACAGTTGTAATGCGAACGCGATGCTAATATCACACACTCGGTTTAACAGCTCATGGTCTCCGTCTCTGAGTTAAAAAAAATATCTCTTCCACCTCGTGTCATCAAAGCCTTTGTCGTTAGCTAGCACGAGGAGAACGCACTGTAGCAGGTACACTGCGCTCTTTGTTTACCTTCTTCTCTTTACCAATCTGGTGCACAGATGGCTAACAATTATTTCTCTGTGTGCTCATTGCTTCTGGCAAACTACCAGTGTGCTCGGAGATTGGTGTAATCTTTTATTATTTATGATTGTCTAAGATTTCTGGATCAGGATTTGAGCACAAGCTGTTGAATAGCTGAGAGGAGCGATGGAGAGGGGGAGGCGGAGGAGTGAAATTGAGTGTAAACAGAGAGTCTGGAAGCGGAGAGGAGTGTGAGCGCCGCCGTAATGAAGTTGTGAATGTCGGGGGCTGTTTGGCGGAGAGACGCGCTCCCTGTATTCGACAGAATTTAATCCCATTACCACACACTAAATATACACTTTGTTTTAAGCTTGCCATCGGTTGTGTTTATGATAATAGGCGGAATGCTGCAGGCGCGTTCTGCGAGACTTTTGGAGGGCACGAGCTAATAATTAGATTTTAAAAGGAAGTCAATTTGGATCCTCATTTGAAATAAAAATAAGAGGCTTAGCTGTACTCTGCTGCGCCATATTAATTTGCTTGGTCTCTCTTTCTCCCTCACTGGATTCCTTGTGGTTAACGATACTGCAAATCTCAAAATAACAAACGTGGCTCCCTTCCACAAATGTGACATGACACTGTATGAAATATAATGCAATTTCTTATATATGAAATGAATCATTGGCAGCGTAGGTTTAATGTCTTTTGTGTACGAGAGGCTTGCGATGATATGGCTCAATCTAGCAGCCTTCTCCTTTCCGGGCAGACCTGCAAAGCAGGCCCGCTGGTGCTTGATAACTGTGTGTGTGCTGTCCTCTGTGGATATCCTCATCACAGTGTGGTCTCTGCTCTCGGCGCAGGGCAAGGCTGCAGCTGCAGGGCATCTCTTCACACCAGGCCCCCATCTCCTGTCAGAAACCCCACTCTCCCCATCGATCCACTGCACCATGCCTAAGAACTCTCCTCCTCTCTTCCTCTCACTCTCACACTTCTCTATTATTCTTTTACTCAACTCGTCCCTCTCATTTTCCCCCCGCTCTCTCGCTCCTTCGCTGTCTCTCTCTCTCGCTCACTCTCTCTACCTCTCTCACTCTTTCCCTCTCTCTCACTCTATTACATTCCCTCCCTCCCTCTCTCTTCCTCTCTCTTTCTCTCTCGTTTTCAACTTAATAGCAGAATGGAGTCCCCCTTGGAGTCAGTGGGCTCAGTGGATGGAGGAGTCATTTTTTTTTTTCGGGGGAGCACATGTCAGTCAGGAGCTCTAGGAGTGCTTGTGCACAGGCAATTTTGCCTGGAGGAGCAGCGGTTTATTGCTTTTGTGGCAGGAAATAAGAAAAGAGACTCTCCATGGTGTGGAAGTCATGAAATTACAGATCTTGGGAGAAAATGAATAGGGGAGTCTTCGTGATGTAAGCGCCAGGCTTTGTTCTGTGAATGGAACACACGGCGCCTGTCCTGAGCCTGTCCAGAGCACCGAGCTCCTCTGTAGCACACGCCAGGCAGACATGCATTAGAAATGTGAAATGTACGTGTTGAAAAGTCAAGGTCATCATATATGAGCACGCGGCTCGTCGCTGTCGGCGCTTCCGCTAGGCTACCGTCAGACTCGCCTCGGCTTCTGTCATGAGGCAGGTGACACTGGGATAATCACTCAGGACTCATTTGCCATGGAGGCTTCTGTGTTCCTCTGCCCTGCGCTTTCTGCTACAGACACCCATTCGCTGAGATCCTCCGGTGCCTAAAATACACGCAGTACATCTACAGAGGCCACGCCATGATCTCAGCGCAGTAGTAGACAAGTGATGACTTAATCCATCTCCTAATTCCCCACAAAGCACTGGTTTGTGGTGAAGAGCCACAGTTATTTCTGAATCGATGACAAAAAAAATCCCAGACATTTGATGTCTGCAGAGAGTTTCGCAGTATGCTGATGTGAACCTTAGGGGCCGGGTCATCAGCATAGCCTGCCTGGCAGGTTTATAGCTATACACTGCTGATCAAACTTTCCTTTCATTTAAATCAAACACACACTTTGTTGATACACACACATTGCATTGCTGATATAGCTGTAAACACACTACATGCTGTAAACTCTGTTTAGAGTATTCATGTGAGCAATCTGCTGTATTTATCCGCCTTGGTAGATTGCACTTTTCACACTTTTAAATGTTCCCATGGCAACTATGCCCTGCCTTTACAAAGAGATCATACTGTGGAATTGAACATTTGCTGATCTGGTATTTACATTGAGTTCAATTACATTCCGAAGACACGTTTGAGCGCAGTCACGCACAACATTTGTGTAGCTTAAGTGCTTAATAGTGACACGCTGCCTTTCCCAAAAATAAACTTACGTAAAAACCTCCTCCAGATCTTAAGCCATTTGTCGGAACTGCTGCAGCGATTCTGTTATTGATTAGTGCTGCCTGCGTATGTGTCTGTGAGGAATGGCGGCTGCTGCAGCGATTAGTGATTAGCAGTCACGTAGGCGATTATAACATGGCAGATGGGCAGGACACCCATGCTTTGATAAGACGCCTCTCATGGCAAGAGCGGATAACAAGAGGAGTCATGAAAACACTGAACATGTTAGATTGAAGGAGGTGTTGCTTCTGCTGCGTGGGGGGTGGGGGGGGGGGGGGGTGTAAGGCTCCAAGCTGTGCTGCCCCGTCGCCTCTGGCACTGTGGCGAGGGGGCCGCATGTTACTGGCTGGACAAGGCCGAAGCCCTAGTGCCGCCCCCTGGAGTCCGTAGCCGGCACTGCAGTTTTGCCGCCCGACAGCCGACAACACAGTTGTCGCCGTGGTTGGCATGTGTGAATAGAGATCCGGCCGCTTTGTGTCTACATGTTGAGGCCCTGAAGGGCCCTGCTCTAGTTTCTGGCTCACAGATGACACGATGACCCCTGACGGTCACCTGCAGCTGCCCCGAGGGCAGCATTCTCAGCTGCAGACAAGACGACTGCCCCCCAATCTGCCCAGGCAAGTCTCCCGGAGATTGACCTACAATCCACTGGGATTTCAGTTCCCATGGTAACAGATCTCTATGCAGTCATGAAGTGATCTACAAAATAAAACACATCAGTGTTTCATGAAGGTGCTCTCTCTCTCTCTTTCTCTCTCTCTCTCTCTCTCTCACTATATCTCTCTATCTCGTCCCCTGTCACAACACCTGGGAGCTCACACACAGTAAAGGGAATACTGTCAGACAATTAGTTTTGCTTAGATTCGTCGTTAGTGTTGCCTGTCATGATCATGCTTCTGTCCCAGTCCAGTGCATTTCTGTGGCTGCTGATTCTGGAGCATAGGACACATAGGACACATAGGACATATAGGACACTGCAGATATATGACACATACTCTGTGTGGAAAAAACAATAGAATGAGCAAGAGGAACTAATTACAATCTGCTTAATCTTTCAAGACATAGCGACATAGCAAGTATTTAAAACATTACATGTTTAGAGTTACAGTAAGTATGACTTTCCAAACCTATTGATTGTAGCTGGTTATATAGTGACATATCTCACTGTCCTGGGCTGAGAATAGGCCGATCTTTTCTTCAGCGATTGCAATACCAGTGGGGGTGCGTCCTGTTCCAGTGGGGGTGCTTCCTGTTCCAGTGTTGTGGCAACACGTGGCCCACCATATGACCAGCAGTAAGCAATCAACAAGCAAAACGTAAAAATACCACTTATGGCTCCTTTAAGGACTTTTTCCACCTGCCCTGTGCCCAGCCTAACAATGGCGTTTAATAGCACCCCCAACCCCCCTGAAAGCTTTCAAAGGTGTGGTGACTCCTACACTTTGATTACGGCCTATTGTGCTGCCCATCCTTTGGGTGCATTACAAGCTGGAGATCTTTAAAGCTTTATGACCCTAAAGAAAAATAGAAAGCATCCTTGTGGGGGTGGGGTGTGTGTGTGTGTGTGTGTGTGTGTGTGTGTGTGGAGGTGATTACAGAAGGGGGAGAGTGTCAGACAAGCAGGAGAGCTGCCCGTTGATCAGCGTAGAATAACAACGGCACAATGTCCTATTAGGCTCAGCCTTCCAGTGTGGAATCTTCCCCCTCTCTAATGAGGGGGGGGGAGAGGCGAGACAGGGGGGGAGTTCAAAGGGACGGCTCTGGGAACTTTAGCGGCTCGTTGTGAAAAGCGAGGTAAATGCCGGGGAAAAGTGGCTGTGGCAATTACCTAAGAGCAGCGTGAAAGGAGCTCGACTGGAGCTCGAACGCCGAGAGAGAGAGAGAGAGAGAGAGAGAGCGGACAACATGGGTCCGCCCTCGGAGGGGGGACCCTAGCAGCACGCACGAGGCTACCTCAGTGATTAAAACCCCTCTTCCACAAGGAAGAGAGACAGAAAAAGGGGGGGAAAAAAGGAAAAAAAAACGTCTCATTACAGCCATCTCGAGTGCTGTCGTTTCCCCTGTTCTGCGTGTTAGCCCGCGGCTGTGTGATTATGTATGCGCTGAATTAATGGACTACTAATCAACAGTGGCACCAGAGAGTCTTTCAGAAGCTTTCGGGGAGCTGTGAATGGCTGACAGGAGGTCAGTCTTCAAGGGTTTGATATCATGCTGCCTGCCACTCTGAGCGGAATCGGTGCAGGCCACTACCATTATGGAGAAGGAGAGGCTTTGTAAATGGGGGCATACAAGCCTCTTGACAGATGAGTCAGGCGTAGCACACAACAGCCTCTAATGCTGCTCTGTTCTCCAAGCGGCTCTCATTGTAGCTTTTCCTGCATTGTCAGAGGGTGAATAGCATTAACCCCTGCCTCAAGGACATGAATATCATCTTAACAGATTCTACAAATGGGGAAAAAACGACCATCTGACCAGTAGTGAAATATTAGTTGGGGGAGGGTGGACAGGGAATGTGTGTGTAGGGCAACTGTGCGACCGTTAGGCCCAGCTGAAGCCAGCAGAGACAGGGTATTGATTTTCCCGACAGTGTGGTGAGGAGGTCATTGTAGCTGAGAGCTTTTTGGGGGGATCTTTACTGTTCACTCAGCCTGCTCTTCAACCCCACAGGCCCAGCAAATTGGCCTGCCGGGCAAACCTGCGACTGAAAGGTTTAACACTGCAGATGCAATCCCAAATGAATATCTTAACACGCTTATTTCAAATAATAAGACGTTTTGATTTTACAGAACATATTGTTTGTTGCATACACTCACACACACACACACACACACACACAAATGCACTTAAGATAATTTTCTAAGCACACTAAAGGTGAATCATTGAATCTCTATGTGTAAAGCCCTAGGACCTTCTAGTGCCCCCTTAACTTCCAACACACAGTGCCGGTGCCTGTACTTGAGTTTTTAAGATAGCAGTGAGTGGCTGTTGATGTCAGAGAATTCAAATTTCAGAGTAGTAATTGGCTGCGTTCCTGCCCGGCTGGCTGTGTGGAGACCTGCCCACTGCTCCTGCCCACTACCCCTGCCAACAGCTCCATCCCTTTTTGTTTGGCGACACTGTTCATGTCTGCATTTGTCCCTTTTGATAAGGCCTTTCATCCTGTTTGCATTGATTACAGCCTGTCGAGTCACCCTGATACACTGTGGCCCATTCATACCCCTCCACCACACACTGGGCCCATTGTGGGGGCTGGAATGTGTGTGTGTGTGTGTGTGTGTGTGTGTGTGTGTGTGTGTGTGTGTGTGTGCACTTGCCCCGGCTATAGGCTCTGGTTGGAAAGCATGTCCGTACCCTGGAGACTCTGGTGCTGTACACCCACCCACCATGGAAATAAGGCCCCTATTTTCTGCTCCATGAGCAGGAAGCTCTGACTGAGTACGCATAGGAGCGTGCCACATTACTCATTTATGTGACAAGAGTTTGCATTTCTCTCTGCTTTCTTCCCTTTTTTCCCCACTGTTGTGGTGTCACATTAACGGCCACATACTGAGCAATCTGCATATGGCACCAATCAGCTGGTGATGAATACGGCTCTGTTTAATAATTTATCTGTGCCTTGTTTTTCAATGCGCGAGCAGTAAATGGAGCTCTACAGCTGTACGAGCTGCTTCTCAGCAGGCTTGGCCCGCTCAGAGGCGGCTGCCGTGCTGCAGTGCATTGTGGAGGTTTTCCCAGAGCACCCTGCACGAGCTAACGACGTCACAGCACATGTTAGCACCTGAGTGCTCAGACACACCCTGTTCACTCTTACCACAGTCGTTGGAAGGCTGCTTGTTTTGTTTTGTAAGGGTGGTGTGTGTGTGTGTGTAAGGGGGGAACCAGGTGGGTGTGTGGGAATCAGTCAGTGACTTGGGATGAAAGAGGAGAGAGGGCAATCCCTTGTTCTGTGAAGAATTAAAAGCACCTCTGCAAATAGAGGCATGTGTAAATCCTGGGGGTGGTAGGTTCACAGTGGCTGGGGTTTCCGTATAAATAAACAGAGAGTGAGGTCTGGGGGGGGGGGGGGTTGGTTCATCCCCTCCCCCTCCACAGAGTTTGGGCCAGTCTTTTGTTGCTCTAAATCCAAGCACTTTCTATTCAGTAGGCTGCAGGGGGGGTTGCCTGGGAGAGATTAGTCTGCCAGTTCTGGTGTGCATACAAACACACACACGTACGCACACACACACACACACGTACGCTTACGCACACGCACACACACACACACACTACTTTTTCAGCCAGAGGAATGGCCCAGATAAACACCTCATTTTTTTTATAACCAGGATGGGCAGAATCAAGAGTCATGGTCCCAAGCTGAGTGCAAACCCTGTTGTGTATCACTGTGTCTGACACCCTCAGTTTAGTACCAAAACCACAGAATCCTTCAATTCTACAAGACGCACATCACTGGGCCATAGGAATTCCCACCACTGGGATAAGCATTTAGCTGTTTCATGGAGCATTGCATTTTCTCCAAATCTATAAGACCACCCCATTTCTAATGCTCTAATGCATCGTGCCTGTATGAAAGAAGGACAATAAAATGGGTAGATTACATTTAAATTGTTATATGATTTATTGGCATATTTAAAGTAGTTATTTTTTCTAATTATAAACATACTACAAATGTATGCACTACAATACTACAAATCCATCGGAACCACCACAAAATAAATAGATAAACCTTTAAAGATGTGATTATTTCGGAATATAGTCCTATTAGATTATAAAGATTATATATTATTAATATATTATTAAAGGAAAAACAGTGCTACGTTTTAAGATATAAGGGTGAGTTTTGCATTTATTTAATATCGCTGCGATATACAGCAATATACTGCACTTGATGCTATCGATTATGAATAACAACAAATTTGTATTAACCCATAAAAAATTTGCTCTTTAAAAATGCTAGTAAGTGTTTGCATGCTTCTTTGCGCCTTTGTTTTATGTAAGGCTCTCATTACCACGTGGTAGTAACAGATTGTTTGAACTGGAAAGAAAAGCCATTCGAAGCTAATTAAGCAGCCATTCCAGGCACTATTCACGGGCAGAAGACCGAGAAGCACAGGCATTTGTCAGCGCTTGACCCCGCGTGGTATTGATTGACAACAAACCTTCTTGAATGACAGGCTTAACCTTCACCGTCCAATTGGAATCGAGAGAACAAGCAAGCTGCATTTTCATTGGTTAAGAAGGTGTAAAGCCGCGAAGCAAGCCCACGTGGGTGAAACGAAGCAGCCGCCACAGGATAGGCTGTTACTTCAGAGCACGGACATGGCCGACGTTCACGGGGATCAGACCCGAACAATCATCTTATTCCCAACGCAGGCTATCTGTCCGTCCAAATGATAGGTCATATTCTCACCGATATGCACCTTAAAGGTGCCGTTCAAAATAACGTTACTTAGAAGACTTCATGAGGCTGTAATGTCTTTACTGAAATAGATTTTTATGGGACACAGTGATTAAGAACCACCTATCGAATTAAGGTGGAGAAAACGACTTTGTATAATTAGAAGCGTCGCAATCCAAAAAAAAAGAGAGAGCGTAGAACCAAACAGCATCTACGCTATTTTCACAATTGAACGACCTGCAGTTATTCTATTATGAAAATTGACTTACATGTTAAAATTAATGAAGATTGACGAAGCATAAAGATATTAATTTGAGTCAGTGGTTTTTGTTGCTTTTATTAGATGTTTTATTTCTTGGAAAGAAAAAAAACACCTTCATGAGAACATTTAGAGCTTTTTCAATACAACCTTTATAGTAAACAGATAGTTGACTGGATGATGACAAAGGGATTGTTTTCTCAAAAAATCTGCTACTTTCTGCTTTTATGTAGTCGTGAAAATGCCCTCCAAACTAAGAAACAATCCGCAACATCGGCCGACTTTGTGTAGAAATACCTAGAAACGTTTAGTGATTGCAAGCTACCTGTTCTGATCTAAAATGGCGAGGATGATGTCATGCGGCCGACTAAAGTCCCCACGTGGGGGAAACTGCGATGCGATTGGACGAGGCGTCAAGACCCCGCGTTCGCTCGCCTGATTGGACAGAAAGAGGTGCTTTCGCGGCAGTTCAGCCCTCGTGTCAGTAGACTGTCTGTGTGTGGTACGGGGTAGCGTTGCTGGACGAAGGGGAAACGTGAGAGTGGAGTACAACGTTACACTTCGAATCGTTCCAGAGCTCTTCAAAAATCGGAAGTACATTTTGGCACGATTATTTTTTGTGTGTGTGGATTACGCAGACATCTTTCTGAGACCATTCGACCTAGCATCGGAGTTTTTTTGTGTTTTTTCCCCCTGTGGTTAGTGAGTAAATCTTTAACGTCTTTCTTCGGACCTGCAGCAGAAGAAGCAGTCCTCTCTAGCCGCCGTTCAGACGGAGCGCACGGGAGATGTTCGCCGCTGTTGTTGGCGCACGGCAGGGACATTTTTCGACGCTTGGGTACAGTCAAGCGCACATAGTGCAGCGTTTGAATGTTTTAAAGTTATCTGCGGTCTTTGAAACGGTGGATGCGATTGGACATTAGGAGACGCAAAAGCAGGTACGTGGTTAGCAGGTTAGCTATCTAGCCACAATAGCTTATTATTCAACAAAGTCTTGCCTCAGCGCTCCTCACAAGACTGAGGCTCGTCGGCTTAACCCCTCCCTCCCCCTCCCCCACCATCACTTTGTTGACACCGTTGTTATTTGGTAACTTAGCCTATTTTGTAATGTAAATTATCGACCACTAATCTAAGAAATGAATCGTCAAACAAAGACAAAAGACTAACAGTACGCTTTATCTGTCAGTACTAGTCGTGTTTTGGGTCGCTTTCTGAATGTCGTTCCGGTCAGTCTTCATGTCTTCGGTCTAGTCGGCGTTTAGCTCCGTTGAGTTGATGGAGCTGACGGGCTGTAATGCTGCTTGTCTGACTGTGATCATTAAGCTTAAGAGCTTGTCGAAATTCTCCGCGGCGTTGGCAAACCGTATTCCAGCGCTAAGTAGCGCTTTCGCTTGATGGGGGAGATTTTTAAAGGTCACCAGACGCGTTTAATTGTTATAATCGCGGCAAAACTTCTCCAGTCTGGTTTTAGTCGTGAGTTACAAAAACAAAAAAAACACCTCGAGATATCAGTCTGTGTGAAGCTAATGGTGTTTACGTCTGTTTTTTGTTTGCCCGAAGAGGTAAAAGGTTCAAGCAGCAAAGATCTGAAACCAGGGGGCTGTATCGGGGTCTTTTGCCCCTAGCGACCAGTGGGCTTTCTGTCCGACTGATTTGCTGAATACAGTGGCGTGCCCGCGATCATCTCCGAGAAATAGCGAGCCACACGATTCGCAGACCTCCAATAAATAAAGGATACATTTCAAGATGTATCCACAGGGCCGGCATCCGGTAAGTTGTACATCTTGAATTTATACAAAAACATAATTGCTACATCTGCATCGATTTAACTTGTGCGCGAGGGAGAACCGCCCGTCCATGACGAACGACATCCTGATGTGCAGAGCACCACCATTTGATTTGCTAAGATCTCTATACGCACCAAGATAATGCTTTGAAGTCAATGGCAGGTCAGTGGGAACTATGGAGTAATGTTTGGCGTTCAGAAAAGCCCACTCATGCCGACTGCATCTTGAAACACAGTCAGAAATTCAGCCAACCTTGAAGAGTGAAGAATTCCTTTAGCAATATGTTCAACGGTAATCATATTTGTTTACTAGGGTGAAACATATTTTCAGAGAGCACCTGGTTAGACCGCCAAAAAAAAAAGAAACCACACACACACCACAGAAAGAGGAGGGAGGAAATGGCAGAATTATTCTGTTTTAACAGGCGCTGTTTGGTCCGGCTCAGCCATCCATGCGCAGCGACCCACATTTCTCCTGCTGGTGCTTATGAGAGGCATTAAAACGGTTGCCCCTTCAGGCAGACCATAACTGCGAGATGCCCCCTCCCCCAGGGCACTGCAGGGCCTGTAGCAATCACACAGATGTCCCTGTAGCAGAGATGTCACCCGGTCCCTCGTTGGAGGGGCTGAAATATTAGAGCTACTCTCCACATGCCCAGAATGCATTAGGGCCCCGTGCCCCCAGTCGGTGCAAACCAGATTTGGTTCTGGGAGGATGTAATTGGGTTTGATTGATGTGATTGCTGTCTTTCAGGCACCCCACCAACCCGGCCAGCCTGGGTTCAAATTCACAGTGGCGGAGTCCTGTGACAGGATCAAAGACGAATTCCAGTTCTTGCAAGCTCAGTATCACAGGTAATAACTCACGGGATCGGGACAGTAAAATAATGTCTTGTGCGCTTTTACTGCAGCCCGTATGAAAAGCCTCTAGTCACCGTTGGTCGTCAGAAACGCAGGCCTGTGTAAGCAGCTCCAGCCGTAGAGCGAGACGGCGTTAATTTGTTTTGCTAACAACAATAGAAGCTGGTGCTGATGTAACTGCAGCCAGAAAGTGTCTCACAACCTGCGTGTTGTTGTTCCAGTCTTAAGGTGGAGTACGACAAGCTGGCCAATGAGAAGACTGAAATGCAACGCCACTATGTCATGGTAAGATGAGATCCAAAATCCGATCTACGATTATGGTCGTGTTTATGGAGTACATGGCGTTGTGGCAGAGAAAAACTCGCTGTCTACCTTGTTACTCTCTCTCTCTCCGACTCTCACTCTCTTCGTGTTTGTGTGTGCGCGCGCGCGTGTGTCTGTATGTGTGTAAAACCAGCTTTATTAAAGGGTCCTGAGTGACTGCTCTGAGCTCCATGCTTCTTTATACGCCGCCCCTTAGCCACAGGGGTCAATGACCAAAGCATTGTTCCCCCTTTTCCCCCCTCTCTCCCCCTCCCTGGACTCCCGCGCTCTCCTCCTCTCTGCCTCCCTCTGTGCGGGGATCTGATTATTCTCCAAGGAGACGCCGCTTTCAGACAAATGGGTGGCTGTAAATTAGGTGAGGGGTGATGGTGGCCGGCCAGGGGCGGCTGTGGGAAAGTGCTCGGTCGCCGTAGAGACCCCAGTGTACAGTCTCTCCATAATGAGACTTAACACACAAACAACCGGCTCGCCTCAAAATCGACGCTGATCTTAAGCAGAGGCTTAATCATTTACACCGTATCAGAAGGCTCAGATTCAGTTGCAAATGTTTGGAGATCAGAAGCCCCCCCCCCCCCACAAACGCCAGCTCTTATGATTAGCAGTGGGAGGAGACTGGCTTGGTGTGGTGTAACTCTACAAGGTCAAACCATGGAAGTATATTCGCTTATCTTGAGTAAACATGCAAGAGATGACTTTAACCAATACCCTGGGACACTAGTTAAACACTCCGCATGTAGGCAGGAGCTCGTCAGTCTGACAGGAGGCGGAGAGGTTAGGTAAACACTGGGAAGAGTCCCCACACTGGCTCTGCTGATGGGGTCTGCTCCGCAACCTCGTCTGCTCACGCAGGGATGATGTGAGGGCAGATCCACCCCTGCTGCGAAATCCTTTCAGTCCGACTAGATTCGGGGGGGGAACAGTGGTTAATGGGAGCGAGAGGTTGAGCTGGAGATCTCTTGTTGGGCTGTGGTTCGTGTGTGAAGCATGTTGAAAGGACAGAGGGCAGATTTGAAATGCTCGTGTGAGAGGGTTTGAAGTGCTCATCAAACGCTCCCTGTGCTTCTCACCTCAGAAAAGAGTGAACCCCACACACCGATGCCCCACATCTCTGTGATGTGCAGCGTGTTTGATGTTGGGGTACAGTGAGGATGGCAAATCCTGAATATTCTCCTTTCTGTTTCTTTTCAGTACTACGAGATGTCCTATGGGCTGAACATTGAAATGCACAAACAGGTATGCAGGCGTTTCATCCCTCACTGACACCTCACACACCTCCTCTGTGTGTGTGTGTTAGGGCGGGGTGTGTGTGAGTATGTCAGACGGCACAGTCATACTGGTATGATAGAGACAGGTGAAGTGCGCTGTATAGACCTGATGAGAGACAGACTGCATTCTTTGCACTTAGAGTTACTGACGCATGCACACACACACACACACACACACTCGGTCGTTCCCTGCCTTTGCTGCTTGTGCTGAGCTAACAGCACATGCCTGGGTGGTTAGGGCGCTTTGATGAGATTAAAGTCAGGTGTTTGGCAGGAGGGGCATTGTGTCTTAATGACTAAAGAGAGAGGAGTCTGGCCAGGCCTATTATGTCAGCACATTTAAGACACCTCTATAAATTAAAGCTGGCGAAAAATAGTGCCTGCTGTAAATTCAGCCTTCCAATCAATTCCTTACCATGCCGAGACTTTGCAGTGCATTACCTGAGTCAGGAGCACCTTCAGAATCAATCTCCAGATTGGCTTTGCTTTCCCTGAATGGCACTTTTCAAAGGCTAATCTCAGAAATATCAGTGTGTGTATGTGTGCGGGCTTGTGCATGTGCACACGTGTGTGTGTGTGTGTGTGTGTGGTGATTTTGATTTATCGAATGCCTCCCGTACTCCAGATTATAAGCAGATAGGAGTGACTTGTTGTGCTGTCTCAAAGGGAGGGTTCTATCCTCCCTCCCCCCTCCACCTCCTCCTGAAGGTTAATGGCAGGAGGGAGGAGCGGCCAGGCAGGCCATCCATCAGCCTCCACCTGCGTCCCTGTGCCTGGCCCTCCGTCAGGTCCCACGCTCCTCTGATGCCTTCTGTCATCCACTTATCTCCCAGCCAGGAACTGATGGAGGAGAGAGGGAGGAGAAGAGGGAGAGGGAGGGAGAGAGGGGGGGCGGGGCTGTGGAGACGTGCGGGACGGGGCGGGCGGGCGGGAGGGGCGTCCCTGTGTAAACAGGTTAATCGACTGATCCATTTTAGCGCCTTGACTTTTATCATCCACGGCCACAGAGCCCAAGGAGGTGTGTGAATAATTCATGCAGCGGCGGCTGTAACCTGCTGGAGGCGAGAGGAGGGTGTTTGCTCACAAACAGCCCCTCCCCCTCCAGTCACGCAGCTCAGACCTCCTGTATTGGAGCAGCCCAGGAGCAAAGGGGGCATCCTGGGAGTGGTTAACCGCCAGGGGTGGCTCCGATTACTGCCTCCACACCGCCACGTTATCCTCCGGCCCCAGGATTTATTCCTGCACGACAGTAAAATCCGTCTCGGTACCCCCCCCCTCCTCCTCCAACCACCAACCCCCCCAGTGTTTAGTGTTTTAAAGGGAGGAGGCGTAATGCGGATTTTTTTCAGGAGGTGTGTTGGTGTCTGATATCCGCCGACTGTCGTGGCGATGGGAGGAAACGTGTCTCTAATGGCTGTGTTGCCGTGTCATTGAGCTGCCGTGGTGGCTAATTATTATGGGTCGATCCAAGTTTTTCTCACTTGTGACTGGAGAGGGGAACCCCCCCCTGTCCAGGTGATCACTCCCCACCCAGGTGATCACTCCCCACCCAGGTGATCACTCCCCCCCGCCCACAGAGGGCCGGATTGAGCCGCACCGCCCCTGGGTTGACTTGGGGATCAATGATTTATACGGGGGGACTCTAGTAAGTGTTTGCTAACTGCTGGATGGCTCTTCTTAGTGCGAGCCAAAGCAAACACACTCGCTGTGTGAGGTGAGCACACACAGCCCCTGTTAAAAGGAAAACACTGGAGAGTGGAGAGGCGGGGCTGGGATTCCAGGCTCCGCCCCTTCACCCTCGGACTCCTTACGCGCAGGTGCAGAGGTACACGTCCCCAGGGTGAGTGCATGCACCCATGTACAGCACACCTGGACAGGTGTGTGTGTGTGTGTGTGTGTGTGTGTGTCTATGCGCTCACCAACTGCTCTTTACACTGCTGCAAAAGGAAAGCTAGTCATCTGTGTAGAACTGGGACCTAGACCCATGGCTTTTACTGATCGATGCAGGTAAACTCGAATGTCAATTCTTGGCTGGCGCTGACAACTCTGTTAGGTTGTGTGTGTGTGTGAGACCGCGTCGCTCGCGGCGCTGCCGTTAGTCCTTCATTACTGCGTGTCAGTCAGAGCTGCGCTTGGCTCATTGTTGAGCACCGTAGCCCCATCAGCCTGACTGGGTCAAGTGCTGTTTGTGATGGGGACACATGGCAGGGAGCACCAGTTGTTTTCCCTCTATATTCAATGCTCATCAGTGTCTCACTCCATTCCACTGCTGCTGATAGCACCAGACAAATAGCTTTCAGCGTGCCATTGACAGGCTGGCCTAGAGAGCACTTGAAGGGGTGCTAGACAGGTCCGAGTACCTGTAATTGTGTACCAGAGCGTGAAGCTCGCCACTCAAGAGCCGGGCTTTCATCTGCTTAAAGTGACGGCGTCCTATTGTTTTATTTATTTATTTTTTAATCTACAGATTGAGCTAAAAGCCCCTTCACACTTCTGGCTTTGCACACGGGCTTTATGGCAAAGACGGGAGTGTATCTTGCAGGTGGAGCGTATATGTACGGAGCAGCTGGTGCATGATGTGCCTCCACACACACACGAAGTGATGGGGACTGTTAAAGGTTTCTTTTAGCAGATAGAGCATGAAGGGTTGGCGTGAGTGACGGCTGCGTGAGCCGGTGGCCGTGGGTGGGCAGCCGTCAGCCTGGTGGCAAGACCTCCAGGAATGTGCTGTACTGCAGGCCTCTCTGCTCAGCCACTGTCAATGTTCTGCTGCTATTGACAAGGTTTATCTTGGCAAATAAGGATTATACACTGGGCTGCTCTTCAGCAGTTTTTGTTTATGCAGCCTCCAGTATCAGCCCCCCCAAACACACACACACACACACTTTTTTTTCTGTTCTCACTGAGCGTTCAGACTGTAAATCCTTTTGAGTCATATTATTTCCTGTTAAAAGCAAACCACTGCAGCACGCCCCATTACAGCAGTATATAGCCAGCTTGCTTTTCTACAAACATCCTCGATGCTGACATAATTATGAGCCTGCTGTTTATTGCATGGAGAACCAGCTGTCGGGGAAGTTAAGGTCTCGAGAGCAGCGAATGTACAGAAAGCGAAGAATGTTTGGCGTGTCCTCTCTGTCGCTTTCATGTTGATACTTCGCCGCGCCTTTGATGTGGAGTGCCATCCGCCTCAGATTACTGTCAATACATCCCTGATCTCCAGCTGCCTGTGCCCCAGGACTGTGCTGCTCTCAGATCAGTCTGTCCCGGTGCGGTCTGACGGCTTCCTGTGTCTGTGCCCCAGGACTGTGCTGCTCTCAGATCAGTCTGTCCCGGTGCGGTCCGGCAGGGCACAGGTGCTTTCTGGACCGTTGGCGCTCATCGCGTATATTGTGCTTGGCTGCTGTGGCTGCTTGGCATTTTTCAGCAGTACGTCATAAATAATTTCCCGGGCAGAGAGGCACTGCGTGTTTGCCATTGAAATGAGAAATGAGAGTGAGGAGCGGGGGGGATGTGTTTGTGTTCGGCTGTGGCCCGGCGTGAGCCCAGCCTCATAAATTCCGTAGATGATGCATCTGTAGCTGAGTTTGAGATTCACCCCCCCCCCTCCCCCCAACCACCCCTCCAAACTCCAGCCCCGTTCTCCTTTGGTCTCAGCCAAAGCCCGAGCCCGACCTGTGAGCCTCTTTCATCACGCAGCGCTGCCAACCTCCGCTGGCCGGGAGGGGGGAAGGGGGAGGCTCTGGGTCGGGGGCGTGGCCGGCCAAGGCTCTGAGCATGAGGTCAAAGCTGGTTTCATTGGCGCGGTCTGAAGAGAGAAAAGGCCACCTCTCCTCAATCCATCATAAAGTCCCCCCCCACCACATTATCATCGGCTCAGACCCCTCCCTTTACCGCACCACCCCTCCCCCCACCCCTCCGCACACTCTTCTAGTGACGGGCCAAAAATCCAATGGAATGATCCGCCCGTGCGCCTGTAATATGATTTTACAGGCCGTTACGGTCAAGCCGAGGTGGCATTTGCATAATGATCATAGCGCGATAGGAGGCTGGTGGGGGGGGGGGGGGATTGTCCTCGGCCGCAGTTGCCATGACGACAGCCAGGCGGGCGGAGAGAACAGAGAACGGAGGTCGGATCCCCGCGGCGAACTGGATGGATGAAGGTGGCGGCGGTGCAGGGAGAGTGACAGAGGAGGGGGTGGAGCAGGTGGAGGCTGCTAACAGACCTGGCCCCCACCCACCCTCTCATTAACCAGTACTGACGCTCCTGCACCCCCGTGCCCCGTCTCGCACCCCAGCATCGCCACAATCGGCTCGTGGCTCAGTAGCCAACCGCAGGTTGGGCTCCGCCCCTCTCCCAGCTGCCCACACCCTTCACGACGGTGCGGAGGGTGGTGTCCGCCTGCCGGGTCCCCGTGGCCGGGTGGAGGGTGGAAGGTGGAGTGTACGTCGAGTTGTCTCTCCTCGACTCCGAGTTGTTTCCCATGTCAGTATCGCGCTGTTTGGAGTGTGCCCAGCCAAGCACTGCTGATTGCCATGGTAATTGACTTAATCGTCGTAAACACTAAAAGGGGTCGAGTCAAGCTCTATTTGTTTATTTATTTATTCATTCATTCGTTCGTTGTACTTCGTTGTACAGCATTAGTCAGTTGCTTCATATCTCTCTCTCTCTCTCTCTCTCTCTCTCTCTCTCTCTCTCTCTCAGACCGAGATTGCTAAAAGGCTCAATGCGATTCTAGCTCAGATCATGCCTTTCCTGTCACAAGAGGTAAGTTGATGGCTTTTTCTTCATATGATGCACACAGCCTATTATGAAGACAATCACGAGCTGCCTTTAGCCTAGTGCCACAATGTGTCATTTCCTACGTATTCTTTATATAACTTCTATTTACGCATCATAAATGTCATAAATACCAGTCACAGTCATAAACAAATGTCATTTCCAGGTTCTTGTGTGCTTCATGTTCATTTGTGATATGAGCTAATAAATCCATGAGCACGTTGTTGAGTCTCCAGCTCTACTACCATTAGACCAGTGTGTTTTTAAAAAATGAAAAACACGCGTCTCCCTAATTGGGGCTTTAGTAGCTATTCTAGTTTACGTGTCCGCTGTGGCTATGAAAGGCAAACATCTGGTGCAGCGGAGGCGTGTGGACGTGGTCTGAGATGCTCAGTGGTGCTCTTGTCTTGCTCCACCTCAGCACCAACAGCAGGTAGCCCAAGCTGTTGAGCGTGCCAAGCAAGTGACAATGACTGAGCTGAACGCCATCATCGGGGTACGTGGACTTCCCAATCTGCCCCTCACCGTGTGTATACCCCTTTAATTCTCTCATTTTACTGTACTAAAGGGGGCAAACCTGCACACGGAGTAGAAAATTGACACAATTTAATTTGGTATTTGTAAACGAGTCTCCAGATTTTGATATGATTGCGATGTGCAGTTTTGCCCCTTTCTTGAAATGTTGTTTTTAATTGAATTTAAATATTAAGGATAAAATAACAATACATGGATTAATTTGCATGTGCTGCAAACATGTAGGAGCATGGCTGAAGTGCGTGTGTGTGTGTGTGTGTGTGTACACGTGTATGTGCACGCACGTTTGGGTGTGCCTGCTTTGCGTGCGTGTGTGTGTGTGTGTGTGTGTGTCACCGTTAATGTGGTGGTGTAGTCTGTTTTTCTCCCCCATCTCTGGAACCCTAGGCAGTTTGGGTAGTTCTGAGGTACTGAGGTACAGCTGGGATTAGTGTATGTCTTGGCAGGCTCGGTGCTGCCGTAGGACGCCTGGGTGTGTTCTGCCTCGTGCGAGCACGAAGACCTTGCGAACTCTGCAACCCGCATGCCTTTAATTGGATCAGGATCTGCTGAGAAGGATCATCCCTTATTTACTGCCCTGGACAATACCGATGGACGATGAGCGAAACGGCACCGGTCACCGTGTCCCAAGCTGGATCAACCCCCCCTTTCACATCTACATTCAGTCCTGCATATCTCATGCACTCTTGATCTCCAACCTGCTGTGCATTGATCATTGCTGATGGACCCGGATTGGTGCAAGAGAGAACAGGTCCTGCCCTTTGACCCCAGAGATGGCCCGGCTGTGATCTGATTACAGGAGCTGACCCCGCTTTGATTGGCCCCCTGCTTAAGGGTCATTCCATTGCTGAAAAGTGGCGGGGAGATCACAGACCCTGAGGGAAGACTGTGTAGTCTGATACTGGGATTCAATTAGGACCTGACACCCCCACCCCTTCTTAGATAATGGCTTCCTGCAGAGAGAGGCAGGCAGGCATGTGGCCACCTATCTGCTAAGAAGATCCTGTCTGATGGCTTTGATGCAGTTACACCAGACGCGCTTTATTGCTTTAATGACTCTTGGAAGCAGTGACACAGTAAGCACGGGGCGTGCGATTCTTCTGGAGAGCACAAGGCTTCACTTTGGTCACTTTGGTGTGTTTCTTTATATATATAATTTAAAAGTCTCATCCTGATGTAGAAGTGCAGTTGACATTTACGTCTTTGATTTGTATGCTGGTTTGATATTTTTTCCTTTTCATTTCTTGTGTATGTTTTTTTTTCTTCTTCTTCTCTCCTTCATGTCCTTGGGCAAAAAGGCATCGGCTCTTGTGTGCAGTGTGATTGAATAAGTATAAAACATGTTTGTAGGAGCCAGGCGCTTGTATTTTGCACAGCAGGCTGTGTGTGTGTGTGTGTGTGTGTGTGTGTGTGTGTGTGTGTGTGTGTGTGTGTGTGTGTGTGTGTGTGTGTGTGTGTGTGTGTGTGTGTGTGGTGTGTGTGCGTGTGCACGTGTGTGTACACATGTATGTGTGTGTGAGCATGTACACATGCAGGAGCCAGTCTCCTCATGAATACTGGAAGGCCAAGGTGAGATGAGAGCTGTGTACACACACACACACACACCACGCTTGTGTACACACACAGGCAGTGTTGGAGTTGCCAGCATCTCTTATTGATGGAGCCCAGAGTCAGTAATCGGATGCATCTAGGACAGCTTTGCTTTTTTCCTGCAGTGCTCTGACTTTGATGAGAAGGTCTCTCTGGCTGCCCCTCACGTCTGCCCCCTCACGTCTGCCGCCGCACACCCTTGTATATTTGGTCCGGTTTATTTTTGCTAACACTTATTTTCTCCTCCTCTATTTTCTCCTTGTGGTTATTGCAGGCTGTATTTACCCAGCTGTGCTGGCCGAGTGGGCATGGTGTGTGTGTGTGTGTGTGTGTGTGTGTGGGCTGCTGGACATGGTAGTGGGCCGAGGGCAGGCTCCCAGACCTACCCCAGACCTACCCCAGACCTGCCCCGTGCACAGACGCTACTGCGAGATGTCACCTCCCACTCGAGTGCCGTTAAGATGGCCTCCATTTGAGCAGAGGGTCCAAAAATTGTGTGTGTGGTTCTGCACATGTATTTCTACGTGTGTGTGCGTGTGCTCATGCATCTGCGTCGGTGCGCGCATCTGTGCATGCACACATGTGAGTGCGCATCGACATGTGTGGGTGTGTATGTATTTGAGCATGTGTGCACACGCAAGGTGTTGTGTATCTTCCGTGTTTGCACGGTGTAAGTTACAGCTTTAAACGGTTGAGTTCGTCCCGTCCCACAATGTTGTGGTCTGGTGGGCTCTCAGTCGGAGCTGGATAGTGGGAGGGGCTGAGTTTGGCATGGTGGATCGTGGGTAGTGGGAGGGGCTGAGTTTGGCATGGTGGATCTTGGGTAGTGGGAGGGGCTGAGTTTGGCATGGTGGATTTTGGGTAGTGTGTGGGGCTGAGTTTGGCATGGTGGATCTTGGGTAGTGGGTGGGGCTGAGTTTGTCCTGGTGGATCCTCAGCTACACAGCTTTTCCCCCCATCCCTCCACCTTTTATTCTCATCTGGTGGCTGGCCAGATTTTGGCAGTGGTATTTCACAGTTGGAGAGGAGATTAACACCAGCAGAAGAGGTCTTTATCTTGGAATATTAAATTAGAGGAGGCATTATATTTCTTTATTTTCTTGTCTTCATAGGCAGGGCTCTAATGAGAGTTCTCCATGATTGTCCATGCGTATTACACATCAGTGGCTCATTAGCCAGCCGGAGCAGGGAAGGGCCTCCCCCGTGAATCAACTGCCTCTTTAATTTCCCTTGTGGTCCGTCATCCTCTCTAGCTTGCAGACACCACACACACACATACACACTCTCATTCTCATTTCCCTTCTATATTCACACCCATTTTCTTGCACACTTATAACTTGCAAACCGTTAGCAAACTACCTAGCCCTCATGATACACACACACACACTCTCACTCTCTCTCACACACAAATGTGCGTACACACGTATGCGTGCACACACAAAACACTTCTCCCTGTATATTCACACTGACTTGCACATGCACAACATTAAAATGCTTAGCAACCAACACGCCCCTCACGAATGCACACGTGTGCAAGCATTTCCACCCCATCTCCTCATTGTCCTCACCCTTTCTCATGTCCCAACACTGTGTGTGTGTGTGTGTGTGTGTGTGTGTGTGTCCCATCTCATAAGCATCCTGTCGGCCCTGGGGTCCTGCGCAGCGCCCAGGTCTGTGGGTTCACCTCCCAGGTGCAGCTCTTCCATAGTGCAGCATCTCGCCCGTCTTCCTCCAGAGCCCCTCACCGCAATATACAGCCAGCTGTGCAAATAATCGCCAAAGCTGTTAGCAATTATAGTCGCCCCCGAATTCGAGCTTCTGATGGACATGTTAATAATGATTTCTCCTGTGGAAAGGGCATGCTTCTGGAGCAGTCCAGACTTCTAAATAAGCCTTTAGTATTGATATTTACTCTTGGCATGGCATTAATGACCTGCTAATAATTCTGAAAGGTTGTACCTCCATGCCTGCCGTACTTAGCCAATAAGACCTACCCTTTTAACTTCAAAAGAAAACACACATGCGCGCGCACGCACGCACACACACACACACACACACACCTGAGATTTCATTGCGGATGGCCATAAATGGTCATTGATTGAGCTGAGGTCTGTATAGTGGCAGAGAGGTACATGCCATAACAACAGCTAAATTATTCAGCCCGTCAGAGCGAAGTCATAAATCGAGGACCCCCCCCTTACTGGGTCTGTGCTAAGTATTATTTAAGCTTGCTCTAAACGCCTCACTTCCCATGCTGAGAGGGTTTTAACTCCTGTCAGCTTGCCCCAAGCCCTTCAAATATTGATGGGTGTATGCAGGCTTGAATACATGCCAGAACGGGACCCCTGGTTGTTGGCCGCTGCAGCCGACACACACACACACACACACACACACACTCGTACATACACACATTTGGACACACTTCAACACACTTGCACACTCTTAGAAGCTGAGCCCAGCTGCCACTGGAGTGGTTTGGAAGTTTGGTTTTCACGGATGACTCATACTTTGTGAATTGCCGACCCCGAATGCGAATGAAGTGTGTGTGTGTGTGTGTCCAGATTTTGATGAGGTTAAGGAGCAGGTGGTGTAAAGTCTATGAGCTGACAGCATTCCAGTGGCTGCAGTCTCATAACCATGCCTTAGAGAACACCTGACAGCATGCGTGTGTGTTCATGCGTGCGTGTGTGTTCATGCGTGCGTGTGTGTTCATGCGTGCGTGTGTGTATGCGTGCGTGTGTGTATGCATCCTGTGCCTGTTAACACAGTGTACATCTTTATTCTGGTGGGCTTGACCTTCTTTCTTCCAGGCTGCTCTCCGTGAAGGCCGCGGAGCGTGTGTGTGTGTGTGTGTGTGTGTGTGTGTGCGCTGGTTCTCTGACTGTACTCATGTCTTTGGTGGCAGCTGCTGTCCTTCCCCACACAGCGCTGAGACCAGCCAACAAGCCTGTCGTCTCTTCCTCCTTCATACATATGATAATAACAAGGGTGCTAATATGCTTTCTCCTACTTCTTCTGAATCGAGGCCATAGTGTGTGTGTGTGTCTGTGTAGGGGGCGCTTGGTATGCCTTTGCCCTGGTCCCCTCATTTTTGTGTGTGTGTGTGTTCACTTAGACCCATGTGCTGTTTGTGTCCATGTTGTTGTGTGTTCGCTCTGGCCCACTCGTGTGTGTGTGTGTGTGTGTGTGTGTGTCTCCACAGCAGCAGCAGCTCCAGGCGCAGCATCTCTCTCACGCGGCCCACGGCCCTGTGGCCCTCCCCCCTCACCCCTCAGGCCTGCAGCCGCCCGGCCTCCCCCCGGTCACTGGCTCCGGCGCCGGCCTGCTGGCCCTGGGTGCCCTGGGTGGGCAGCCCCATCTGCCTGTGAAGGATGAGAAGAACCACCACGACCTGGAGCACCGAGGTGGGCACACACACACACACACACAGACGACCCCTTTAGCGCTGTCGCCTGTAGACCGGAATATTGCATGTACGTCGTGTAGCTTGTCATTTATACATGCTACTCCCGTGTTGGGAGCATGTTGTGGGTGGGGTGGGTGGTGTGGGGTGGGTGGGGTCTTTACTGGGAAGCCCATTTGTCGGGTAAAAGTTTGAAATTGTGGGTGTTTTTGCAAGATTATAAAATCATACAATCTTAGTGATTTATGGCTGATTTCTGTTGTTTTTCTCTTCTGTGTTTCTGGCCAATTTTTCACACTCATTGAATCCAATGACTGCAGAGAGCACGGTGAGTGGCCAGCTCCCATGGACTCGTATCTCTCTCTCTCTCTCTCTCTCTCTCACCCTCACTTTCTTGCTCTCAATCTCTCGCTTTTTTTCTCTCTCCATCTCTCTCTCTTTCTCTCACCCATACTCTCATATTCTTTCACTTGGGCTCATTCTGTCTCTCTTTGTCCCTCATTCTTTCTGCTTGAAAGAGCTTCTTGGCCCGTTTCACGCCTAAGAACATTTCCATTAATGTAAATGTCAAGCAGGAGTCCTTTAGCCTGAAACGCACGCAGGTTGTGCTTCATACAGTAATCTGCTTTCATTAAAGTGACTAATGGGGAAATGAAGGTTTTTTTTTTCTTTTTTTTTTTCTTTTTTATGAAATAAACGCTCACATTTGCACGCAGATAGGGATGCCAGATCATAGTGTATGGATTAGAGCCGATATGTAATTTCATCACAATATAAAGATGATAGATTAACCGTCCATTCATCCCATTCTTTGTCTGCCCTGTCC
Source organism: Brachyhypopomus occidentalis (assembly GCA_020368025.1). Classification (NCBI taxonomy): domain Eukaryota; kingdom Metazoa; phylum Chordata; class Actinopteri; order Gymnotiformes; family Hypopomidae; genus Brachyhypopomus; species Brachyhypopomus occidentalis. The sequence goes on along the minus strand of JAGXOD010001351.1, from coordinate 9,907,246 downwards.
CTCCGTCTCCTCCCCTGTCCCTCCGTCTCCTCCCCTGTCCCTCCGTCCCTGTCCCCTCCCTCCACCAGACGTTCTCCCTGCTTTCCTGTGTTGTCCTGTCCCTGTTTACCTCCACTAACCCCCCACCCCACCCACCCCCCTCCCGGCCGTTTATGCTGATGGGCCAATAAATATGCATGAACACAGGCGCTGGAATTGTTTTCCTGCCTCTCATCTCCTTGTAAAAAGCATTTATGTGACGGGGGGCTTAAATCTCTTCGACGGCTGATTGTGGCGGTGAGATTGGGTCTCTGACGTTTCAGCCAGACCTCAATGTGTGCAGTCATGTCTGAAGGCAGAGGAGCTCCTCTCGCAGTTAGTGACCGTGTGTGTGTGCGCGCGAGTGTGTGTGCGCAGGGATGCGCGAGCGGGTCTGCAAGCTTGTTGTGGCGGCTGTTGTCCCAGGTCATGTGATAGCAGAGTGGTGGCTCTGTTTAAGGAGTCACGCTAAGCATCTCTTTAAAAGGTCAGGCCATACACACACACACACACACGCAGCACTGTAGGCTGCCTGCCCAGCCCACCACTTCATCTCACTTCTCAGCTTAGTTTCCTTTTACACTTGCCATGAACTGGGAGGCTTCCCTGCCCCGTGCTACACTGGGAGCTGTGGGGGAAGCCTGAGAGAAGCTCTCAGCGCTGGATTATGTTGAGGACGAGCCCAGAGGGCCCTCCACAGCGGCCTCTGCACTTCAGCGGCGCCCCCTCCCTGTGGCAGGGGGGCCTGCGCGCTGACGGCCTGGGAGGCGGAGCTTCCAGGTGCTGCAGAGAATCGGCCCGCCTTGTGTTTTTGAGAGCGCGGCAGGCAGCCGGCCGCGAGGTGGGGGTGTGGAGGGCGGAGTCTCGCGCCTCCACGTCCGAGCTGCCCTGCAGGGTAACGGGCAGAAGGGCCTTCCAGTGGGTGGGGAAGGCAGGCTGCAGCAGGGGGGGGGGGGGGCGTGTGTGCTGGGCTGCCCAACAGGCCTGGGGGCAAAGCCAGTAGGTGCCCCAGCACGCTACAGCAATCAATGGCCATTACATGGCCATACACACACACATACACACACACACACACAGTAAGTCTAAGCCTGGTTGCTCCCAGATAAAGAGCCCTTGTTCAGGACTAGTGCACTGCTCATGTCTTCTTGAAGCTGCTTGTTGTCTCTTTTAGGGATGGCGGAGGGGATGGGGGTGTGGGTGGTGTAGTGGGGGGGGCGGTGGAGGCAGACTGGGAAAACAAGCCCCTCTCTTTGGACTGTTTAACTGTGTCTGCTCTGTTGTGTAGCCAGCACATTCTTGTGTGTTTAGTCTAGGGCGAGTGGTTAGATACGGCACGGCTTGGCTGCTGCCCGCACGCTGTGTTAGGCCTGTGGAGGGCTTTGGAGGCGTCTGATTGGAATGAATCGTGCTCTTCTGGCTTTGTGAAGTTTGGGGTTTTGGGCTGATAAGAGCTACTCTGCCTCCCCTCCCCCCTTTCTTTCTTTTTCTTTCTTTTTTCCCCCCATTCATTGCTGTTTTCCATCTTGGATCCATTTCAGAACCCACAGCTGCAAAGTACCTGCCACTCTGTCTACAGTTAATACTGTTGTCACAACCCATATTACCCAATAAAAAATAAGAAATAAAACTCTACTTTCAAGAACAAATACTTTAAATACAGCATTTTTTCTGTGCCTAGCTGGGTGGGGGTTTTTCGTCATGGTGGGATAACATTTCATCACTTTCTCCCCCCCCCCCGTTCAGAACAACTCCATCTCTCCATCGGACAGCCTCCGGACCGGCAGCGAGAAGCACCGCGGTTCTTCTGACTACAGCTTGGACTCCAAGAAGCGCAAGATGGAGGAGAAGGACAACATGAGCAGATATGTGAGTGTCTGGGCCCGCCTGCCTCTGCCCAGCTCTCCTAGAAGAACCTTCTGCCCTGACCTCCCAGACGCACCTTCTGCCCTGACCTCCCAGACGCACCTTCTGCCCTGACCTCCCAGACGCACCTTCTGCCCTGACCTCCCAGTCGCACCTTCTGACCTGACCTCCCAGTCGCACCTTCTGACCTGACCTCCCAGTCGCACCTTCTGACCTGACCTCCCAGTCGCACCTTCTGCCCTGACCTCCCAGACGCACCTTCTGCCCTGACCTCCCAGACGCACCTTCTGCCCTGACCTCCCAGACGCACCTTCTGCCCTGACCTCACCGCTTCTTCTTTTATGCAGGACAGCGATGGAGATAAAAGCGACGATCTTGTGGTCGACGTTTCGAACGAGGTGAGGGGATTATTCTTTCCCATGTAACTTCGCCAGCGATCAATTTCCCGACAAACCTGTTTGCCGTTTTGGGCGCGGAAACAGATAACTGGAGTGCCTCCTTGCCTTCGTAGGACCCTGCCACACCCCGAGCAAGCCCCGCCCACTCCCCACCGGAAAATGGCATAGACAAGCCCCGCCCCCCGAAGAAGGACACACCCAACAGCCCCGCCTCTGTGGCCTCCTCTGGCAGTACACCTTCCTCCAAAACGAAGGAACACGGACATGTAAGGACCTGCGCACGCGCCACAGCCGTGTTTAACCCTGCACGCGCCACAGCCGTGTTTAACCCTGCACGCGCCACAGCCGTGTTTAACCCTGCACGCGCCACAGCCGTGTTTAACCCTGCACACAGCCGTGTTTAACCCTGCACACAGCCGTGTTTAACCCTGCACACAGCCGTGTTTAACCCTGCACACAGCCGTGTTTAACCCTGCACACAGCCGTGTTTAACCCTGCACACAGCTGACCTTCAGGCTGCTGGTGGTATCTCCTCTCCCAGACTCTCCTCTCATGCCTGCACTGAATCTGAATCTGAGCTGTAGCAGAATTACAGGTGCTGCCATTAAAAGGGAAGACCAGCAGCAGTCAGACACTGAGCCCCGCACCAGAGATGCTCTCCCTCGCGTTTCCTCTCATTCTTTCTGTCTCTCTCTCCCTCTGTTGCGCTACACCCCCCCTCCCCCCTTTTGTAATGGCTTAGGAGTGAATGTCTGTTTCTCCAGGCCTGGCTTTAAATACGTCTGTAAATGTCGGGGATAATGCATTCCCATAGCAGGATCAGCCATGTCTTCTTCGCTAATAACTCAATGCGTTTCACCCGTTCTAACTCTTCCGCCTCAGCAGAAAGATTAAAGAGGAAAGCGGGGGATGGGATAAAATGAGCCTCATCTCCATTGTAGCAGTAATGGGTTTTGGGATAAATAGAGGGGTTTATAGCTTCGTAGGAGTAGCGGGTTTGTCAGAATTGGATTGGATTAAGTTTAGCTTGCACTCAAATCTTCTGCCTTGATGCCGTCTTACTTCTTCCCCTCTTTTAAACTTCATTCCCTCTGTCTTTCTTACGCATACGTGCAGAATGACAAATCGTCCACGCCTGGTCTCAAGTCCAACACGCCGACGCCACGGAGCGACGCGCCCACCCCCGGCACCAGCACCACGCCGGGTCTGCGTCCCCTCCTGGGCAAGACCTCCATGGAAGCTCTGGGTGAGTAGTGCCGGGGAGGAAAAACGGCTGTTAATTCCTCTCTCCTGTACGCCGCATAAGTAGATTAAAAACACCTCGAATCTACACTTCCTAAATAAGTCTGAGAAGAAAAGTACGTCAGCCTCTTCTCGGAGATTATCTTTGAGCTGACAGCTGGGAGTAGCTGGTGAGACACGCTAGTTTGCTAGTTGCTAGGCTATGAGGCAGGCAGGCAGGCAGAGTAGGCGGAGGTGGGTGGGTCCCATCCCGAGCCCGCCCCCCTCTGCCTTCCTGCTGGTTTGTGATTGGCTCTGTGCATCTCCGTAGCAGCCCCAGCCTTGCGCACCCCCCTCTCCATCGCCGGCTCCTACCCAGCGCCCTTCGCCATGATGGGCCACCACGAGATGAACGGCTCGCTGACCAGCCCCGGGGTCTACGCCGGCCTGCACATCTCACCCCAGATGAGCGCGGCAGCCGCTGCCGCCTACGGCCGCACGCCCATCGTAAGTGTGTGTGTGTGTGTGTGTGTGTCTGCATTGGGAGAGCATGTTGGTGTAACCAGTGAGAACTGAGTAACGGCAGCGTGTCTGTTCTTTCGTAGGCGGGCTTTGAGCATCCTCACATGAGACCGCCGGGCCTCCCCGCCAGTCTGACCTCCATCTCCGGAGGAAAGCCGTAAGTGTCCCGCGGAGACGCCGTTCCCCTCCCCGAGCTGTTTACCGAGACCCGCTGCTGGAGTGGCACACAGCACAACCTCTCCCCGCTCTTAATAACCGCCACTCCATTACGGACCACTCACTCCTCGCTCTAATTGATTTAATTAGCCCACTTCAGTCAGCAGTCGTGCTGCGGCCTGCTGGATAAATAACGGAGGGGAGTGTTTTGTTTTCCTGCGCCAGGGCCTACTCCTTCCACGTCAGTGCTGACGGGCAGATGCAGCCCGTGCCTTTTCCCCCGGACGCTCTGATTGGCCCAGGGATCCCGCGCCACGCCCGCCAGATCAACACGCTGAGCCACGGCGAGGTGGTGTGCGCCGTCACCATCAGCAACCCCACCCGCCACGTCTACACCGGGGGCAAGGGCTGCGTGAAGATCTGGGACATCAGCCAGCCGGGTAGCAAGAGCCCCGTGTCCCAGCTGGACTGCCTGGTGAGGGCTGCGCCCAGCACGTCTGCCTTCCCCACCGCCCTGCACTTAAAGGGGAATCGCATTCAAAATGCATAAACCGATTTGTTGCCTTCCTCCAATGTTCAGCGCCACGTTTTCCATTTGGACTTGGTGATCATGCAGTTTAACGCTCTCGGTGGTCACGTGACCTTTCAGATGTGCATCTCGCCTGCGTTTGGTGCCGCGCGAGAGAGGCCACGTTGTTCGTGCAAAAGCTGGAGGTTCAGGGTCATTTCTGTGTGTGGTTCACCATCCTCTTCCTCCCGGGGGTGGGGTGCAGAATCGCGACAACTACATCCGCTCGTGCAAGCTTCTCCCGGATGGGCGCACGCTGATCGTGGGCGGCGAGGCGAGCACCCTGACCATCTGGGATCTGGCGTCGCAGACGCCCCGCATCAAGGCGGAGCTGACGTCGTCGGCGCCCGCCTGCTACGCCCTGGCCATCAGCCCCGACGCCAAGGTCTGCTTCTCCTGCTGCAGCGACGGCAACATCGCCGTCTGGGACCTCCACAACCAGACCCTCGTCAGGTAACTATCGCGTTTTGCTCGCTGGGGTCGAGCGTAATCGACTTTGCCGACTCTCCTGCCGCATCATCTGTAGCAACGGGCCAGATGACGATGACGGTTTATCGCCGTCGCTGACTTTATGTCGTGGTTTGTTGTTATAAGCGTTTTGCGGGTACCGCCGCTGCTTCTAGGAGCTGGTCCAGCTGCACCTTTTATTTCCTGCTTTTAAAGAGCCGTTGCACAGACCTGCGTGCTCACCCACTGCATCAGTTCGCTAGCAGAGTGCAGTTTAAATTTGAATATCAGAATCGTGCATCGCCAATATGTAGTATCGCGATATTTGTATTGTAATCATATCGCCCACCTCCGACTCTGGATATTGCAGGCAGTTCCAGGGTCACACGGATGGCGCCAGCTGCATCGACATCTCTCACGACGGCACCAAGCTGTGGACGGGCGGCCTGGACAACACGGTGCGCTCGTGGGACCTGAGGGAGGGGCGGCAGCTGCAGCAGCACGACTTCACGTCGCAGGTGAGGCCTTGCGCGCTGCTCCACCCGCTGCACCGCCGCACCTCCGCCCACACGCACGCCCCTCACCGCCCGTTTCTTCTGCCCTGAGCACAGATCTTCTCGCTGGGCTACTGCCCGACGGGCGAGTGGCTGGCCGTGGGGATGGAGAGCAGCAACGTGGAGGTGCTGCACCACACCAAGCCCGACAAGTACCAGCTCCACCTGCACGAGAGCTGCGTGCTGTCCCTCAAGTTTGCCTACTGCGGTAAGACGCTAAGCCTCATGGGAGTGACCTTGCTTAATTGGCCCTGCAGAACAGCGGTGGCTAAAGAGTGAATCGCGCTGAATGGAAAAGGCACGAGTCCAGTGTAATGACGTGAGATCGCCTGCCCGTCTTGGAGGTCACTTTAATTGATGCCTCTGGCTTTCAATTCGCTTCCAAGAAGCCGGGCGAGCTGATGTTTACACATGAACTACGTTTCTCCATTCAACAGAACCTTGACCATCCACTCCCATTAAGCCTGCCAGTCTCTCTTCACATACATCCATGTAGTGCTCTCTCCTCTCTTTCTCTCCCTCTCCTCTCTCTCTCCCTCTCTCTCTCTCTCTCTCCCTCTCTCTCTCACCCCACTCTAATTACGTTTGATTTGTCCCGACAAGGTAAATGGTTCGTGAGCACTGGAAAGGACAATCTGTTGAACGCATGGAGGACTCCGTACGGCGCCAGCATTTTCCAGGTACTGAGATCAATACAGGCTGTCTGCAGGAAGCCTGCGGGTGGAGCGCCTGCACTCTCAGGGCGGAGCGACCTCCGCCTCGTGGCCAGGGCCGTCCCGGGCGGGCGGAAATGGCCCTGGGCGTGTCGTTAGTGCCAGGACGCCAGGCACTTAAGCAGGATGTGGGCCCTCTCAGCCGCGGAGCCGCACGCCAGTAAATAACGCCAAGTGTTTAAAGCTGGAGGTGCACGGCTAAGAGCTAATGCAGTGGCACAGGGAGAAGTGCTGATGTAGTTACAGTGCTTAGTCCCTGGGTGGGGGTGGGGGGCGGAGACTGATAGGATCCTTTGGCAGAGCTGCGTAGATAGACGTGTATGACGCTTAATTGCATACACCTAACTTTTTTTTTTTTTTCTTCTTTCCTGCCCTGTTGCATCTCTCTGGCGTTCTAGTCCAAGGAGTCGTCGTCCGTCCTGAGCTGCGACATCTCTGCCGACGACAAGTACATCGTCACCGGGTCTGGCGACAAGAAAGCCACAGTGTACGAGGTGATCTACTAAGCCCAGAGGTAACGGAGTGGGGAAGCCCTGGAGATCAGGACCACGGGTGGGGCGATCGGGGAAGGGGGCGTGGTGGACACGGGGTGGACGCTCCTGCAGCACCTGTCTGCCTGACCTCCTGTCTCACTCGCATCCCCCCCGTCGCCCCCTCCTTCACGCACCGCCTGACTGACGACAGCCGGGACTAGTCGGGTTGTGTGCTGGACTTAAACTGAACCGGGCTGGGCTGGATTGGACTGGACTGGACTGGACAGCCTTCAGCCACTAATGCGTCTCACTCCCTCGTCCCTGGACCACCTCCACTGCACAGGTCACATGGCACTAGAGCTTCATGGGGTTTTGCTTTTGCATCTTGTCAGTTTTTGTTATGGGGTTTTTTTATGGTGAGAATGTTCCATATAGCAGCGTGAAGCAGTGCTTCGTTCTGAAACTTTATCCATGTGGAGGTTCTGTGAAAAGTGTACATAATGGAGTATTAAAAGGCCTTTTATAGATTTATATTTTGGTGTCCAGTTACACGTGTGATGGTTCTGTCTCACCCCCTATACTCAGTGCTTAGTTTTTCCACTGGGGCTTGGAAATTAGATTAGAATTTTTTTTTCCTAAGGATATTCTATCTCCCCCCCCACCCTCCCCTTTTGTTTCGCTCTCTCTTTCGAGAAGTTCATTTTCCAAGCTGACCTTTTATGGAAATCTAATTTACCTTACCCTCCCTTTATGAAAAAAAATTGGAGCTAGATCGGCCTTGTTTTTTGTAAACTGTCCTGTGGATCATCGCCCCCCCCTCCTGTGTGTGTGTTGGAACGCTCCGGCCCCGTGAGCACCACCTCAGGCTTCTTCTGATGTTCGTCAGGATGAGCAGCTCATGCACTGGACAGCACAGCTTTCTGCTAGCGCCTCCTCCTGAGGGGAATGTCCCACGTTGTGGGGGTGTGTAGGCAGGAGGCCAGGGACTACACTGTGGATAGGCCTGTACCAACTGAAGCACAGATGGGGGACTGTGGAGTAGGTCTGTACCATCTGATGAACAGAAAGAGGCTTCTCGCTTCAGCCTCCGACTCCGTTGCGTTGGTGTATGAACAGGACACGGCGTTTCTGTCACGGTTTGGACGACAAAGGTTCGGTTGGCGTGCGTTTTCCTTTCCTTTCTCGCTCCGCGGGGCCGCTGCGATTGGTCCTCGGGGTCGGCCGGCGTAGAGTCCCATTGGAGAAAAGCACAGAGTCAGATTAGGTGTCTGCAGCCCATCCAGACGCAGCACATCAGCCAAGCGCTTACGCAGCAGACTTCACTACCTTCTGTGCACCGTGCTGTTCCGCCCACACTGACCCCCCCCCCCCCTGCAAGTCATGTCGCGTCTCAAAACACACACCAAAGTATGTAGCAAACTGTGTTGTCACTGAAGATATGTACAGTTGTTGATAATTCAATAAACTGTGTTTTGTAAAAAAAAAAACAAACAAAAAAAAAAAAACGTCTTGTGCATGTTTGTTCTGTCGCATGGCATCATGGGACGTTTCAGAGGTGGAGCCAGGGTGTTCGGAGCAGCGCTGACCTTATTTAGAACCCACTTAAGTGGCGTCCTTTAAGGGGGCCGGGCGCGGACCAATCCGCTTGGCCGCCATCTCTCCTCAGCGAGGTCTTTCACTTCGAGCGGCTCTCCTGCTCGACGCTTCAGTCATGTTGTTATTGGTTAATAAAAGCCCAGATTGATGCTTTCAGCTCTGAGCTTCTCTCCCCGTGCTCCACCCCCCCCCTTCTCTCTCTCTCTCTCTCTCTCTCTCTCTCTCTCTCTCTCTCTCTCTCTCTCTCTCTCTCTCTCTCTCTCTTTTCTTTCTTCCACCCCAATACCCTCTTGTTAAGTGTGCATTTCCTGAGTGCTCAGTTTGTACGGCACCCCCCCCCCCTTTCTGGTCCTGCTCTCTTCCTCCTGTCGACCAATCGGATGACCCAGCTGCCGTGCGGCGGTGAAAGCTCTCGACCCCAGTTGAAGTGCCTGGCCTCTAGGAGACCATGACTTCTTTTTTTTTTTTTTTTTTCCTCCTATTTTTCTACCTTCCATCAAGGTTGTTGTCACCTCTTCACCAGCCTACATCATTTATGTTCCTTGAAACCCCCACCAGTCATTGTGAAACTTACAGAGGGTTTGTTGATGGTTTACCACCATTTACGTGGTCATCCAGTTCCTTAACATGGTAAGCAAAAGTCTAGGTGGTTTTCTGCAGAAGCATTCATGTAAAAATTTGCAGATTTTCGAGGCAGCATAGATGTTTTTTGTGTCTGCGGTGTGTCCTACTCACGCTGTTACGGACATACAGCAGAGTTGGTCCAAGTCTGATTTGGTTATTAGCCCATTTGATCCCTGATCTGCTGATGAATCACCAACGATGACCATCCCAACAAACAGTATATTGTGGGATTTTCTTCAGCCGTTACTCTGTTCTACTCTGGCGTGTTTGAGTGTGGTGTCCAGCGTGGGGTTCTGTGCTGGCCTGGCCGGTCTGCTGCTCAGGGCAAGGTGGGCCGTGTCCTCAGGCTCGCCCCTGTGCTCTGTAGCCAGCACCGATGAGGATGTTTGTGCTGGCGAGCGTCTGGCACGGTGCTGAAGGAGTAATAATCCTCTAATCACCTGAGCACTGCCAGGCCAACGCTTTATCTGCCACGCATGCAAAAGCCCCTCGGTGCATTGTGATTACAGCGTTTGATCTGGGTAATAATGTCTTCACTGTTGGCCTGGCCCAGTCCTGGGGGTACTGTGCCTTTAATCCACACAGCGCGTTGTAGTGGAATCATGTTACACAAAGACCACCGGAGTTTCTCTGCAGACCAGTGGAAGGGGAGGAGAAACAGAGGTTGCCATGGAGACAGAGCCTCTCATATATATTCTCTCACTCGTAGTCTTTCTCCTTCCCTCACTACCTGTCCCCCCCCCCCCCCCACGCTGCCTTTGCCCTCCCCTCTTTGTCCGGCTCTCCTGGGCCAGATAAGCGTGAGGACAGGTTTCCGTGTTTACCCGACACAGTAGGGCCCTCCGATCCCTGAGCAGGGCTGACCCTGATAACACTGAGCTTCAGCGGCGGCCCACCACCGACGGCTGATAAGCGGCAGCAGCACAGTGCACGCTCTCTCTCCCCATCGCTCACCCTGCAACTACGCACAGCGTGTTGGTTTGGATTAGAGCGGATTGGATTGGATTACGCTCTCTGTGTTCAGAATGCTGATGGCCAAAAGTGCAGCGTTTTCAGCCTGGAAACTTCTCTCTGGTGCCCCGTTACAGACGCCCCTCCTTCCGAAATACCCCCTTCCACGGCCATGATTAACTAGATGCTGTAATCTTGTAATACAATCTACAGCATAGCAATCAGACAGAAAGGCAGGCGCTGGCCTGGACCATTCTGGCCCGGCGTGCCGGCATTCCCAGCGTGTTTGCTCGGACGCTCTATTGAGTTCCCTGTAAATGTTCTTGGTGCTGCTCTTCAGCCTGTGCGTTTCTCCTGGGCCGTTCCGTCACCCTCACACGGGGCTAATTTGCCCTGATGGAAGTCCCAGCATGCCCCTGGAGGTCGGCTTGCTCGGACTGTGCCGTCAGGCCCCTTCGGCTTTGCGCTCCTTCCAAGCAAGCGTCGAATTCCAGCCTGTAACTGGATATTGTCCGTAATGAGGTTCGGGTGATGTGTTTGCTCCAAGAACGTAATGGAGCCCCCGTACTTTGATGTTTTAGATCTAGACGAGCACAGGAGTCCTTTATGGCACGCGCTGAGATAACATGATAATTACGTTTTCACACAAGCGCTGGGATTTTAGGCATAGCTGGAGGTAGAACAAATGCGTAATTACCAAGAAACATGAAACGAATATTACTTCCTGAAATTAAATGATCACCCCCTCCCACCCTCTTTGGAGAGCCTTAACTCATTATGCCTATCCCATATATGTACATATTTGATATGTGGAACTGCTCATTTCCTGTGTTTGCGTACATTGAGGGAGCTGTGTATATGGTGCTATTTGCAAAACAATATTATGCGAGGTGCTGAATTTCATAATCATAAGCATGGTGAATATCTCAGGAGTGTTTCACACGACCACATGCACCAGTCCACCACCAAGTTTGGCCCAACGCGTTTATGTAAGTGGGTTCACTTTCTGACGCTGCCACTGTGGTGGACAGTATGGGTCATATAATGAGTTCTGTTCAGGCACTAATTCCTTCTAATGGGACACTGGGCAGGTTCATGTCCAAGCAGAGCAGTGGCTGATGTAAACTAATGACTTGCCCTCTTAATCAACATTTTTTTGTTGTTGTTTATTGTTTGGTCTTAATGTCTTCTACGTAATTGTCTTCTTCCTGTTTAATGAGCCGTGTCAGTCTTTCGTCAGCTAAGTGTCTTAACAAGGAGCAGATTGCAAGCAATCTGTGAAGAGAAATTTTTACAAGTATTATTATAATAATGTCTGTGTACATTGTCCTTGTGGAAGGTGAGTGTTTGGTTCTGGTGTGATGAGCCATTGATGCTGGTGGTATTAGTGACATATTTCTTTAATCCAAGTGGATGTTTTGACACGTGTGTCCTTTGTGATTGGCATCACACCATGGAGTGTACAGTGGAGACCATGGAGTGTACAGTGGAGACCATGGAGTGTACAGTGGAGACCATGGAGTGTACAGTGGTGGTTTCGGTGGACGAGAATAAAACATTTGAAGGTCACAGTGAAAGTAGCAACTCTCCCCCCCCCCCCCACTTTAACAGGCAAATGTGACCCACTGTCATTCATGCGTCTCCAGCTCTCAGGCAAATCCAGTGCAGAGCGCAGGCTTGTTCTGCTAGGAACGCTGGGATCAGACAAAGGTCTGATTACGCTGCTTTGGATGGATTCACGGCCGTGGAATAAGTGCTTGGCGGATTTCACGTTTCCCTATTTAAATATCGTTCTTGATTTGTAACCTAAAAAGATCTTTAATCTGATCATTTGGAAGGCTCAACCAAACGTGTGAGGTACGACTGGTTTAGCTATGCAAATGTCTATGGCTAAGGCTGATTTGACTTCCCAAAGGTAGCCATGCAAAGCGGAGGGTGCGCACACGTGTGCTTTAGAGAACATGCACTCAGCCAAATGTGTGTTTTAAGCAGACATATGCAAACCTAGGGGCTCTTGCCTGTGGTGTTGTGTTGCACTCGAACCAAAATGAGTCGGGACATGTCGTATAATCTAAGGACCCATTTCAGTCGTTGTGTGCGTGTGCGCACAAACGCAAGAGTAGTCTTCCTCCTGCTGTCACGTTTACGTGGTCTCACAGAGGCCAAAGCTTTGGAACAGACGGGAAAGGAACAGTGCTTTCTTCAGTGCGGCCTTTCCGAATACTTCACCCCGACTGAAGCTTGGCATACTGATATTTATGCCTCTTGGTGCCCTGGTAATTAAACGACAGAGCCAGCGCACTTTAATCCCTCGGCTTGACGCGTTCTCCTTCCCTCTGAGCAGCAATTACGCCTTCGTGCGTGGAAGCCGCGCGCCCACGAGCTCTCCTGTTCTATGGGCCGGTGAAGTGACTCAGAGGCCTTAAGATCCTTTTAAATCACACTTCTTCCCTTCGCTTAATGGCCGTGGCTCGGGGCCGCGGTCCTTCTTCAGAGCGTGGTCGGCTTTTTAATGGGTGATGAGGCACCCAGCTTCCGCTGCCAGAGCAATTGCCCTCATCATGTCTTCAAGCGGGCCTAATGTCTGCGCATGTGACTGTCCCCTCCTCGTCCTGCCCGATGTAGCTTTTAATTGGCTTGGGTGAGGATTTGACACTGTACTGGTATGTTTTAATTCGCTACGTGTGCTGTACGGTATGTTTTAATTCGCTACGTGTGCTGTCGAAGGCCACCGAGGCCCCCAGAGTGAAATGAAGCCACAGAATGAGACACCCTTGCGGTTCCATGGGGTGCAGAACCCATGACCCCCCCCACACACACACACACACCCCCACACACACACACACACACACACACACACACTGCTGCATATTCATGTAAACATACACCATTGACCATGTGTAGGTGAATCTCCTCATCTGAATCTGCCTATCCATTTGAAAAGTAATTGACCTTTGTTTGTGTGAGTTCTCACCTTGCTTACACCAATAATGTTACTCGTTCCTGTCGGTAAAGAAGCCTATGGCGCTGCTCGTGTGTGTGCGCTGATATGTGTGCAGAGGACGCGTCCTGCTATGGCCAAACTGCACAGCGGCAGTGGTGCTTTGCTTTTCCCTGATGCATGTAAACTACGTACGCTACATACAACTTTGACATGAAAATATTACGTTATTGATTTGCATTAGATTCAATATCATATCAGTTTCATCACACCAGTCATTAATAAAAAAAAATTGGTAGTTTGGCTTTTTAATTATGATTTTTAATAACGAGTCTTCACTTTACCTGTCAGGGAGGTCCGTTTATTACATAAACTCTGTATTATTACTGTGCATCTTACATTTGACTTTGTTTACAACCTCAATATTTACATTTTACTTTCATTCTGAATTTATGGTTGGTTTGACTGATCTAGCTTTGAACTCCAGCTGAATGTTTTATATGTGGAAAACGCTCCTCCTGGCCAACGCAGGCTTCTTGGGACCGTAGACACACCCCGCGTCCTGGACGAAGGGGGCTTGGTGGAGCTGAAGGTTCCTGGCTACGCCGCGGCCCGTCTGGCACCCTCGCCTGGCCCCGCCCGGTCCGAACGCAGGCGCACGCGGCCAGAGGAGACAATCTTCAGAAGGGATCTCTCTTCGAAAATATATTATGACATAATCACGTTTTCGTCTGGAGGCCCAGGGGACGTCTGCCCGTCATAGCCTGGCCCCATTCTGCTCGCTATCCCTCACACAGAGAGAGAGAGAGGGAGGAGGGGGGGATGGAGAGAGCGGAAAAAACCGGAGCTGTGTGCTAATAGAACCCAGAGGCACTCTGAAACCTTAGTCGTACTGTTTTTCCGCTCTGAGTCGGGAGATTAAAGCCGGGGAAATGTTACGGGGGGCTGGATAATTGCCCCTGTGTCTCCCGCAGACAAAAGCCAACGCTCAGACAATTCCCCTCGGTAAGCTGTCAAGAGGGGCTCAAGAATCCTTCAAGGCTGCAGCAAATTGTATAGTCCTGTCTAACAAACTACCAATCTCTGGATATTATGAGGCACCCATGCAGTCCCGGCCGTAATGACAGCTTGCACTGCCGTAATGGAGTGGAGGCACGAAATAGCTTTTCGCTTTTCTTTTTTTTTTTTTTTTTTTTTAGGGGGTGCACAAATGCTCTTGAAATGGAAGAATTGCTGCCTTGGCTTCTAGTCCTTTTTTTTAATGTCTCCATTTGTATTTTGATTTATGTCTGTCTATTTTTTTTTTTTTTAAATCTTCTTTTCATTATTGACTATGAGGCTAGCCTTTCCTCCTGAGGACCACTCGATCGTCTGCCGGAGAGAGAAAGCGTCTGCGCGCAGCTAATGAGGAATCCTGAGCCTACTGCTGAGGACGGCGAGAAATTAACAGCGGTTTTGTTGTGACACCCCCCCCCAATCCACCACCTCCGCCCTCTTCTACTCCATCCTCTTCCCCCTCCTCTCTTTCTCCTCCTCTCACATTTTATTTCCCCTCCCTCCTCCTCTCGTTTACCTGTGTCATGCCTCATTGCCTATGGGCCAGTGTTGTCTGGCTCTGAGGAGGCACTCTTTGTCGGTTCGGTTCATGTTTGGAATTAGCCATTTGACAAGAACAAAAGAAATTAATTGGTGATTTAAGCCCTAATGAGATGGCTGTGAAATTAACAGGCCTCATCAATGGAAACAAACAAAATCCTTCAGCGGCACCGTTGAGGGAGCAGTACTCTGAGCTTTTGACACAATGATGAATAGCAGGTCAGGAGAGACCATCTGTGGTTATTTAAGCCCCTGCAGGGGGGGGTGGGGGGGGAGGTTGTGGGGGGCTGGGATGTGGCCTGCCTGGGAGCCATGGCGATAAAGAGAGAGGGAGAGAGAAAGAGAGAGGGAGAGAGAGGGCAGAAAAATAAGCCGAGAAAAGCCTCAAATTCACCAGCTTTATTCATCAGGCTTCAGTGTGACACCACTGGCCGACCATGGCTACAAAGGGGGGGGGAAGCACTCGCATTTGCATGTGAAAGGTTCTGGGGGCTCTGACTATGCGTCCAGAAAGCCAAAGAGCTCTGATTTCAAGGGATACTTAACCTCCATTCAGACGGCAACAAAGGCCTGGCTGTCGGGCTGAGAGCACCGGCTCAGGCTGATTGGGGATGGGGGGTGGCGGGTGGGGATGGGGTGGTGGATGGCAGAAACAGAGGGGTGGAGGGGTGGAGGCTTTTGGGATCACAGACCTCATTTGTTCCCCCTCTTTACTTTGGCCTGCCTCTATATTCACTGAGGAGCTGCTATTTCCTCACAACCACCACCACCCCACTAACCCCACCCGCCCCCTCCGCCCCTCTGTAGGACTACTGGGCTTTAAGCTGCTTTGTAAAAGCTTGACTATTACAGAAACATAGCATAACGCCAAACCTCGCATGTAAGGTATGGTTATAATTACAGCAAAGGCGGCGAGAGGATATGAAGGCGGCGTGTTTTTAGAAGAACTTTTCCCTTCTCTGGTTGTGTGCGTGTGTGTGTGTCGGGGTGGTTACGGTGTGTGAGCCGTTATCTCCACGCGCAGTCCAGACCTTGAAGGTGTAGCCTGTGATCCCTGCAGTGCGATTCCCCCCTGTGCTACACGCCTCCTCCCTGGCTGTTTGCAGAAGCGGAGGGAAGTGCTGATAAAAATAAACAGTCCATGTTGGCCGGGCTTGGGTTGTGGGGTCGGAGAGGGGGAGGGGCGTGTGGGAGGGGCTTAGGAGGGACAGGGCAGACGAGTGTGCTGTTTAGCCCCCCCCCACACTTAGATAAGGAAACGTTTGATGAGACAGGGTGGAATGAGAGCGATTTAGGTCATCTAATCTGATTCTCTAAGAAGTGGCAGAGCCTCAGTGGGGAGCAGTAATTACATAGTGGGATTAGAGGGAGACTCTCCCCCCTCCCCCATCCTCAAATTCAAAACCCCCTCCTGACCTGTGGGGCAAGGGGGATGGAGCTTGTGGAGGTGGGGTTAGGCAGGACATTTGTGAGCGTGGCTGTGAAACTGAGGAGCAGTGCACCCTGGGGGATGTATCCGTGCGGAATCGGACCCCGTCGTATACACGCTCTCTAAGAATGACCTAGAGCTTCATGTGCAAACACAGATCATATCCAACATACAATCTGTTGCTTTTTTTTTTAGCACGTTGACTTAAATCAAGCAGCAAGTACCGTCTAATTTATCTTCAGTCTGTCAGGAAGAATTAGGCACTAATGTAGGTGCTGAATACAGATGTTTTGTGACTTAAACTGTACTGCACCTCCACCTTTATATGGAAGTTGCGTCCCTGTGGTCAACCTTACTCACCCTGCCGTGGCTACATTAGCAGCTACGGGCCGTGATCCTTTAGAGAAGCGTGTGCCTGTCATTTCCTGGAAAGCGGCGTTTGAATCTTTGCGTACAGTTCCATGTTTAGTCATGTGTTCCTGCTCTGTGGGCGGAGCACAGGAAGCCATGAGGGAGGCCGACGCGTATGCCGCAGAGTCGGGGTGAAAGGCTCCTGTTTTTAGCTCCATCATCAGATAGGAGTTCTCAGGGCTCCGTGAGCTAGTGCGGCCCCTGGGGCCACAGCCCTGCCCTTCCTCTCCCCCGCCCTCCGCCGCCGCCAACACCAGCATCAAAGTGTCTTCTGCATAATTCCCAACCGTCGACGCATTATAGCCAGGGTAACGGGCAGCGGCCCTCCTGCCCCGGGGCGGCTGTTTGCTGACCTGTCTGCACAACAGATATTAGAGATTCCACCCCAGCTCTCCACCCGTGCTGCCTTTCCTTGCCGCGTGTGGGTGGATGTGTGGGTGGATGTTGGATGTGTGGGTGGATGTGTTTCAATATTTCATGAGATTTTGTTTTTCTTCTTCTACTCTCAAACGCGCTGACGGTGTGTGTGTGTGTGTGTGTGTGTGTGTGTGTGTGTGTGTGTGTGCGCGCGCGCGACTAAAGTGAGCTGGGCATGTTTTTGTTTTCCCAACCCCCCCGGCACCCATGAGCACGAGCAGAATGCTCAGTGGAGCGGGTGGAGACACCCCGTCCGCAGAAATGACTTCCACGCATGGGTGGCGCGGGGAGAGGGAGGGATATAGAGAGAGAGAGAGAGCCGCCCGCCTAATCCACTCATCACGCCATGTGCTGGGTGTCCGCCCAGGACGCCCGCACATAAATTACCGCCACGGACCATAAAGCACTGGGAGGTTTTTCCTTAACGATTGCACACGAGCCGCTCTAAACGCTTCTGCTCCAGCAGTCGATCGCGCACGGCCCATTCAATTATGCAGCCGGCCGTCCCTCATTAACGGAAGGCCGACCTTGACGTGACTGCCCTGCTTCTGCGGCGCTGCTGCCCGCCGCGGGGCCGCCCCACCTCCGCCCCTCCCTCACCCCCACCCCTCCTCCGCCCCTCCCTCACCCCCACCCCTCCTCCACCGCTGGCTTCGGTGCCGGCCTGGAAATCCATGAATATCGATTAGTTGTTTGCAGTGTAATTGAAAATGTCGGTTATGAGGCTCGCGCAGATAAAGATCGGCACCAGCACCGAAGGCTGACTGTAGAACTGGCTCGTGCGTGTGCGTGTGCGTGTGCGTGTGCGTGTGTGTGTGTGTGTGTGTGTGTGTGTGTGTGTCTTGTAGAAGAGGAAGTGGTAGCAGAGGTGGTGAAGGTGAAATAATGAATTTCATAGACTTGTGGGGGGGTGTCTGCAGATGTTGGTCTGTGGCCCTTTGCTCTGCTTTCATAATATTAGAGGTCTATATGGAAAAATATTCATGAAAAGTCACGGGGAAACTTTCTTCCTTCCTCATTTCTTAACCTTTCTCTAATGCTAGCGGCTTTGACAGATTGACAGCCTGTCACTCGATTTGAATTTGGAATCAGTTTTCTAAAGGTCAAAGGTTACTTAGCATTCTGCTCACACGTGGCTTCGGCTCTACAGTGCGGAACACGGCGTCGTGTTGGTTTTATGCTACGCTGAGCCCTTCGCTGAGGGCCCCGTCCCCGTCCCTGGGCCTAGAGCAGCCTGTCTTCCTGCTGCCTGCCTCTCTGCCTTAATCTACTCCACAGGGCATCCAGCCTGCAGGTTCCAGTGGTCACCCCAATATTTCTACATAAACAAAGACTTCATCCTCTTTCCCCTGGAACTGCCTTTCCCTTTCCCACCCACCATCAACCACCCCCCCTCCCCCCCACCCGCCGGCTTTCTCAGACACGCCCAACCTCCCAGGATGCAGAGCGGCATTGCTGCTGCCCGCCTGCTGGCTCTCTAATCGATTGCTAATGGCTTCAGTTCCATCACGGCGGAGCGGCGTGGAAGCAGCCCTGGGACTGAGCGCAGCGGAAAGGCCATTTTCAGCTCCATGAGCCGTTATACTGCGCTGAGAAGCCCATTCGCCATGCTCCATAGCCCCGCTGACGACCAGCGCACGCCTGCTAGATGGCCTCTCCCTCCCTCCCTCTCTCTCTCTCTCTCTCTCTCTTTCCCCTCTCTCTCTCTTTCCCCCTCTCTCTCCCCCCCTCTCTCTCTCTCTCTCTCTCTCTCTCCTCCCTCTCCTTCCCTCTCTCTCTCTCTCCCTCACCACCTCCCCTCCTTTCTTCCTCTCAATTTCCTCACCACCCATAAGACACGGAGAGCTTCACCGAGGCTTTCTGCAGACAGGCTGTGTGCTGTGTGCTGTGCTCGGATTCCTCTCCTCACCATCGAAGCTCTTAAGGTCACCCACAGTTTTGACCAGGCTTTTTTTTTTTGCTTGCAATTTTAATTAAAATTTGATGTCTGTTCAAGTGTTACAAGAGCTGTAATCACATTTCTTTAACCTTTTTCAGGAAGTATGGACCTGTTCTAATTACTGCTGTATAATTGATCTATGGCTGACTGCTTATTCTGTTATAATGCTCTCCGCATACTAACGTGAGAACAGGAGAGAAACTCGGTCAGTTCTTGGTGCCATTTGTATTGTTTGGGGTTTACGGCCATGTTACCTACGCCCCAGGCCAGGTGTATGCATGCATGTGTGTGTGTGTGTGTGTGTGTGTGTGTGTGTGTGAGTGTACGTGCGTGTGTGCAAGATGCAGGAACTGTGCTAATCTGGACCTGTGCTAATCTGGGATTTTTGCCACCCAATCGGAGACAGGCTACTGTTAATGAGCACCTATGGATTATAGCCTCAAGCTTCCCGCTAGGCCACCTACAGGCCTCTACTGTGTGTGTGTGTGTGTGTGTGTGTGTGTGTCAGTCAAATACATATGTGCTTCAGGATAAAGGTAGGCAGTTGGTTTCAGTGTGTAATTGCTATATTTCCAGGACACTGGTAGAATGCAGCCCTCAGTGTGTGTGTGTGTGTGTGTGTGTGTGTGTGTGTGTGTGTGTGTGTGTGTGTGTGTGTGTGTGTGTGTGTGTGTGTGTTGCAGTGTCTATAGAACAAGGGTTGTGCTCCTAGTCAGGAGCTGAAAGTTTTTATGTCCCATGTCATCAGTTCTTCTCACCAGTCATTTTTCTCTTAATTTCCTCATGCTGCTGTTTGCTAAACATCTGTGATTTATTTATGTTTGTCTTTTTCCCTTAATGCATGGCAAGCACAGTCTGAGAGCTCAGATAAACTTCAACATCTCACGCCTAAACATCTTACGTTTAAACATCTTAAGCCACATTCAGTGCACATTTTTTATGCTCATGCAGAATAATGATAAGCACCTAATCCACTTACGCTGCTGCACACACACTCTCACACACACTCACACACTCCCACTTTGCGCGTGCACACACAGTCGCGAGCAATCATGGAGGCACCCTGCCTGCTATGAGCCCATCAGCAGTAGTCCCACATCCCGTTAAGCTCGTGGGGAGCTTCTGCCCTCCATTCTCAGGGTGGCTACGGACCTGCCGATCCCTCTTGTAAAACTCTGTCTGTATCTCCAATACCTCCATGCGGACGGAAAGGCAGCAGTGTCATCCTGAGACTTCCTCTTGGGAAGGCGGTGGCTGGCGTGGGACAAGGCAGCAGGGTGCATGCACGCGTCGTGCCTTGCAAGCGAAGCCAGGCTTGGCCTTTGGCGGTGCGTCGCTGTCTACTCACGCGTCTGCTAGGCCTGTGAAGCGAACAAGCTGATGTCTGCTGGTAGCCGCTGTTGTTTATCGAAGACGCTGTTGTTTATCAAAGTTGTTCTTGTTTGCCCCCCCCCCCCCAAATAGTAAACCTGCGAAAGATGCTGATCTCATAAGCATCGGCGATGTGGTAAAAACCCGCTGACGGAACAGTCACGCAGACTAGAGCAGCAGAACGCAAATGCAGGCGATGTTGGATGTGCAGCTCTGGAGATGAGAGTAGCATCTGACAGCATACATCCATATGAAGGAGGAAAGGGTCCAACAGAGAGTGTGTGTGTGTGTGTGTGTGTGTGTGTGTGTGTGTGTGTGTGTGCTGTGTGTGCATGCTTGTGCACTCAGGTGTGCCTACAGGTGCACGCACGTGACTGTGTGTGTGTGTTCGTTGAAATGCAAAGCTAAGCAGTCAACACTGCTCTACATTTCTGAAACATTCCCAACAGACTCTGCGTTCTTTGAAGCATTTCAGGGCCAGAGATACAGCCTTGTTTGTTCAGCGCAACTGGGGAAGGTGGGGGGTGAGGGAGAGGGAGAGGGAGAGGGAGAGAGGGAGAGAGGGAGAGAGGGAGGGGAGGGAGAGGGAGATGTGGGCTATTTTTTGTTCCCTCAGTACATTGGAGTGTAACGCTCTTTGACGTCTCAACAGAAGGCCTTGTACTACAGCACGTACTGCCAGATGCCTTGATAGAAACACCCTTGTCAAACAGGAAGAGGAATAAACGCTGCATTGAACTAAAGCTTAGCTGGGGGGGTCTTGGTACTGGCTGTGTGCATGTGTACATGTGTGTGTGCATGCGTGTGTGCACTCTGTTCATTCCATCGGTGTGTGCATTTAAACACATGTAAATAATAAACAAATATATCCAGGTTTTCAATTAATGTATAACTCTGCAGTAACATGTACTGTCAGTTGTATTCATTGTAACTACAAAAATAAGATGCAAAGTTGAAAACAAAGTACCCCCCCCCCACTGGGTAGGCAGATGTTTGTGTTTGTTCACTGAGGTGCGTCTTTGGCCGCACTGAGGCAAGTAGGGAAGGATTTGCATTTGGGTTCCTTAATCTGTGTAAGCTAACCTGTTTCAGGATGTAATTCACATGGTATGTCTTTTGATTCGGATTAGTGTGGGCAATCCTCTTACGCGCTGGCTCAGTATAACTTATCAGTGACAAGGCCGTCTCGTGGAACATGGCAAACCCACATATCCCCAGCCCAGACACCCCCCACCACCGCACCGCCCTGCCTAATTCTAATCGCCCTAAATCTGATCGGAGAGTCTAACCTCCAAATTCCTTTCCAAAGCCACTGCCTGTGAGCACACGTTCATGGTCGAGGTTTGGGAGGTGTTTTCACATTAAAACCTTTCCCAGGATGCACCAGCGTGTGCTTTGCTCTAAGGGCTGCGGTTTGAGTTCAGTGGCGAGGGGTTCTCGCTTGGCGTTAAGACTTGCATTTCTTTTCAGATCTCCTCCCGACCTGGAAAGATCGCTGAATGAATCCGTGTGCAGTTTGACAGAATTGATGATTTAGCATTAATGCAGTTAGACACGGAATCCGAGAAGCTCTGTTCACACATGAAGCCATGTTGAGTGAGAAGAGAGGAGATGGTTGGAAACTCCGAATCAGAGTTGGAAGAGCAGAAGTCTGCACCAAGCGTGCTGCTAAGTTCTTGTTGGGAATATGTCTAGCTGGGGGTAGTTTTAAAAACAGGCCAGAGCTTAAAAACTGAGCTTCTAGCTACATTCTCTGGCAACAGCTTCTCCTTTCACCCCTTCTGTGCTTTGACTTAGAAATACCATGAAATATTTAAATCCTTGAGTCATATTCTTTATCCTTTAAGGTTCTTTATAATTCAATAAACAGGATTAAAAAGCAAAGCAGCCATGCTCCACTTTCCTGTGTCAGCCGGCAGGCCATAAACAGGCTCTTATTAAGCGCTGTAAGATTACGCCTTAATCTTACCCAACACATGTTGGGAAGAATAAAAGCAGTTTTATTTCAGAAGCAGGAGTCCGAAGCTCTCGCCATAATCTCATCTTCGCCTCGCTGTCTAAATGAAAAGACGCGATGTGTCAATGCCAGTATGAGGGTGTTCGGAGGAGGCAGAGAGACAAAAGGCATGATGGGTAAGGTGTTTCCCTCCCTCATAGACACACTCTGGTATACGCACACACAGTCACTCTCCCCATCTCTCTTTCTCTCTGTCTGTCTGCCTCTCTCGCTGTCTGTCTGCCTCTCTCGCTGTCTCTCTGCCTCTCTCTCTCTCTGTCTGCCTCTCTCTCTCTCTCTCTCTCTCTCTCTCTGTCTCTCTCTCTGTCCCTCCCCTCCCCGTCTCTCCCCTCCTCCTGTCTCTCCCCTCCCCCTGTCTCTCACCACACACCTGTTTACCTCCCCTTCCTCTTGCATGTGGCTGCTTACTTTAATTTGCTTCCCAATCAAGCAGGATTTGGTGCTGTGGTCCTGCGCTCGTTGTGTGGCTGGTGTGAAGATGACGATAAGCCAAAGCCGTAAATCCCACCCTCAGCTGTCTTATCGGGAGCTGCTGGGGCGAGTGGCATGCTTTAATGGAAGCGGCTCTCTGTCTGGGGTTTAACTCTAATCGCATTAAGATTCGCCTTCGCCACTGCGCCTGATTTCTTCGCCGCCCCCCCCCCCTTCTTCTTCCCTCCTTCTACGGCTTCTGCTTTTTCGTTTTTTCCCCCTCTCTCTCTTTGGGCTGTGATGGAGTGCGTTATGAATTGAAGTTGCTGCATGGGTGTGAGGAAATTCAACTCATAACCTCATGCACTTAATTCTCCACGCGGCCATTAGGCTCCTTGGCAGTTCCCTGGCTACCGCTCTCCGAAGATAACGCAGGGGCCGTTTCCGTGGCCACCGCTCTTTGGCGTTAGCGCGCGGGGGGGGGGCAGTTTCCCAGGACTCTCCGGGGTTAGCGCAGGGGCAGTTTCCATGGCCACTGCTCTCCAGCGTTACCGCAGGGGCCATTTCCCAGGACGCCGCGCTCCGAGGATGGCACAGGGGCCGTTTACGTGGCCGCCGATCTCCGAGGACGACCCTTTGGCCATTTAATGGCAAATTACTCCACTTGCTTTCCGTGCTGATATTGTCCCTCGATGGAGCGAACGGGAATTTGGCACACCCATTACAAGAAGATTGTTAACACTGACATTTTAAGAAGATGCCCGACCTGTCGGAGTGCTTTTTAGATACAGACAAGAATGACTTTCTGCGCTGCTGGGCAAGTCGTGAGCGTGGATATTTTCTTTTCACCTGTCAGTGCCTCGAGGTAGTCATAACTCTGCGCTGTGATGCTAATAGTGCAGAATTAAGCAGCCCAGTTTGGTCACTCACTCTGCATGCAGCTCTCACTTCACGTTCGTTATGGAGATTTCTGTCCAAATTTATGACCACAAGTTTACAGTGAAGCTTTCACAAACTTTCGCAAATTGTTCAAAACTCCAAATTGGAGGCACCGTAGGACTTGAGTGACGATGAACCCTGTGGTAAATTAACTTGGCAGAAACCCCCCATCCTGTAGCTCTCTGCGTCTTTCGCTCTGCTTGGCTTGGCAGCTTTAGTCTGGCCTTACCCCAATTGGGAGACTTTCTCCAGCCGTTCTTAAGTCCGACCAATCAGTGTGTTCTGATGAGCTACAAGGTCCCATTGATATTTGGCTGATGCAAGTGTGGACATCAAAGAAGAAATAAAATGTGAAATGTGAAGGTAAAAAAAACACTCACACCTGTGGTTCTGAGGCACCATCAGTATGCACAAATGATTTGCTTTTAGAGAAGTGAGAGCAGGTTAAATTGAAGCCGCGGACAGGAACAAGGTGCGGGCTGCTTCTTTGTGTGGTAAGTGCCCCTCTTACACATCTCTATTGATTCGTCCGTGTTGTCCACAGCATCGGCAGACCTGGCTGATGCCTGCGAGTGCTAGCAAAGCTTTGGCAGGCCGTTTAAACGCAAGCGTGCCGCTGACCTTCACCCGACCACCCCTTCTCCGGTCCGAACACGGGGGCCGCTCCCCTGGCCCGGTGTCCTGGCAGGGACGTGAGCCCAGACTGGGGGGGGGTGGCAGTGGTGGCTGGGCCGCTGAGCTTGGCAGAGCGGCGGCGCCGTTCTCGAGGGGGCCGCTCTTATCTCCCGCCCCACGCTCCCCCGCGGGGTGTTGACTGCGCCCGTGTTGACTCAGGTGCCGACACACAGCTCGCTCCGCTCCGCTCCAAACTCCTGGGCCGGGCTCGGAACTCTCCGCCGCCTCTCAGGCAAATGCCAAAACAAATCTTGTCATAATTAGCAGTAATCCAGCTCATTACCGTCTGCTTAATTATCCTATTAATAGCACTTCCTGGGAGCTTGTTTGCTACGCAGGCAAATGTTTGTTCCCAAATTAGCCGACAAGAAGACGGCTCCATTGTTCAAACACAGGGCTCTGACAATGCAGAGCCGGCAGGATTAGTGGCAGAAAGACAGAGTGAGACAGACCGAGGACGGCTGTCCTCAAAACCCTTTCCCAAGCTCAGACATTCGGCAGGAGACTGGTCCCCCATGCTAACCTCTGGGACACACCGTTACACGTAGCACCTGAAGGCCATCACGCTGTCTCCAGAGGCCCTGACTAATTGATTAGCTCCTTTTGAATTCATAATGCTGATTAATTATCAAAAATCTCTGAGTTTCGAGTTACTAAACGAGCCTCGCGTCTTTAATTGTTCGAAGTCGAATTGTGGTCCTTGAGATCAAATTTCTCATGTATTTTAGAAGCACGCCATGCATATCAACTCTACAATCAGGTGAGGTAATGGTGTAATTTCTCTGAAGGGGAAGTGTGTGACCAGCGAACAAATGAGTGTTTCAGCAGAACTGCATACTGCAGTCAGACCTCTGTGGAAAGAGGGGCTCCTCAGAGCTTCCTGAACACTGAACACTGCCCTTTGTAAAGCCAGCGCACACATCAGACCACAGACATGCTCCACTAGTTTCATGTTTAATAAATGACTCTCTCTTCATATACGCTGCTCCCCCACGTGTGCGTACATACACACACACACACACGTACTGTCACAGGATGAATACGCCTTGCTTGGCCCTTAGAGCCCACAGTACTGTCAGCCTATTGATGTACAACATTCTGGCCTTTGTTCCCTGTACACAAACACAGTTTCCGCATTAATATTTCACAGGAAATGTTCACGGTGCTCCTGATTTAAAGCCTTTTCTTGTTAACACTGCTAGTTGCTACTGTTTTGACATCGCCTGACTGGCCCAAAGGTGTTTGTGTTGGTCCAGTTACAGTAATAGTAACGATAAATGATGATGCTGAATGTAACCACCTCTTTGATGAGGCGGTCCGACTCTTATGGCCAAGTCATCAGAAGGTTTTGCAGGTGACGGATGTAAAGAAGCGTTTGGATTAGTGTGTTTGTCGAGAGGTTGCAAGGTGCTTTGACGTGTGTGTCCTGTGGTGTAGATGCAGCTTCCGGCCATAAAGGAGACCTGTTGCTTGGGGGTGGTTTGTTTGTTTATGTGTGTGTGTGTGTGTGTGTGTGTGTGT
This sequence comes from Brachyhypopomus occidentalis, assembly GCA_020368025.1. Lineage (NCBI taxonomy): Eukaryota > Metazoa > Chordata > Actinopteri > Gymnotiformes > Hypopomidae > Brachyhypopomus > Brachyhypopomus occidentalis. The sequence continues at coordinate 9,881,475 of JAGXOD010001351.1, read as the reverse complement.
TTGTCTTGGGGGGGGTGCAGGGGTTTCTTGCGTGGTCTCCTTTTTCTCCGAAGGTCACGCATGTCTGTCTGTGCTGGAATGAGAGTAAACCTAGAGGGGTGTGATATCACTTGTTGGGGGGGGCGGTGGGGGGGGGGGCAATAAAAGACAAGCGATCAATAGATTCTCCTCACAAGAGTGAAACACGACAGACGCAACTAAAGCCTTTTATGAGCGAAACAATGAATAATACATAGCCAACTCTCTTTTGCTTTGCTTTGTTGTGTCTCATACAGATGGGATTACAGACGGCTAGATCTTGGAAACATATGAAAGATTAATACGTGAACCGGGACATGGCTTGCTTACAAAAGGACTAAATAATGATGCCTTCACTCTGAGTGGCAGGGCTCCAGAGATGGGGAGATGAGGCGTGGCAGGCGGGCGGGCGAGCCGGGTCAGGTCTCGTCTCCGCCGAATAAGGGGCGGCCCCTCTGACACGGGCCCTGGACTCCACATCATGCCGACTCTACATAACCCACAACTGGGGGACTGGAGCCTCACCAACAAGCCCGTGGCAGAGACCCGATTCTTGCCTGGTTAAGCAGGACGAGGCGGTGTGTGCCGAGTGTGGACATGTGCTGGGGAGACGCCTGTGTGTGTGGATCACTGTCCTGCGTCAGCTGGGCTGTTGATTGACTGATATCCCACAGACCTCATTAAGGAGCCCTGCTGGAGTGTAATTGCTGTGTCCCCAGATCCAAGGTTACATCCTTCCTCTGTCCTTGTCTATCATCCAGTTGGCACATTAATTGACCTGAATGCGCAGGCCCAGTCCGGCGCCCCCCGGGGGACGCAGCCGGCGCTGCGAGCAGGTAGGGGGGAAAAACCCCGCAGCTGGGATAAACACCCTCGTTAAGGAATCCTGCTATAAATGAAAATGGATTGATTTATTTTAATTGATTGAATAAAGCACAACACGTTTCGTAATCTTCGCCAAGATGTTTTGGAGGAGGATGAAACATTTGTCAGTCTTTATCTATTTTCAATTAGCCGGCTATAATGATTAATTGAGTGCTCAGAGTTATGGATGAGTTAATTAGCACAGAGAGCTCATCTCATTAGAGCCGAGTGGCGCAGTTACCGCATGCTGTTCGCTGTGCTAGGAATGACGGGATGACAAGTCTGTGTGTGTCTCTCTCTCTCTCCCTTCCTCCCCCATTTTCCATTTTTTTCTGGCTGAGCGTCTGTTACCCTCGAGTGACCCTCTAAGCGCCTGGACGACCCACGCGCTGCTCACTCATCACCGCCGTAATCACCGTCTTGTGACTGGAAACCTCCGCCCTTCCCTTCACCCTGCTTTAAGCTGTAGGGATTGGCCCCGGAACCTGCTGCCGGTGTTGTGCATGACGCCGGTTGCCGCCGCGTGCCGCGCCGCGGAACAAACAACGTGACGCCTCCGAGCTCCGAGCTGCCGTTCCGCGCGCCTCTTTATCGGGCGGATAGCTGGCTGCCTTTCGACGACGCTTCTCTCTTCCGCTGTCTTTCACACACACACACACACACACGCTCGCGCCGATATCGGAAGAGCAGCCGTGTCGTTTCACTTCAAACCGTAATTAAGCTTGATTAAAACAACTGCCGTGCGAGGGCGCGCGAGCCTCTCGTCTTTGTCTCCCTTTACCCTTGTCTGTCAGCGCCCACCTTTTGTGTGTGGAGCTGGAAGCCACGCGCACAGCCCTCTTAGCGTCTCACCAAGTGTTAATTAAGCACAGAAGAGCTTAATAATTGAGATAACATGGCAATCGGGCGGTGGGTTCCTTTTTATTTTTTAATTACTGAGCCCTCGGGGTGTTACTCCATCTTGATGAAATATGGACAGTTTGACAAATCAGGCCATCCTTAGCAGCCTTAATGCCTGCTGCATATTCATAGCTTTTTAGAAGTCTAATCAAAGTCGCTGTTGGACCTCCCATGTGCAGAGTGAGAGTGTGATTGGTTGTGTGTGTGTGTGTGTGACTGTGTGATAGGGAGTGAGTGTGCGCGCCCACGTCTTTGTGCTTGTGTGTGTGTGTGTATGTCTCTCCTGCGTATGAATGATTCATGCTGTTTAGTTCACAGTTGTTTGGGTGCATCTGGCGCAGGGAGGTGTGAGGCTGGCCAAATGGAGGGGCCACATGGCAGGTCCAGATGTTCAGCTGTTGTATATGCACAGCTCATCAAAAACAACACCCTGTGCCACCCCTGGGTCCCTGCCATCTGGGCCAGAGCCTGGCTGCAGACTACCCCCCACACACACAATGCACTGGGGGGAGGCGGTGAGGGGGGGGTTTGCGGCTCTAGACTCCGGCGAGCGACAGCTCTGTCAGCCAAATCACACACGCTCCTTTCTCATCTCGCCCCCAAATCTCGGGTCATGGCTCATTCGTATCCATAGATACGCATATCCACGTACAATCCCAATGCACTCAGGGAGGATATTTCATGGCCTGCCTCTCTTATCTTGCCTTTGATACATTTTTTATCCACCTCGATTGAAGATTCAGCGCTTTCATTTCCTGTGATATGTGCCCTGGCTTTTCCGCTCTCAGCGCGGGGAGCGGATAAAGCTCCTAATAATCAATTCAAAGAGCCCCGTGCTCGTCGGCTGGCCCGGCCCGACATAAAGCCTGGTTAGGGATTCATTAAACAGTACAGGCAGCTGCAGGGGGGTGGGGGACGGACCGTCGTGACAACTCCCCATACATCGTAAATTGTTTATGGATTGATCTTGGTTTTGTTGTCGGGTTGCGGTGGCTTGTGACTGGGCTTTGCTAACAAGCGAGATGTGTCAGATCCGCGGATCTGTGCTGTTCATGTGGAAGAGCTAAATGCGGCACTTTCTAAGATGGCCGCTGTGGTAAATCAGTGGCACGACCTCCTTCACTTGATGGGTTTATATTTGGTGAATGAGCTTTTATGAACCAGGTGGTGTTGGACTCAGCCAATCAAAACCTTCGTTTGCTATTAAAACACAATGTGGACAATTTTGATTGTGCCGTCAAGAGATGATATTGTAATTACATGGCAAGCTGTCAGGTGTGACCCGTAGGCTATTTCAGACCCGAACTCTCTATCCGTTTTGTTGTTGTTGTTGTTGTTGTTGTTATTGTTGTCTTGTACAGAACGGCTTGGTAAGAGTTTCTAACCCAAAACCACTGTGGAGGAAATCTGTCATCTTTCGGCAAAGAAGCCAAAGTCCAGCTTGGCTGCGGTGTCTCCTGTTCAGCCTGCAGGGTAATGCCTCCAAACTGGGAAACTAGTTGTGAAATCACTGGGAACAATGTCTGGCATCAAATCTCACCCATAATGCTTGTGGTTTGCTCAGATTGTGTGAATGTAGAGTTGTGGTAACAGGCACTGGAGCTTTCCAAGCCCATTTGGCTGAAAGCCGTTGCTCCTTCCCAGAGAGCTGCTGGAAGGCTTGAAGACGATCCAAAGAGTTGCAAGCTGTTCTGGCAGCGAGACAACTTAATCCCTTCGCCATCTTCCCGATAGAAGTTTTTCCGTGTGATTCAAGAGTAAGTTGTTCGGTTTTGATTTTCTGGGCAGAAATATTGAGCGTTTGCCGGGGCTTCTGGACACGACCCAGCCACTGTGCGCTTCTCCTGTCGCGCCAAGCCAGCTGGATCGTCGGCTTAATGACACCCGTTCATTATCCAATTACACATTAGGCAAGGCAAATTAGAAATCCTGGCCACAGGAGAGTCGGCAAAAGTCGCACGCGAGAGGCGTGTACTCTTCCCTCTGCGGAGTGTTGTGTTTTTTTTTACGTCGGTTGTGGTTTTATGTACCTGCCGTTTTTGAAATTTATTTATACATCACTTTTATTGCAGGATTTGACGGGTGAAATCTTTTCTCTTCGTTTTTTATTGGATTAAATGTTCAGGTTTAATGTTGGGGAATGCTTTGGAGGTACCGCTGCACTGTGGCCACTGCGAGAACAGTGCCTGATCACACAAAAAGATGGTAAATTTGATAGTAAACAAAGCACTGTGGAATTATCACTTTCAGGGTGGTTTTGATTTCCTTTATGTCTGAAGAGCATGGAGCATTGGTTTGAGAACAGGCCTGGGATCAGTAATACCCAACAGTCAAAAAACAAAGTGGGTGCTTTGTAGATTTTAAGCCATTTAAAACCGAGTGCAATGATGTGACAGAGTGAACGAGTTAATTTCGCAGAAAAAGCATCTTTAAATGTCTCGTCAGAGCTGTTGCGGAGTTGGCAGACCAGGTCTGGGGGTGCAACTGTACAGGTGTTCACACAACCGCTCCCAGGATAGTGAAGCACAGGCGCGTAAACCACATCTCTGTGTGAGGGAACTGACGTCTGACGTGGCCATAGAGGTGTTTAGAGCAAGGGCCCATTTCAGCAAGGACTCTATTCATTTAGCAGACGTATTTTTGGAACACTTTATATATTACGCTGTGAATAACCTACCTATAGCTTTGTTATTATATACAGCGGCACTAGTGATCTAGAGTGACAACACTGATATTCTGTGCATACTTGTTGGTGCACATCAACTCTCTCTGTTTTCCATGATTCATCACTTCAGTCTGTACAGGAAGTTGTTAATGCTCAAAAAGACATTATGAATATTAATGAGGCTTTTTTTTAATGCCTGTATTTTATTGGCTGTGGGCAGCAGTGGATCCAAGGTCTTTGTCTTGGAGGAAAGCGGGACTTTTAAAATGGCCTCATTGCAGTTCCTTTTACATAATGCATTATTGTTGAGGCCACCAGCTCACTGTAGGAGGCTGTTTATAGAGTCCTGCTGGGGAGAGGGGCTCCAGATTTTATTGGCCAGGGCAGAAGTTGAATGCTGTTCTTCACCTAGAAAATGGTGTGTGTGTGTGTGTGTGTGTGTGTGTGTGTGGTGGGCATGCGAGTGTGTGTGCTTGTGTGCATGCATGTATTGTTCTATATATTTGTGTGGTAAGGGCCCGAGTGTTGAATTTTACATTATCCAAACGCTTTTCATGATAATCCGCTGCTTGTTTCGTGAATAATTCACTTTGTGTTAAGTGGAGGAGCTTTAAAATTCAAATTCGCGTGCACACACACACACACACACACACACACACACACACACACACACACACACAGTCACATTTAGTCTTACCAAAAGCACTCTAGGGTGAAGTAAATGGATGTCAGAAATGTAACCTTGCCTTTGTGGAAGAAGCAGCTTAATGTAAAACTTTGTCCAAATTTTTCAGTCTGAAAGAATTTTGAGTGGTGCGTGCACATCCCATAATATTCCCAGCACACTCTGGGCTCCCGTTGGCTGCTCTGAATCTGCTGCTGTTTCTTCTTCGGTGGTGAGTAGAGCAGGACGTCTGCTGTAGTGCTGTTCCTCAGCTGTAATGAATGTGCCCTGCCTGCTGAGTAAGACAGTAATAATAGTGATGAGCCATCCAAGCCAGCCACCCCTATACTTCACATGTGTTTGGGAGCAAATTACTGACCCGGTCGATAACCAGTGGGCACACGGGCAGATCGATATCTGCACTCCCAGGGTGCAATCCTCAGCTTTAATGACAATACATTGATTTTTAAATAACTGCTCATGTTTCAGAAACGCTAATCACTCCACTCTCTCTGGGGATGGCCTCTCTCTCGCGCCGGCCGCCTCCTCTCCACGCCTTCCCCCCCCGCATCGATACATTTCATAGCCGAGTTGAGAATGATGGATAGTCGTGATTTATGTTGGATTTCTCCTCCAGTGAGCAGCCGATTCGCAAACTAAAGTAAGAGTTGCTCATCAGAAGAAGAGGCGCTGAAGGGAGGTACTCGCGACTTTTGATTCGTAAAGCCAGGCCCGGTGCTCGGAACTGGGCCGTGATTTTAGGCGTGGGTTGTCGGAGCCACCGTGGGCGTGTCGGGGAGGGGGCGTGGCTGTGGAGCAGGGCGGGGCATTGTGGCGGGGTCCAGATACGGAGCTGGCCCTGCTGTTAATGCGACCCGTCTGACTGAAGTCCTGCACTGCGTGCATAAGTGATGAGGCAGGGCTGTAGGGAGGAGGGGCGGGGCTACGGGGCTGTGGGGCGGGGCTGCGGGGCGGGGCTACGGCAGCTCATGGCAGCAGTGTGAATGCCTCTGGACGTGCTGTGGCCTCCTCACAGCTTCATTTCCCCTCTGAAGAGCTGCCGCTGCTGCCCCTGCTGCCACTACTGCCCCTGCTGCCACTACTGCCACTACTGCCTGACTCACCGGCAAACAAAGCCGCTGTCGGAAAACAGCCAGACAGCAGCGCTAATTAGAACAAGAGAAGAGGAGGCAGTGAGGGCAGGTAGAACAGACACACACACACACACACACACACACACACACACACACGCACACACATCCTTACACATGCCTTTAAGTAATGAGACAGCAGACAGGCAACCAAGCCACTTTGTTTTTAGCGGCTGGGAAATAATTTGGGATTCTTCCCAATTAGGCCGACAGCAAACGCCCCCCCCCCCTCCTCCTCTTCCTCCTCTTCCTCCTCCTGGAAAAAACTTCTGCTGCTCTTCTTTTTTTTTTATTCCTTTATTTTTTTTTTTAAGCTGCCTTTCTGCCACGAGAGGCGTGTGATGTCTGTGAGATGCTGGCAGAGAGACTTCTGGGGTGTGTGTGGTGTGTGTGTGTGGGGGGGGGGGGGGGTGCAGACGGGCGTTTAAGAGCCAGCCGGCCGGGCTCCCGACACAGTGAGCCTGTGTGACAGGTGCAGGCCCACTGCCTGGGGCTGGCGGAGGTGGACGCTGGCGGTGCAGCCCTCCCCGCGCCGCGTAGTCCCTGACAAACGCGGCTGGCGTGCGACTGGCGGGTTCCTGCTTTCCGCGCCAGGCGTAGAGGGCGAGACAAAGGGAGCGTGTGAGCAGCGGCACTCTTACACGTCTTATTACAGCGGGAGGACTGCAGCGCGTGGGCAGGCGCGTCTCTGTCACACCGACGACGCCGTCGTTAGCAGGAGCGCGAAGGACTCTCGTCCCCTAAGGAATCACGAATTAATCCGCAGCTGCGTTATTACCACGGTGACGGGAAGGTCAACGCTCAGCCACGTTTAAGCAGAGGCTAAAGGCCTCTGGAGAGCTTATGATAATCCCCCCCCCCCTTTACTCTGAAATATTGCTCATATTTTATTTTAAAGCTCTTTCTCCTCCTCCACCTGATACAGGCTGTGTAATGAAGAGCTGACTGTGAGACAGTGGTGCGGCCACCCTGGAGCCCATGAATAATTCAAACCTACTTGCTTCTCTCTCTCTCTCTCTCTCTCTCTCTGTCTCTCTCTCTCTATGTCTGTCTGTCTCTATCTCCGTCTGTCTCTCTCTCTCCTGGTCTCTGGAGATTTCTTCCCCCTGGCCCTGCATTGTCCGTTATGACAGGCCATTATCCGGCCTTCAGGTCCACTGTGTCCCAGACGCGGCGGCCGCGCTGCTTCCTCCCCAGCGCCTCACCAGCCCTCAGCCAGCCGGGGAGAATGATCCAGGCTGTACTGTTGGATAAACACTGGGGCCCAAGGCAAGAGAGGGTAGAGAGAAGGGGAGAGAGGGAGAGGAGGAGGGGAGAGAAAGAGAGGAGGGGAGGGGAGAGAGGGAGAGAGAGAGAGGAGTGGAGAGAGAGAGAGAGAGGGGAGAGAGGGAGAGAGAGGAGGGGAGAGAGGAAGAGATGGAGAGAGGGAGAGAGAGAGGAGGGAGGGGAGAGATGGAGAGAGAGAGGAGGGAGGGGAGAGAGGGAGAGAGAGGAGGGGGGAGAGAGGGAGAGATGGAGAGAGGGAGAGAGAGAGGAGGGGAGAGAGGGAGAGAGAGGAGGGGAGAGAGGAAGAGATGGAGAGAGGGAGAGAGAGAGGAGGGGAGAGAGGGAGAGAGAGGAGGGGGGAGAGAGGAGAGATGGAGAGAGGGAGAGAGAGAGGAGAGGAGAGAGATGGAGAGGGGAGAGAGGGAGAGGAGAGGAGAGAGAGGGAGAGGGAGAGATGGAGAGGGAGAGAGAGGAGGGAGAGAGAGAGAGAGGAGGGGAGAGAGGGAGAGATGGAGAGAGGGAGAGAGAGGAGGGGAGAGAGGAAGAGATGGAGAGAGGGAGAGAGAGAGGAGGGGAGAGAGAGAGAGAGAGAGGGGGAGAGAGAGGGAGAGAGAGAGGAGGGGAGAGGGAGAGCCAGCCAGCCCCGTCAGCCCATGCAGAACTGAAGCTGGGAGATCCCCCTGTCTCTGTCTGTTGTATCAATAGGAGGCATTTAGGCTGTATTGACTGGGTGCAGCTCAAGCCCTCAGTCTTCAGCCAGTGTCACTAACACTGATGAACAGGCACAACCTCAGGAACACATCACATCAGTGCTCTATAGCCTTAGTCATTAGTAGGGTTAGTCATTAATAGGGTTAGTCATTAATAGGGTTAGTCATTAGTAGGGTTAGTCATTAGTAGGGTTAGTCATTAGTAGGGTTAGTCATTAGTAGGGTTAGTCATTAGTAGGGTTAGTCATTAATAGGGTTAGTCATTAGTTAGTCATTAGTAGGGGTTAGTCATTAGTAGGGTTAGTCATTAGTAGGGTTAGTCATTAGTAGGGTTAGTCATTAATAGGGTTAGTCATTAGTAGGGTTAGTCATTAATAGGGTTAGTCATTAATAGGGTTAGTCATTAGTAGGGTTAGTCATTAATAGGGTTAGTCATTAGTAGGGTTAGTCATTAGTAGGGTTAGTCATTAATAGGGTTATTCATTAATAGGGTTATTCATTAATAGGGTTAGTCATTAATAGGGTTAGTCATTAGTAGGGTTATTCATTAATAGGGTTAGTCATTAGTAGGGTTATTCATTAATAGGGTTAGTCATTAATAGGGTTAGTCATTAATAGGGTTATTCATTGTGTTGTAATATCTAAAGGAACAGTTTGAATATGAATAGCCCTTTCTAAGTGTTCTGACAAGCAGAGGATTATTTATCTGTGTTATTACTGAATGGACACATCCATCCTTACACTCACTATGTGTTGCAAAATATTAGCATGTTTTTACTGTGCAAATTAAGACAATAACATGTAAAAGATGAATATTTACATGTTTGTGGATCCCATTAGATGGAGTTGGGTCTATAGCTTTGATCATTTCATTTACAATAATTAAGTGCTGTGTTCAAATAAATCAGTATTGTTCTGTAGTGTGTATGTTTGTGAGAGACGGCTGGAGAGGGTGTGTATGTTTGTGTGTCTGTGATGCACCTTATGGTGTCATTTAGGCATGCTGAGTGGAGCGGTCTCTATGGTATCTGGGCCATCTCAGATCAATGCCTGTCGCAGTCCTTAAATCAATAAGCCTGAAGCATCTCAGAGAATCATCTTGTCTCTCTCTGGAGGAGAGAGAGAGAGGGAGAGAGAGAGAGGGAGAGGGGGAGAGGGAGGGAGGGGGGAGGCTGACCTGTGTAATTACCCTGTCCTGCAACTCTAATTCAAATGTGTTCTGACTGAGATAACTGTCTATTGGAAAGCCCAGTTGAATCTCCCCATAATCCCCAGCAGTCTGTGTGCACGTGTGTGTGTGTGTGTGGGTGTGTGTTGCTGCAGGTCTATCCCCCATGGTACATGATGGAGTGAGTGGAGAGCAGGGTCTGTGCTGTGGTGTTGATGGCCCACCCCACCACAGCCCCAGGGGGACTCACTAATCAAAGCCTTGATAACATCAGAGAGGGAGATGGGGGGGCAGCTGAGGGGGAGGAGGGAGAGATGGATAGAGGAAGGGTGAATATGGGATGGATATATTTATCTTGTTAATGAGAGGGTGAACATGGCTGTTCTCCACCGAGAGGTCAGATCAGTGCAACGGTGGGCAGATGAGTCACAGAGGCCGGAGCTACTGCCATAGCGTGTGGGCACACGCACACACACACACACACGCACACACACTCTCTCAGCCGATCTGTTTAATTCATGAAAACGGAGAGAGTGATTGAGTCTGCTGAGAACAGAGGCAGTAGGACACCACACACACACACACACACACACACATCCCTGGCATCAACACACCAAAATTCCCCCCTTCATCTGTCTGGCAACAACACACAGGGAGGGAAAATCAGCCGTACAGACACATGGTGCAACATTAATGGCTGCTGCAGTTACCCTGCAGCACGGAGGAAGGGCAGCCAAAAAACCTGCGTGTGTGTGCATGTGTGTATGTGTGCGTGTGTGTGTGTTAGCCTTTTGTTCATGCATGTGTGTCTTTATCACGGCTGCACAGACGTGTGTGTATAGCTACTGCAGGGTGGGGCCTGCAGGCACCGTCGGCCAGGAAACAGGGCTGGATATGGACATGGATCCCTCCAATTGAATTAAAACCATTAGCTGCAGAATGACTGTGGGGGGGGGGGGGGGGTTGGTGTGGCGAAAATGCAGGGGATGAATCTGATTGCAAGGGGCTAGACGAGGGTGTAATGGGGCGGGGCCTGGAGGAGGTTGTAATGGGGCGGGGCCTGGAGGAGGGTTGTTATGGGGCGAGGCTTGGAGGAGGGTGTAATGGGGCGGGCCTTGGAGGAGGGTGTAATGGGGCGGGGCCTGGAGGAGGTTGTTATGGGGCGGGGCCTGGAGGAGGGTGTAATGGGGCCAGAGTGGTGCACACGGAAGGGTAGATGAAGGAGGAGGAGTGGGAGGTGGGCAGAGAGTCTCCAGTTACCCTCATCATGGACAGCCCCATATATGGTTACCCACTAGGGCCTTGAGTGAGAGCTCATTTTCTTCTGTGTGTGTGTGTGTGTGTGTGTGTGTGTGCGTGCGTGCGTGCGTGCACGCCAATCCCATGCTCCATCATACACCTCATTCCTCTGCCCGAGCCTGGTCTCATTATCCCTGCTCTCAGGGTGCCGGGCCACACACACACACACACACACACACACACACTCTCTCACTCCCAGTCCAGTGCTGCTGCCAGTGATCTCTCACATGCAACAACTATTCAATTAAAACAATCCTACAGTTAATCGATTACTATTGTTTAGTCTCTTTTTACCCCTAGCTCATGCTGATCCCCCCCCCCCCCATCACTTCTCCCCTGGTATTTACATCGTTAGCTCCCTCTCTCTCTCCCTCCCTCTCTCTCTCCCTCTCTATCTATCTCTCTCTCCCCTCCCCCTCTCTCTCTCCCTCCCTCTCTCTCCCTCTCCCTCCCTCTCTATCTCTCTCTCCCTCCCTCCCTCCCTCTCTCTCTCCCTCCCTCTCTCTCTCTCTCTCTCCCTCCCTCTCCTCTCTCTCCCTCTCTATCTCTCTCTCCCTCCCTCTCTATCTCTCTCCCCCTCCCTCTCTCTCTCTCTCCCCCTCCCTCTCTCCCTCCCTCTCTCCCTCCCTCTCTCTCCCTCCCTCTCCCAGGAGTGCAGTGTAGCTTAGTGGGACACACAGGAGCAGAAGAGGTCAAGCGATGGCAGTTCAGCTTTGCTTTCACCTCCACATGTTCGTCGTATTGTCAGCACTGAGGAGGAGTGTGAAACCAACCCCAAGGCCAGTGAAAATGGAGCTGTGTGTGTGTGTGTGTGTGTGGCTTGCATGGTGGGGGCCATCAATGCCACATGGTTACAGTCCACCAGGCATAGGCAGCCATGCGGAAAGTGTGTGTGTGTGTGTGTGTGTGTATGGTGGGGGAGAACTGACAGACACCAACAAAAACACTATGACAACTGAATGCTGTGTTTGCCAATGATTGTAATGACTTATTATAATTGCTCTGCTCATCTTATATAATGCACAATTGTGCAGGCTTGGGCTGCCGCCAGCCGGCCACCCCCACGTGCCTTTGTGCCTCTCTCTCTCGTGTTGGAGAGGGAATTAGGATGGCAGTGTGTCATTGATGTGATGAGCCAGGAAGGCTTTTTCTCTTTCCCCCCTGAAGCAGTCAGCTTTGCTCGCCACTGTTTTGTAACATGATTAGGTTGGTATTCGGTCCCCTGCCTTATTACCATAAGGGTGGAAAATTGAACGATAAACAAATGGATAGAATTATTCAGCTGATGTGACTCAAGCACTGCTAATTGACAGGGATTTTAAAGATACCATTTTCCCTCCATGGTCGATTTTGAATACTTGCGAGGATTGGTTTCTTAAGGGGACACACTGTGATTGGCTGAGATTCAGAGGTGGAGCCTCGAAGGGTGGGGGGGTGGGGTGGGTTAACAGACAGATGACAGGCATTCAATAATCGAGTCATCTCACACAAAGATGCATGACCATGAGTGAAGCAGCAGTCCCAGGGGCCAGAGAGGAGACTCAGGCCTGGTTAAAGCTCTCTGCATGGGGCAGCCACAGCTCAGGGGGCCGGCAGGAGGCCAGAAGCTGTGATGTGAATTCTGATGGGCCTTATTTATTGTGTCTTCACATCAGATTGCAGTGTAGCAGTGCGTCAACCACAATAAAGATTAGCCACAGCCCATCATTAGCATCAAAGACCAACGGTAAGGGTTGAACAATGACAGACTGACTGATCTTGTTTCTACTGCTTGTTCTCTCTCTCTCTCTCACACACACACACACACACACACACACACACACACACACACACACACACACACAGACAGCCAGACCAGACCAGATCTTCAGGCCAGTCCCACCTGTCGTGCTTCACTGTAGTGTTATCTAAAGGATGCTACAGTCTTTGATCAGTACCATGGCTGTAAGGCACCACTGAGCAACCACACCAATGAGAGCTGCCTTGAACCTTCTCACCATCAGAAGAACTCTGCCCCATCGTGGAGGGGCAACCCCATGCCTGCACTGGCAGGGCTGTGCTGGAGTTTGTGCTCAGTGGGACGAGGGGAAGACGGGGGCCCTGCTTAGTGTTGGAAGGGATTTGCGCTCTGGTGTGTCTGTGTGTCATCTGAGTGATTTACTGTGAGATTATCTGAAGATAGGCATCAGATCAATGCCCCCCCCCACAGATTATTGGCCTCTGTAAGGGGAGCAGATTATGATGGCTGGTTGCTGTTGAAGAGAGATAAGAGATTACACATGAGGTACGACCTCTGCTTAGTTGATTTGTGTGTGTGTGTGCGTGAGCATGCATGTGTGTACTTAAGATATATTTGTTGTTATTTACTTTTGGCTTGTCATCATACTCAGTCAGTCAGACCCTCCTCACTCCTACCCACACAGGGAGAGCCGTGTTAAAGATGTACTGTCGGCTACACTGCAGTACCAGGCCAGACACGGGACAGATTCTGCTCAGTCCAGCGTCTTTAGGCCAGGGTGCAGCACGGAGATGCAACCAGTCAGATACCACAGCCCATCCAGATCACATTCAAAGCTAACATCACTCACGGCTTCACACGGGGTTTGTGTTGGTAGGCTCACTGCTTGCCTGCATAACAGCCGTGAGGTGGAAACATTTTAGGACACAGAGTCAACCTTAAATAACCCAGATGCGCACACACACACACACACGCACGCACACACACACACACAACCATGGATACCCATCCTCAGCAGAAACACAGAGGAGTGGATGGCATGTTCATGAGCTTCTGCTCCTGTAGCTATATTGTATTACAGCAGGCGTAAACCTCCCCAGCAGACACAGAAGCAATGCCTCCTGGGTAGCCCTATATGTGCCCCCTCCCCACCAAGCTCCTGACCTTCAGAGCGAGACGTGCATTAGCTGACATTTCCAGCATGGGCTTCTCCTGCCACACAAGCGAGGGTCGATTTATCGCACCCACCTGCCTGTGCTCGCGGCAGCCGCCCCCTATTACCGCCCGTCAGTCACCCGGACGTTCTGACACCCCCGCCTCTCCCATCATAAACAAGCCATGTGTCATTTTTATTAAGGCAGGTACATCGGTGTGGCATGCAGCTTACACATCCAAGGCAGATCTCCTTTTTCCTCCTCTCTAAAACACACACACACACACACACACACACACATGAGCTGGCAGCAGAAATGGAACCTGACAAATGTAAGGTTATGATTTCATATGAAGTACTAGGAGAATCAACAGCAGTGTTGTATGTAATATTGTCTCATACAAAGACAGTACATTTAATAAAACACAAGCTAGAATATTACGCCTCCTGTGCATTAATAAAAGCAGGTTATAATAAGGTGCAGGGTTTCTTCCTTTGTCCCCTGCTCGCACCTGCAAATCCCTTTAATATAAAGCGTTCACATTTCTCATATCATTCTTATATTGCAACAACTTAGGTGTCTAAAAAAATCACTTCAGCATTATAACAATGTTGGGAGGACTTGTGTGAACGTAGCATGTAGAATGGATGTCCAGGTGCACACTAGCGGCAGGGTTAGTGTGTGTGTGTGTGTGTGAGAGCACATGCATGAGCGTGCACGTGTGTGTGTGTGTGTGTGTGAGAGAGAGCACATGCATGAACGTGCACGTGTGTGTGTGTGTGTGTGTGTGAGAGCACATGCATGAGCGTGCACGTGTGTGTGTGTGTGTGTGTGAGAGCACATGCATGAGCGTGCACGTGTGTGTGTGTGTGTGTGTGTGAGAGCACATGCATGAGCGTGCACGTGTGTGTGTGTGTGTGTGTGTGTGTGTGAGAGAGCACATGCATGAGCGTGCACGTGTGTGTGTGTGTGTGTGTGAGCACATGCATGAGCGTGCACGTGTGTGTGTCTGTGTGTGTGTGGGTGTGAGCACATGCATGAACGTGCACGTGTGTGTGTGTGTGTGAGAGCACATGCATGAGCGTGCACGTGTGTGTGTGTGTGTGTGAGAGAGCACATGCATGAGCGTGCACGTGCGTGTGTGTACACACACACAGGGAGACAGATGGCCCCGGCATGCATGGAGAAAGGTCAGTGCAGCTACAGTGGAGCTGCTACCTCTGCACATTCATTAGCAGCTGAGCTACAGGAACCTACAGCCCACAGATTCATCAGGCCGCCATCGCTTATACGGGCCTTTTAATCCATCACATGCCGCACAGCGCTGATGTATTAAGGTTATTACTAAGGACAAATTTGGATTGTGCCTTATATCACCCCACACTCCCTCATAAATAGTGCACTGTGAAGCTTTTGGGGGCTATTTTTTTATGTTTTTTTTTTTTTTTTTAAGGAAAGAATATAACAGGTGTGTGAGTTACAGAGGCGGAGACAGAGGCGGAGACAGAGGCGGAGACAGAGGTCCTGTGAGATTGGCTCTGACAACCATCTCACAGGGCCAGAGGGGAACCCTTTAGGAACCTTTAGGAGGTCTCAGGTTTGCCACATCGTGCTTCATGTCGGCTTCATTTCTTAGTATAACATTTGACTGTGCAGTAAAGACGGCGTGTTGCGCTCGACACTGACTGTGTACTGAATATCAGTTAGATCTGTACAATCTAGACAGCACTGTTTAACGTTATTTAAAAGACAGCTGGAGTCACGATGCATATTTGCCAGGGCACCGAAAGCTCTTTTATGAAGGAATCGTAAACATATCTTTCATAATAATAATAAAATAATGCCAGAAATAACCTCGCTCAGTGTGAGCTTTGGCAGGTGAGAATGAGGAGAGCTGGATCTAGGAATTCATCACAGACAAATCTTTCTGCCATGAGTTTTTTTAATCAGAGGTGGCAGATGAGGGTGTTAATTCATTCTGTGGTAAGGGAGGGAGAGAGGGGGAGAGAGAGAGGAGGAGAGAGAGAGAGGGAGGGAGAGGGGGGGAGAGAGAGGGGAGGGAGAGAGATGGGGAGGGAGAGAGAGAGAGAGAGGGAGGGAGGGTGGAGAATGAGAAATTGCGAGCAAAGTCCCAGTTCTCATGGGTCCCTCAGCTGTAATTGAAGTACTGTGCGCTCACAGAGGCAGAAACACCCCTGCAAATCTCTATAAAGTCGACCATATAAAGGAGAGATTTTATATGGCTGATTAGGATGGTTTTTGGATCAATGGAAGAAAACTAATTAGATTTGCCTTTGGACATCTGAAGACTTGATTTAATCTCGGAGCTGGAAGGCCACCAGAGAACTTGGGCAGATGGCACTTGGTTTGCTTTGTGCAATAAATCTAACATTCCTTTGTCACAAGCCAGGTTGGATTGCATAAAGGGTAAATTGGGAAGGAGTGTATCATTACTTGCACAACTGAAGTACATTTTAAAGGGTTTTATTAATTTGTCACATCGCAAGTTTAGTTAATGCCCTTTTGTTGCTGAACTGAACTAGAAGATCTGAACTATGTTTTTCATATGACCGCTTGCCAAATATGATGTGAAGCAATGACACGTGTATATCTCTTTAATACAAAACACATCCGCACTTGATGTTCGGTAACTGTAGCATATAATGTAAACTCGGTTTATGAGTATGATACAAAGTAACTGATGGAGATGGTGAGAGGAATGAAGTGTGTGTGGAGTCAGAAAGTAACGAAAAACAAATTAAATGTGTGTGATCCATCTCTCCCTCTCTCTCTTCATCTCCCTTCGTCTCTCTCCCTCTTTCTCCCTCTCTCTCTTCGTCTCCCTTCGTCTCTCTCCCTCTCTCTCTCTCTTGCACTTTCTTCCTCTCTCTCTTCATCTCCCTCTCTCTCTCCCTCTTTCGTCCTCTCTCTCTTCGTCTCTCTCCCTCTCCCTCCCTCTCTCTCCCTCTCTCTCTCTCTCTCTCCCTCTCCCTCCCTCCCTCTCTCTCCCTCTCTCTCTCTCTCTCTGCTTTGAATGCCTCTGTAGCTTAGTGCTGGAATGAAGCTCCCTCCCTCTGGAGAATGAAGCTCCCTCCGATGCCGCCTCTGTGTATTAGTGGAGTCTCTGCGCCCCCGTCACTCTCCCTGGGTCTGGCACCCACTACAAAGCTGAGGGCTGTGAGTGGGGAGAGGGGCTGGAGGGGCTGTAGGGCAGATTACCACACACATGCTGCCTCGCCTGCCTCTGTGCACCATTCAGGGGGGATTAGAGCCCAGAGCGACCTGCTGCTGCCGCCCAGGGGTCCCCTGGCTCCCCCCAACCGGCCGGCTCGATCCGAGCAGCACGCGGCGTTCTTCCCGGGCCCCTCTGATGCAGCCGTGGGCGGGTCAGAACGAGGGCAGCTTCCGCAGTTCTGGCTGCTCAAAGCTGTTTCGGGGGTGTAGATGGGGAGGAAGTGGAGCTAGCGGGGCATTATGGATCGGCCATGGTGTTTGTTTGGAGGAATGGAAGCACAGATGGGGAGGGGCGGAGTTAGAGTGGGAAGGGCAGGCAGCACCCCGCCCCTGAGGGGGAGGAGCCTGCAGGACGGGCCCTCAGGCCCACAGGTGTGTGACTTCTCACAGCGCTGCTGCCAGCCAAATATCGGGCGCTTCACCCTAGAGATCAGGAGTGAAGTAGTAACTTCAGGAGAACATTCAGTCCCTCTGTAAACTCCAGCAACACTCGGCGTATGTGTATAATTAGTGAACGGCTTCTCTGCATGGAGTCCAATCCGCAGTCACTCCGAGCCGTACTGAGCCGTGGAGCGCGAGGCCCGTCCTGAGAACAGCACTTGAGCAGAACTTTCCAGTGCCTCACTGCAATTTACACCTCTGCCGTAAATAGAGCAGCGTGGACGGGTTATTGGGCCGGGCCGACGTGAGCGATCCAGCTGTATTGGTGGTGCTCGGAACCTGGAAGACTGTAAATATAAACAGCATTAAAACCGAGGTTGCAAATATTATCTCCCTTGATATTAATGAGAGCGCATTAATGAGAGCGGTCGGCCGCGCCCGCCCGTGAGGAAGCAGGGGTTGCTGGGACGCTTTTCCCTGGTGCTCTCGTTAAACGCCGTGCACTATAGCGGTGATTTGTTTTGTTTTTCACCGCATCGCTCCGGATGCCTCTGGTTCTGACGGATGCAAGCGGACTGAAACCAGAGATGCAGCCCAGTAATCTGCTCGCCTGTTATTCCGGCGCTCGGGTGACTCTTTGGTCCGTGCAGAGTCTCCGACGCAGCACGCGTAACCACCCCCCCCTCGTTCAGACTCCCACCTGCGGTCGCCCTGCTCCAGGCTCTGGCCCGGCGCCAGCCGGGAAGCGCGTTGACGTAAAATCATCATCGCGTGTCGGCGTGTGGGCTGAAGGGCTGCCAAAATAGAGACACACGGCTCCATTTGCGTTAATTAATGACCCCGAGAGTCTGATGGCATGACCTTGTGAGCGCTAGCTATATTTGTGTCTATGGCACAGGCTTAGGCCGTGGTATTTATGGGCTGCAACACTACCTGAGGTGTCGTACATGCGATCCTGACACTGAGTTACTCGAGTGTTAAGAGAAGGTCAGACACCCCCGAGCCCCACGGAGACATGCGCAGAACCCTGTCCACTTCTCTCCGGCGCGGCCGCGCTAATCACGGCCATCTCTCTCAACCGCTAGCTCGTGCGTGTCTTAACAATTGCATGTAACAATTGTATGTTCACATGGTCATTCTGGCCGTGTTTCAAGGCTGCTGTATTTCGCTGGATGGGCAGGTGATGTACTATCTTTAAACGTCGATCCATATGCTGGGTTTGAAGAGGACACCTTCAACATACGGCAGCTGATAGGCGGTTATTCCTGGGGCCTGGGGCCAGTGGGACTCTCCCTGCAGGGCCACAGTGAGGTGCTGTGCGGGGTGACGGGTAGGCCAGGAAGGGGGTGTTGACAAGCAGACTGGCCCCCCCTCCCTCCCTCACAGCGGGGGCCTGTTGTCACCCTGCCTTCTCCGTCTCTCTCCCCCTCTCCCTCTCTGTCTGTAAGAGTCAAGCAGTCCCAGCAGCTGAGGTCAGCTCTCCTGTCAGGAGGGGATCGTGTGTCTGCTCCGTCTGCCTGCCCGGCTCTGACACGGCCCTGCACACACACACACACACACACACACACACACACACACACACACACATACCCGAGAGGCCAGCATTACCGATTATCACCAGAGTTGCTGGAAGAGTAGCCTCCCAGTAGCCTCCCTCAGCACACACACACACACACACACACACACACACACGGTCAGCTGGGGTCACACAGGACTCTTACAGGAGTACGAGTGGCAGAAATATACAAAACACACCCTAAGTCACATTACCTTAGATTATCCCACACGCACTTTAAGTTCCTTTAGTCATGTGAGAAAACACAGGATTTCACAGACATAATCTGCTCAATTTAAAGCTGGAGTGTGAATGAGGCCCCACGTGGCCAGTGGAACAACCCCCCACCCACCAAACCCCCCCCTGCGGGGGTCTGCCCCCCTCCCCTGCTGCTGCTGTACTGTGTGGTTCTGAAGCCGTTGAGAGCGTAACCCGAGCCCCGGTTCTCGCAGGCCCGGCCAACCGCGGCTGTCTGCTATCACATTGAATTAAAGCTGTGTCAACACATTGGGCATGACAGGGTCACATTTCACCCCCCACACACCCGTCCGCCTGCAGTTACGTGGCCAGACGGACACAGTCACCCACTGTAAACGCAAAGCAGACGGCGACAAACACAGTTGTTGGTGTGGGTTTTTTTTTTTCCTTTTCTAACACTTATATGCATTGTAGCTGTGAATGAAATATAAATGACTTCCTGTCTAAGTTCCTCTCCTTCTCAGCTGTCACACGTTATTTCGTCGGGGTTCTCAGTGTACGTATTAAGTGAAACTGACCCACAGTTGATGACATCAAACAAGAAAGGATGACATCTTTTGTCCCCCACGATTAGCATCAAAGTGAGTTATTCGGGCTGAGGGGCTGACACCTCGGGGATGTGGTCCGGAGAAACGATGCGTTATGACACCACGCTACGTTTACGGTGGGCCAAGGGTGGAGGAGTCCTCGCTCCAGGCATCCAGGGATGAGGAAGGTGGAGGTGGACTGGTGGGTGGGGAAGGGAATCCTAATGAGGGACACAGGGAGATTGGCCGCCATCTTCGCTCTCATTCGTCCACATGTGGACGTCCGGCCACTTATTAGGACTGACAGGTGTCCCAGTGGCGCTCGGTCACTCGTGCATAATCTCCTAATCTCCTGCAATCCCTCCCCTGAGCGCTGCGGCTTTCTGAGAAGCTGGCACGCATATTCATGAAACTCTGACAGGTGCAATCAACAGAATTATGAGGGTGTTAATTTAGTTCTCACATTTTGGTTTGTTTGTTTGCTGTGCTCTCTGTGGTTTGTTACTGAGCTACACATTTGTGTGTGTGTGTGTGTGTGTGTGTGTGTGTGTGTGTCTGAGAGAGCAAGAAAGCGTTTTGCCTTGGAGATGGTAGCTTGAAGGTGACATCTGTCTACCAGTGTATCAGTGTGCTATAAATATGCCAGCTGTGTGTGTGTGTGTGTGTGTGTGTGTGTGTGTGTGTGTGTGTGTGTGTGTGTGTGTGTGTGTGTGTGTGTGAGCATGTGTGTGTGCATGTGTGAGAGCATGTGTGTGCATCTACAAGTGTGAGTGTATCTGCATACATGAGCACGTGTGTGTGTGTGTGTGTGCGTGTGTGCGTGTGTGTGTGTGTGTGTTCCACTCCATAGCTTGTACCAATTGCTGTCACCTTTATGAAGCTCTTAATTATTCTGTTGTTTGCAGTGTTACACACTGGACCAGACAACCCTGAGCCAAAAAGCCCTAAAACACACATACACACACACGTTAATGCACGTTCTATCTTAATACTGCACTCTACACACTCTGTTAGCAATAACGAACACTCACACACACTTCCAAAAAAGCCTCATACTGCCACACTGTAGTCATTAACACAGTTGCCTGCATGAGTGTTATAATATCTATAACATCTACCTCATTTCAAACAGTAGGGAAGCATAAAAATATACAGCACGTCCATCCCATCCATGAGACTCTTCAGGCCTGTGAAGAACAGCAGTGTAACTGCACATACGTAGCCCGTCCGTCAGGAAACTGCGCTTGGGCTTTGAGGTTAAGATGTGGTCTTCCAAAGATTGCTGCTCTAGAAGAGGGTGTGTATTATCTGAAGCCAATGAGGCAGAGCTGTTTAAGTTTAGTGTGTGTATGTGTGTGTGTATGTGTATGTGTGTGTATGTGTGTATTGTGGTGGTAGTGGGAGAGCTGAATAACGTCTGCCTGCCCACACAGAGACTGAGACAAATTGCAGGTCTGTATGAGGCCCATCATGTTGCCTTAAACACAGAGATGAATTAAGACTGCGGCTGGAATGAGTGTGGTGAGGTTTTCCTACTGAACAGGCCGACACTCACTCACACACACAGACACACATATACACTCACACACTCACACATCTATACTGACTACAGTGGATTTGTCAGCAGTCAAAACAAGGTCAGTTTCCTACACTTGTGGCCGCTATGCAAGGAGCCAGTGTCGCCTTCAATCCAACTGCTGTAAAAGGCGAAAAAAAAAACCTCCCTCCTTGGTGTAAACATTTGAATTGGAAACGTTTTCTCTACCACCTCAGGCCTGCTGTGGCTTTTGGCTAAAGACAACGGTTCTTGGCATTTTTAGGATATGAGACGTTTGTCTTGGCCACTCTTGCAGCCTTGTGTCTACAAAGGTTCCCTCTGTCTCATTAAGAGGAAGATCAGTGTTGCCGCTTCAGACTGGTACACGCGGTGGGGGAACAGAACAATTCACCGTGCATCACAGTGGGGAAACACCTGAGATCAAAGTCTGGCCTGGGTCAGTGCAATGGGCGGAGTCTAAATCTGTGTCATAGGTGGAGCTTGGCTATGTGTGATGGGCGGGACTTGGATTGGTGTGATGGGCGGGGCTTGGGTTGGTGTGATGGGCGGGGCTTGGGATGCTGTGATGGGCAGGGCTTGGGTTGCTGTGATGGGCAGGGCTTGGGTTGCTGTGATGGGCGGGGCTTGGGTTGTGTGATGGGCGGGACTTGGGTTGGTGTAATGGGCGGGGCTTGGGTTGCTGTGATGGGCGGGGCTTGGGTTGGTGTGATGGGCGGGGCTTGGGTTGGTGTAATGGGCGGGGCTTGGGTTGGTGTGATGATTGGGCATGAGTTTGTGCAGCTTGTGATATCTGTGTTGGGGTGATGGTGGGGCTAAAAAGCCAGAAGCCCACACAGCAACAGCAATTAATTCACTTGTTATGATGTTTGATGTTTACGGTGATCATTCAAGTAAGTGGTCATTCAAGTAATTAAATTGGAAATAAATTAAATAAGTTATCCATTCAGCTGCTTTTTCCATTATTTATATCTTTTCAGCAAAAAAATCCCATTTTCTAAAGTAACCAATGACGGCAGCTGGCATGAATGACCTGTTTACAGCTGTGTAATGAATAAAACACCACTTAACCACACAGTGGTATGCTGATGTGTATCAGAAGCATCAGTATCTTTGGATGGTGATGAAAATATGATCGTGATAGAAATGATGATGATTTTTAGATTGTTTGTTTGCTTTAATAATGCAAACACCCAATTGCAATTGCTTAGTCTAATATTTTAATCAGCATCAGCAGAAACTATTTCAGCATTCTGATATCCCCCCTGGACTTTAGCCTCCATACCTTAGATACCTCAGACGAAAGATTCCCGAGGCTTCAATCGTTCAGAGAGACCCAGACCTTGTGCTGTACAATCAAATATAAAAAGGGAACCTGAGCTAGTGTTGGAACACATCAAAGTTGTCCTCCCACTTACTTGAATTGCGAGGCTTCCTCTTGTCGCCAGCCGCGACATTTCTCACAGGCATCAAAAAGCAGCACCATAGAAAACTATCAGTCAGAGAAAATAAAAGAACAATTTCTCTTCTAGTTACATTCATATTATTCAAATTCATCATTTTTCAACCTTGACAAGTCGCATTTGAAACACTCAAAAGTCAGAAAGCCATTGAACAGTCAAATGTTTCGCACATTCCCCTGGCCGTGGCTCCGCCCCCTGGCGCTCCCGATCGGGCCCAAGTCTTTCAGGCTGCTAAATTAGTTTCAGAAGGTCACGTCGTCGTGCGGCTCCGTCGGAAGATCCGGGCTGGAACGCGGCGAACCTTCGTTCCCGTTCCGCATGCGGTGGTTTCGCTGGCACCTGGCCCTCTCCAGAGTGAGGCTGTGATTCTGTCAAAGACCCACGTTACTCCGGCTCGTGAAGGCGGCTCTGATGAATCCCGTTTCTCTGTGAGCGCCGCTGATTAGCGCTGCTGGCCTCTATTGTGTTGTACGGTGTGGTCTCTGTGGTTTTTGAGGTGGTTGTTTTTCTTCTTCTTCTTCTTTCCATGTCATGAAAGGTGAGATGGAGTGATCTTCTGCTCCTTCTGCTCTGGGCTTCTCTCACAACACTTGCCCATTTCCTTTCTTGTTTGAAAATGTTCAAGCAATTGATCGAGTTAACTATATTTTGCTCTACAATGCATGAGGAATTCGCCGACTCTGAATACTATGTATGCTAAACCCACCATTTAACTAACAAATTTTTTAAGTAATGTTAATTAAAAAAATTCCGTTTCTACCGGTTGCTTAATGTTTTTTTAAATAATAATTTTTAATCTTTTAAACTTGTTAACATATTTGACACTTCAGTGGAGGCCAACTCTAGAAATAATATTTGATTTAATGTCATATGTTCTCAGATGTATATTTGCCCGTGTGTTAATATATTAAAAACATAGTTACACCATTAAAGACTCTGTAATGTACAGAACAATAAGCATAACCACATTATTATTATAATTAGAAAAACATTTTACTATGTCAATATGCATAACCTTGCTGTTTGTATCAACATGTTGTAAAAGATTATTGTAGTGCTTGCTAGAGAGAGAGAGAGAGAGAGATGAGTGTGTGTGTGTGTGTGCTTTGTGACACAAAGGTGGCCTCGGTCCCAGACTAACTGATTAGATGCAGCAGACTCTTGGAAAACTCGTTTTGTTTACAGAGTCAGTCAATGATTTACTTTAGCTGAACCAATTTGCTCATAAAATCCAGTGAGCAGAAATTTCACTTTGTGATTTTACACCAAATAAAGTTTGAGTGTCAACAGAAATAAGAGGCGATCACACTTCATAACATTCTCATCCAGCAATGCCAGCCATGACCTCATGTAGACCACAGGTCGTACTCTCAGATGTCCATCTCATGTCCAGCTAAGGACAGTCTATTTAAATCCAGCCTGTTTAGATGTAGCCGTTCCTGTCGCAGCTCTTTCTAATATATTATAATCCTCACATTGTTTATGATGATAGAAGGTTTAAAGTAACCACTGTCAGCAGCTGTGTGGCTGAAAGCCTAAACAAACTGCTTTATGCCTGGCAACTGACAGTGTGTGTGTGTGTGTGTGTGTGTGTGTGAGTCAGTGTGTGTGTGAGTGTGTGTGTGTGTTTGTGTGAGTGAGTGAGTCAGTGTGTGTGTGTGAGTGTGTGTGTGTGTGTGTGTGTGTGTGTGTGTGTGTGAGTGTGTGTGTGTGTGTGTGTGTGTGTGTGTGTGTGTGTGTGTGTGTGTGTGTGTGTGTGTGTGTGTGTGTGTGTGTGAGTGAGTGAGTCACTGTCTGTGTCAATGAGGGAACAAGAAAGCAAATGAGAGAGTGAATGATGGAGACACCACTGGATGGATTACCTAATACAGCCTGAGTGTGATTGGACTCCAGGGTCACTGGCTTAGTCACTGTGAGTTCGGTGTCTGGCCTGTTAATTATTCATCAAGGTATTGCTTGGGATGTAACCTCATTTGGAGTGGGCTCCAGGGCCAGGCCATGTGTTGTTAACACTACGCCATGATCAGATTAACCACAGGGAGGACGGCCAAGGGGAGACTGTACTGGGCCGTCTGGCCCGGAGCCGCTAGCTGGCTGGCTGGTGGTAGCAGAGCTATGACTGGCTTTCCAATACCCATTTCATGCTGGGATTTGGTGTCTGGTGGGGGCATTGTTAACACTCATCACATTTCAGCTCCCCTCTCTGACCTGAGCTAAGCACTAAGTCAGGCGAACGGACTGATAGAGAGAGAAAAGAATGTCATCGCGTCTGCTGAGATTTGGAAAGACAGAAAGTAACAGCTGAGCTCTTTAATCGGTTTAGAATATCGCTCGCCCAGTCTCCATGACACCGTACCTGCGGAGAGGACGCCACACTCTCACACTCTCACCCCCACTTCGATGACAGCAGCAGACAACAGGTGAGCTTTCGGTGGACCTGTTCCAGGATCAGCCGGGGACAGGACTGCAGTCTCTGTCCCGTCCCCCTGCACCCTGCAGCCACAGTTTCAGGAAAAGGACACAGGACACAGGACACACAGGCACTCCACCACAGGCTCATATGCGAGGGACGCGTATTGTCATCACACGTAAAAAGTTAACGTAGAAAAGAAGCAGATTTTCACAAGGTCATTATGGCTCTCCCTCTCTTCCCTCGCTGAGGCATGCTGGGATGCTGCATGCGGCTCGTGGGCGTGGGCTTGGCATGCGCACGGGCTAATTAAAACCGAGTGACGCTAACGCGCCACCAACAGAAGGTGCTCTGGCATAAGGAGCCACTTCCCATGCTAGTGTCCATCCAGGACCTGCTGTGAGAGGGCTGAGAGCGGCTGTCCCTTCACACTGATCCTGGACCAGCTTCCCTCACCCAGAATCTAACCCCTTACCCTTCTGACTGAGACAGTCGGACTGATCCAAGGTCAGTACAGCAGAGCGAATTCTGCCAGCACTGGATGATGGCCAGAGAGGATTAATACTACAGCGATAGCGTGAAGGCACCACAGGGAGATACTGTAGCGTCAGATCGCTGCACGAGAGAAGCGTGTTCCAGATCCCCAAGATGGGTTGTTTACATTTCATTTCCTCCTGTGCGTGTTTGTTTGTGCCTCTGTATTGGTGCCTTCATGCCGTAATCTAATGAAATGCTAAAAATGTCTCCCGCCTTGTTTTGGGGGACTCCAGCTCCAGGTGATTTTTCCACCATATGTGGACTAAGGCAGCACGCAGAGGCACAACAAATGTCACCCTTATTTATCTACCTGCCCCTACACCTTCCTGCAAGTTATGAAAACCCGTTTTTACGACGCATAGGGAGACACTTGGGAACATGCCGTATAGATTCATTTGATGCCTGTTTGAATCTTGTAGCCCGTCCCTCCCGGGCTATGGGACAGGGCGGCGGGTAGCTGGGGGCAGGGGGCGGCCCCTGTGCGCTGATCTCCCATCAACCCCTCTGTTGCGCACATCCCTGTGATGCTAATGAGCGATGCCGCCATGGTAATGTGTGACGGATGGCGCCTCCACACTGCTTTAGATCTGGCCCTCAACCGTGTCATTTCCTGCTGCCCGAGCTGCACGGCCCTCCAAGCCTGACACTGATGTCCACCATCTGCTCCTCGTCGAGGGGACAAACCGCACGCTGAGGCTTTGGGGTTCCCCCTGCTGCCAATAAACACAAGCGATTCAATCAAGGGGGGGGGGGGGGGGTATGGGGGATGAGGGAGAGAGACATGTGGAAACAATCTAGGGGGGCAGCACAAGGAAAAACAGCCCCCGCCCTGTAATTGACAGATGTTAACCCACACCGGGCCTGCGAGACCAAAGGTGCTGATCTGAGACCAGTATCCTTTCTGCTTGCCATTACCCTTCTTTATGTCCCACAGATCCAGAGACAGCCTCCATAACTCACAAATATGAACCTCAGTAAGAGTCACGATGAGAGACAGATCCCACCACTAGCCACAAGGGAACCCAAATGCACAGACCATTACCATCCCCTGCTACACCAGTATATAGACTGCTTCTTCTTTCCCACAGCATATGGTGCTGTGTGTAGTGCCTACCAATGGGCTCTATAGCACGGGAAGCTGATGAAGAAAGCACAAGTCCTTCTGAGCTCCAGGAGAGGTTTGATATTACGCCCAGGACTCCTAGGCAGATGTCCCAGAGAAGTGTAAGCAGATCCAGGGAGCACATCCCGAAAGAGTCCTTAGACAGGAAGTACAAGCAGATGGAACATCCTGTCTCATAAATAGGTTGCACCGTAAGCACACCAAAAGGATTTCTGCATCTCGACCTCGCGAGACAATGATGGATGATTTGCCAGGCTCTCTGTGCACGTCGGATAATTTACAAACACGCGAAGGTTCGGTCGGTTCACGGAAAACCATGTTTATGACGTGCACTTTGAAAACAGCCTCTTCCTCCTCGTGCCTGGGTTTCAGTTATGTACTAGATAGTCAGTGGTAGATCACAGATAACCGTGACAGAGCACAAGGTGGCATAACGTAGCTGACACAGTGCAAAGATTCAGCAGGCTACAACAGTGAAAGCTCGTGTGTGTGTGTGTGTGTGTGTGTGTGTGTGTTCATACCCATGCCTCCACTTTGGAAAAGAAGGGGCTGTAATGATGAAGACGTGTGTGTTTGTAGTGGTGACGGGGCCGAGCTGGAGTTGTTCACCGTGTGTTTCAAATCAGGACGAGCATTTAACACCCTGCCTGGTTTTGGCACAGCTCCGCGCTTGCTTCAGACACTGGCAGCTTTTCTAAAGAGGAACTAATTCAGGGCAGACGGCCTTCTCAGCCAGTGGAACTCCACTCTTAACAAGAGCAAGGTGTCTGGGGCTCTCCGATAGCACCTCAGGACATTATTACAATTTGTCGGAAGCTGCAGTGTTGCTGAGCATTCTTGCCATTTTATTTATTTATTTTTGTAACAGTCTGTGTCATTATGCTTTAAGGAAATAACGACTTGGAGGAGGAAGTACTATTGTTTACACTTAAAGGCGTTTTTACTTGACTAAATACATCCCATTAAAAAGCTCTTCATTGATCCAGTTTTGGTAAAGTGACCACTGGCTAACGAGGAGCAGAAGGGAACAGTCCCCACTGACATGTAGAATAAGGGGTGTATCGTTTTAGAATGTCTGCATTTACTTGCATGTCCATATTAATGGATAAATAAGCAGTGCCATGTTCTCATAAAGAAATCTGCATATTTTGCTTATTCAAATTTGCTGGCTGGCCTGAATGGGTCAAATTTCGGCAACATGGACTGCCCTCTTATTTGCAAGTGACAAATGCGTTGGCTTATCCCTCGTAAATTCGAGTCTGGAATTTCTTCCTGCTGCAAACTACCACTGCCACCGTTACGATGCTGCTTGGCATTGTGAATATGAACTGGAGCGGCCGACCACCACGTGCTCTCCGGCTTAGGTTTCACTCACGAGAGAGGATGGTTGCAAGAGAGGCTCTGCTTCTGGAGTAACAAAATGGCTACCCTGCCTTCTCACTTTTTTTAATTGCATAGAATTACACTTTAGTTGTTTATAAACAAGTTAGAAACTTTCAAATGTTTTTCTGTGAAATGGTATTAATGATGTGTTGCACTCTTTTGACAGCTAAACGTTATTCTTTAGAAGTCTTTAGAAAGACACGGAGTTTATTTAGGCTTTTTGCTGCTAAAAGAGATGTCCTAGGATAACACAGCCTAATGTAAAACGTAACCTTAGAACCTTACACAACAAAATGAGTGTCAAATCAGCAGGCGATTTCTGCTGCCGTCAGTGTTCAAACACCGTTTCTCCCGTGAAAGGCGCTAACCTTTCTCCTCGCGTCCGTGACCCCGTGCTCGCGCTGGGATCTGCGCTTTCTGCCGCCGCGTTCCGGCTCTTTCCGCCTCGCTGCCTTTTAAACAGACTCTAATATTGCTTTTATTGAGTGTGCAGCTCATTGTTCCGAGATATGAAGGTAAGCCGCACCCGTGCTGAGGAGAGCGCGGGCGATGAATCACTCGGGCGGCCCGCGTCCTGCCGCACGGGCCCTGGGAACGGCTCGTTCGGCAGGAGATCCTTGGGCGTCGTTGCTCTTTGCAGTTGGTGCTCGGCGTAATAACACAGAGAGCATTATAATAAACTGGCTGAGCGTGGCGCAGGGGTTAGAGATGTGATGACGCCGCCAGCTACGCATGGGGCGGAGAGCAGTGATCCGGCAGGATTACCTGTGGGGTTAGAGCAGCAGGCGCTTGGGGAGAGGGACTTTTATTATGGAGTGTTTTATTGCTGATGGAGGAAGGGGGTGACTGACAGGGGAGGACCTGCAATAAAATGGAGCAGTAAAGTATTGAGCCCCGAGCTTCCTGTTGTGTAGTAACGTCGGTGACAGAATTACTGTGAAGGCGTGCATGT
>JAGXOD010001351.1:9847500-9850000 GCA_020368025.1 Brachyhypopomus occidentalis | reverse complement strand
GTGCAGGGTAGCTACGCCCGCGGGCTCCCCACGCCCTCTCACACGCCCAGCCTCATCGCACAGACACAAAGCACACACACACGCGCACCAGACGTCAAGAATGCGGGTCCGGTCCGTTCTGTTTTGGTAACAGCCGGATAAACGGTGTGAGGCAAACAGGTACAACAGGGAGCAGCGCACGGACAAAGGCGAGGCAGAATGCAGAAAAGCTTTGTGGCAGACATTGGTTTGGCTTCGGTTCCTAGATCACACCTCATCCCCTCACCCCTCATTAAGGCCCACTCCACTCCTAGGAACTGCCAACACACACACACACACACACACACACTCCGCGCAGCACCTGGACACTGCGTCGTGGCCAGCAGTGTGGGAGCAGTAGGCTGTTCCTGAGTCCATTATTGCTGTTGTGTTCAAACAACGGGGAGAGTTTGTTGTGCCGTCACACACACACTCTTTGTCGAGGACTCTGTGTGTAACAACGTAACAACAGTCGTTAAGCAAAAGTAGTCCTTTACTTCAGGCCTGGCCCAAGGCACCGGTTACGCAGCGGTTCATCTGCATGCAAGCGTCTATAAATACATGTTCATATATGCAAATCGCATGTTTTTTTAAGAAGGAACAACGTCCAGTCGTCTCCGGTAGCTGCAGTAGTCTCGTGCTTTCTGATCCAAACGCAGTCAAAACGAAAAGGGGAGGGAGGAGGAAGGGGGCACTGCTCAAATTGGGAAACCATGTGTGTGTGTGTGTGTGTGTGTGTGTGTGTGTGTGTGTGTGTGTGTGTGTGTGTGTGTGTGTGTGTGTGTGTGTGTGTGTGTGTGTGTGTGTGTGTGTGTGTGTGTGTGTGTGTGTGTGTGTGTGTGTGTGTGTGTGTGTGTGTGTGTGTGTGTGTGTGCACATGACTGCCAGGTGAGAAGGCCACGCCCATGTTTTCTGCATTGTAAGGATTTCTCATGCATGGTTGGGCACTGATTACATCTAATCTTCATTCCAGAGCCTGATCTTTTTTTAGTGAGGAATCTTAAGTAGAACCATTGTTAGTTCCTGTTACTTCGGCATAATAAATGTATTCTTTAGTTACCCTTTAAAAAACTATGGCACCACATATTTGGTTAGATTTAAACCACAAGGATTGTAATTCCTTTTGGGGACAAATAATTGCATCACTACCTTTTTTCTGTTCTGTGGTTGAAAACACAAACGTGTGCATACACAAAAGCCCCGAGCTTCACTAACCTCATCCAGCCTTGACCAATGGCAGCTTCTCTGTAACAGAATGCAAAACGATTGGCTGCAATTTGCGCCCCGCCCCCTGACACAGTGGACAAATCAGTAATAACTAGTAATAGATAAAGCAACAGATAAACCAATAAAAAATACAATCAGTAACTTTTACCGTATTATTTACTATGCGGAGCTGTTCGTCAGCGAATCATGTCCGAATATCTACCACAGGGACTTCTGTTGGTTTTAAAACTGAAAATGTTTCCACTCCTGATTTGTATCTACATCACATTTAAAACTGAAAGACAAAGTGAGCAGCGTTGCTTAGTGGTGTTGGGGGTGAGAGATGCTCGGTGGCCCATGCACCATTCTGAGTGGGCCTAGCGCGTCGTCCACGTAGTAGCAGCGCACGGCAGCTCTCAGTGGGAACACGCTGTTGATTTGTTCATTGATTCGTATCTATCTTAATCGATTTATTAATGGACTGTTCATTTGTAAATTGATTTATCAATTGATCAAGAGCGTTAAACGAGTGTGTCTGCGTAGGTATGGATGGACATGGTGAAAGACACTGCCAGGGGCCATTTTTAAAAGCAATATAAAATTCACTTCTTCCAATCCATTACAAGGAGTAATATTACATTTGGTGGTCTAGCCGCCTTCTGACAATTACACATATTCCCTAGTGCTCTCATTCAAAGAAATCAATTTAGGCAGGCATTCATGAACTCCCATTTCATATTTCATATCATATTTTCTGATCCTTATTATGGATATTGCTAGGTGCATATGTGAAATAGAAATGTTTTGGAAAAAAAAATTATTAGTGTGTGTCTACACATTTTTGTAGATAATAATATCTACAAAAATGTAACTAGGAAATAGTCTACTTGTGGTACTTCAATTTCATATACTATTTAATATATTATAATATTACTAATATATTATTATTATATTACTGATATATTACTGTATGCTCTATTTTAAAATGTACATCTTGATGGCAGCACTTTGAATGTAGCAGTATCGCTGTTTTAATTATACATGACCACACTGACTAATCTGAGGCCCAAAGAAGAGCTGTCTAACAGAGCAGCTACACAGGACTCTCCCTGCACACAGAGCAGCTACACAGGGCTCCTCCTGCACACAGAGCAGAGCAGCTACACAGGAGCAGCTACACAGGACTCCCCCTGCACACAGAGCAGAGCAGCTACACAGGACTCTCCCTGCACACAGAGCAGCTACACAAGGCTCCTCCTGCACACAGAGGACTCTC
>JAGXOD010001351.1:9592500-9845000 GCA_020368025.1 Brachyhypopomus occidentalis | reverse complement strand
ACTTCTGTAACTTCTGAAAACCCTACCATTAATATCTTCACCAATCATCACCACATTGTGGAGTCGTCTCAATAGTTAGTCACAGGAAAACATGTAGTACTGTATATGTCGATTGCTTTTTTAATTAATATGTTTCTTAAGCAATGAATTAAAGAAAATCAGCTGAGACAACTGATCAAAAGTGCAGCCCTTCGATTTGTGTCAGAACTGCCTGTGTTGTGTAGTCAACATCAAATGGCGTCTGCTGGCATGAGTGTGCTGCTGGGGCATCTTCGTGGAGTCAGAAAAAACATTCACACCTTCCCTACTCGGTGACAGGTAGGCTGGGTTTCTTAGAAGCACGCAGACTGAGAACATAAACAAGTAGCTCAATAAATAGATCTCATTAAAATGAAGTGCTGGCAATAGGTGTCCAGTCATATACGTACCATGCAACCAGCCTGAGTAAGAGGATGTAACCTTTATATTTCTTATTTCTTTTTTATGATTCCCGGAATCAGACTCTTCCAGAGATTTGGGACACACACCCCATTCCATTCGACTTGCTCGGAGATTCGCCCCAGGTCACGAGGACACAGTGCGTCTCCTCCACCCTGTTTCAACAGTACACCCATAAATGCTGCCATCGCCGCCCACGACCTCGGGGCCAGGCCAGCTGCAGCACCACCCACGTGCCAGTATGAGGAAGTCCACGGATCACGCGGATGAGGAAAGGTGCGGTTGCAGCTGAGCTACCAGTGGCTTGCGGAGTTGGCAGTGGTGGAGACGGATGTATTCGCAGACTTTCTTAGCTGGCAGAACAGCTCTGGAGGTGCGGAGAGGGGGAGAGAAGAGGATCAACCCAACACATTAGACAGGCAGCCAGCTAACACAAAGTGGAGGGAGGGGGAAGATGTAAGAGTTCTAATTAGCATTCATTAACAGTGGGGGGAAAGAGTGATTATGGTCTTTAAGAAGTGTATTAAGCCACTGCTGCCTCTTCTCACGTCAGCACGTCTGAATTGCAGAAGTGTGTTTCCACATCAAAAAGTGTTTGTGTTGTGCTGACGGGGTTGTCTTGGGGGGGAGGGGGGGGGGTGATCTGGTGATCTAAAACAATGTTTGGTCTTCCTTTGTTTTGGGGGGTTTTTAGCATAGCACACAGCCCAAAGCTTCACTGGTGGCCTGGTCCTCCTCTCGGATGGCAAACCTGCTGAGCTGCATCAGACAACGTGCCCTCACAAAGGAAGAGTCCAGAATCAACAATGCTCCTTCGACTGTGATGTATGGAGCAGCTCAAACACAGAGTAGTTATCTACATATAGACCTGCCCATTGTGCAAATTAACCTTCCCCGACTTTAACATATCCAAACAAAATTTAATTTTTTTTTACGCTTGGCTCAGAGCAAGGAAAAATATTTTCTTTTGCCGGTGTGTTGACAGTGTCCCAAGGCCTTGAGGAAATTGCTACAGTGGCATATAATGCTGAGTGAAGCCTGTTCCAGACGGTCAATATTAGTCTGTTTGTTTGCCGGGGAGGCCTATAGATTAAAGAGACAGGCTCACAAGACTCGTCTAAACAGTTAGACACTGTCATCAAGTAGTCAGACTCTGCCGCTTATCCCCACTCTGTAAAGAGACATGAGTCAAACATTAGTCAGCCTCTTGCTGTTATTAATGTGTTCGCCCTACACAATCAGTTGTGCACCATGTTATGATTCACACATAAAGCCTTCAGTGTTTGTATGGCGTCACGTGACGGCGCCTGTTGATTCTCCCAAATCAACTGTTTGCACAGCTCTCCGTACATAAAGCGGCCGTGATTGGTGAGCGGATGTGTTGTTATGGACGCACAGGTGGGGCTGGGTGTGGGGCCAGTGATTCACATGCTCCAGTAAAGTGTGACATGGAGCTGTTCTGGAGTCAGAGCTTCGTGACCTCTGACCAATGAGCTTCCCCTGCAGAGCTCAGACAATGCAGCCTCGATAATCCCAGATAATCCCAGAATTTTATTGATACCTTTGTATAAACATGCAGGATTAAGACAGGAGTTCCTGATTAAGATACGCTAATAATAACATCCTACGTCCTACTTATCTCTCAACACGCTGCCCCCGCGAAGGGTCAAGGTTCATAGAAAGACACTTAGGAATGAGGCACACCTCTTTCTGTTTCTCACACACACACATATACACACACACACACACACTGCTCTCTTCTCCGCCACCCTCCTCCAATCCTAAGCCCGGTCTGTGTACTCAGCTAATATTGACTCTCCTGGCTAACACTGCCTCTATTGAGCCCAGCCATTCACACTAATGTTTGACTAGCATTAGAACATCATTGAGATAACAGGCAAGGCGCGGAGAGGTTTCTGCTAGGGCCACACTGCTAATGAAGACCAGGAGAAGCGCTCATGACAGGGGCCTGCAAAGGAAGAAGCACCTGAAGATGGATGGCCCTTTTACCCCTTATGGTATTTGCAGAGTTACAACACTGACGTGCCGGTGTTTACTTGCCAAGGCTTTTCCTTTCAGTGGTGTTTGTTTAGCGAGGAAGGGCAGAGGAGGACAACGCCATGCGCTTCACCGCCCCGGGTGGAGGAGGGGGGGGAGGTGCATGATTTGCTCGTTAGCATTTTCTCTTATTCCATCCAAGGGTTGGATAATCTCGGCAGAACACTCGCTCCAAAGGCATTCCGACAGGAGCGTTTTGGACGGCGAGGCGGTGTTTTGCTGGGAGAACAGGCCCTCTGTGTGGGGGCGACTCGTTTAGCTCTCCCAGCTGAGCTAGCACGGGCGTAGCATGGCTCACAGAGCTGCTGGCCTGTCACCAGCAGAGGGGAGAGGAGCCTACAGGAGGTGGTCTGGGTCAGACCCGCAGGGCGCACGCACACAGAGGCCAGTGCTGCCATCTGCTGTACAAGCGCAGCATCTCACCTGCGGCTGGCTCTTCTGCACACCATGTTTGAATTGCCTCAGGTTATACTTCCAGGGTTATACTTCCAGGGTTATACTTCCAGGGTTATCAAGGGCATGTAATGCAAAGGAAAGCAAGACAGAGAGAGAGAGACAGAAACAGAGAGACAGGTGAAGGTAAAGAGAGGTAAAGAGAGCAGAACACCTGAATTTTTGCCGTTGGGAGGAAACAGAAAGAGACATCAGCATTTTTTAAATATTTTTTTATTTCTAGTATGTGGGAAATCGGTGCTGTTGCCAGGGGGAAGGATGGGGGCGTGTAGTAAGGGGAAATATTCGTGCTGTTTTATCAAGAGAGAGAAGTTAAAGATTAATCGCATAATGTTTTCTTATCGTAATGTTGTTTAAATGAAAGATAGAGGATAATAAAAGACTTTAGGCCGATTTCTGTGCTAAATATACTTTGTTAATTTGACCTTTGAAGAGAGATTCTGGTTGTAGATTGTTTGCATATTTTTATAAATCACTAGACAGGATGATAGCGTGAGGATAGTCTACAACAACTGTAAATGATTTCAAGAGATTGCCATATAACTTGACTTTTGGTGGCTTTATGGTACTTAAAAATCCCTCACCAAACCGTGTCAACATACCACAAGTGTGGTGAGCACCTAGCAGAGTCATTTGGTAGCCATTGACTTCTATGAATAATGAATATGCATTACAGAAAAACAGGAAGGAATAAGTCTATACTATGAGCAAAGACTTTAAGTTACTATGTGTCTCAAAAACTGGCCCAGTTTTACTTACATATCTACCATATACCACATACCAAAATCCTCACCTGACAATAATCTTACTAACAATAATCTCACCTGACAATAATCTCACTAACAATAATCTCATTGTTTGATATCAGGCCTCTCCATCTCCAGGCATAATTACATGGCTTGTTTGCACACGGCACACTGAAGGGGGGCGGGGCCATGTATCATGTGCTCATGGGGAAACAGTTCCTTGTTTTTTAATGTGTTCCTGGCTGGCATGCTGTTAGATAAACACTGGAGTGTAGAATCTCCAGTGTGCTAAGGTGTCCAGTGCTCCTCACAGGAGGAGGGAGGAGGAGGGAGGAAGGCACGAGAGCTACATGCTGCTCTCACACAGAAGCTCTTTAACTCATCAGCCAACATAAGATGGTGCTGAGCTCTGGACAAACAAGCAAATACATCTCTGAACCATATTGGTTTGGCAAATCCATCTCTTTACACACACACACACACACACACTCAGCTTCAAAGAATGGTATCACCTCCTCCTAACCCTTGATGTATTGTGTATCGATTGCATGGTGAGCTTGGGGAGACCCTGCAATGCCCTGGTAGGGATTAGTGGGGCCTGTGATGGTGTGTGGGGCCTAGTTAGGGGATTAGTGGCCCTGGTCCTGCCCTGAACACCGAGCTGTTCCTGAACTCTGTTGCACCTGATGACCTCCTGGAACAGTTGTTTACATTTAAATCCATTGATGCCCTTTGGTGGTTTTCATTTAAATGTGCGGCCACTTTGCATGCAGTACCACAAACACTTTGGCCATTGCTTTGCCCTTTGCCTGCTACACTCCTGCTAATGGATTTCTCGCTCCTTTACGAGTGTTTATGTTAACCAGAGCCTGGCATGGCAATGACACCCAGAGATCACCTCCAGGGTGACGAGTACCACCCTGTTCCCATGCAACAGTGGCCATGTGACGCACACGTTCCCAGCATCGTCTCTCGCGATGTCGCTCACTGGGTGGTAGTAGGGACTAGTACGTTAGAATGACTGTTTCGTATTGTGGTAGTAGGGACTAGTACGTTAGAATGACTGTTTCGTATTGTGGTAGTAGGGACTAGTACGTTAGAATGACTCTGTTTTGTATTGTGGTAGTAGGTACTAGTACGTTAGAATGACTCTGTTTCGTATTGTGGTAGTAGGGACTAGTACGAATAGAATGACTCTGTTTTGTATTGTGGTAGTAGGGACTAGTACATTAGAATGACTGTTTCGTATTGTGGTAGTAGGGACTAGTACGTTAGAATGACTGTTTCGTATTGTGGTAGTAGGTACTAGGGACTAGTGTTAGAATGACTCTGTTTTTCGTATTGTGGTAGTAGGGACTAGTACGTTAGAATGACTCTGTTTCGTATTGTGGTAGTAGGGACTAGTACGTTAGAATGACTCTGTTTTGTATTGTGGTAGTAGGGACTAGTACGTTAGAATGACTCTGTTTTGTATTGTGGTAGTAGGGACTAGTACGGGGACTAGTACGTTAGAATGACTGTTTTGTATTGTGGTAGTAGGGACTAGTACGTTAGAATGACTCTATTTTGTATTGTGGTAGTAGGGACTAGTACATTAGAATGACTGTTTCGTATTGTGGTAGTAGGTACTAGTACGTTAGAATGACTCTATTTTGTATTGTGGTAGTAGGTACTAGTACGTTAGAATGACTCTGTTTTGTATTGTGGTAGTAGGGACTAGTACGTTAGAATGACTCTATTTTGTATTGTGGTAGTAGGGACTAGTACGATAGAATGACTCTGTTTCGCAATATATTTTCAGGGAACAGTGTTTTCTTACCAGTAGACGGTAGGCCAGACAGACAGGCCATGTGTCCACAGAGCAGCTCCACTACAACAGGTCACATCAAGGAAACTTGCTTGATAATCAAAGATGGCAACTTTTGTATCTTAGCAACCGAAGACAACACGGCATAAGTCATCAGAGCCGCAGTGATAAAAGGTCAAAACGTGGCTACCCAAATATGGCAGCTAGCGGGTGGTGTGGAGGTGGAGTGGAGGTGGAGTGGAGGTGGTGTGGAGGTGGAGTGGCTGTGCGGCTGTAGTCGTCTTGGCTCCAGCACACCGTCACTGTGGCTCTCACAGCTTTGCCTCACAGGCAAATGAAGCTCTGCTTGAGTTCTCGTGTAAGTTAATTAGACCTGCAGTGTCCTGTTATCACTTGATCTAACAGATTTAGACATGCAATAAACATGAGGCCTGAAATGCCAGGAAACACTGTTTCTTAACCTGCGGGCTAGAACTGTTCAAAACAGACCTGCCTGTTGGATATGCACATTACAACAAACTTATTTCTCTTTTCTTTTTGTTTTAGCTGTGGCTACCAGTAATAAGCATTTGAGCAGTAATTAAGGAATAAGATATATGGAAATATCTTTTCACTTTATAGATATTATTTACAATATCACTTTATCGCTGAAGATTCCATGTGTGCAAAACCCCTGGGGTCATCACAGCTCCTGTAAATCAGCGCTGGGCTTGGAATCGCAACGTGATGCACAATCTTAATAACTGGATGGTACCAGAAGACCCTTGTAAACGCGAGCACAGACTCTCGCTGCCCCGGGGGGAGTGAGTCAGCGGATATGAGCCTCGGCAGACTGTCACCACCGTGAGGTCAGCACATGCGCCAGGCTTCACGAGTGCTAACAACCAACAGCTGGGG
Organism: Brachyhypopomus occidentalis; assembly: GCA_020368025.1. Classification (NCBI taxonomy): domain Eukaryota; kingdom Metazoa; phylum Chordata; class Actinopteri; order Gymnotiformes; family Hypopomidae; genus Brachyhypopomus; species Brachyhypopomus occidentalis. The sequence goes on along the minus strand of JAGXOD010001351.1, from coordinate 9,838,601 downwards.
TGGTTAGAGGCCAGGAACAGCGACTTGGGCATGGAGGAAGACCATTCTGTACAAAGAATGTACAAAGAGGTCAGAAACACGCTGACAAAGGAGATCAGAATGGCTAAAAAATGCTACTCTGAAAAGCTGGAAAAACAGCTATCAGCCAACGACCCTGGCTCAGTGTGGAAAGGCCTTCAACACATCACCAACTACAGAAGACAATCCCCACCAGTTGAGGAAAACAAAAACCTGGCTGACGACCTCAACACCTTCTATTGTAGGTTTGAGAGGGACTCATTGACACCTCCCCAGAACCCTACAGCACCAACTACAACCAGCATCACACCTCCACCTACCCCCCCACCTCATTCTCCCCCTTCCACCCAGACGGCACTTAAGGTCTGTGAAGCTGATGTGAGCCGACTCTTCCAAAGACAAAAGACCAGGAAAGCACCAGGTCCAGACGGGGTCTCACCTTCCTGCCTCAAAGCCTGTGCTGACCAGTTGGCTCCAGTCTTCACACAAATATTCAACAGATCACTGGAGCTGTGTGAAGTTCCACCCTGCCTCAAACGCTCCACCATCATACCTGTCCCCAAGAAATCCCCCATAACAGGACTGAACGACTACAGGCCTGTTGCTCTAACGCCTGTGGTCATGAAGTCCTTTGAACGACTGGTGCTGGCCCACCTGAAGGACGTCACAGGACCCCTGCTAGACCCCCTACAGTTTGCCTATCGGGCAAACAGGTCAGTGGATGATGCAGTCAACATGGGTCTGCATTACATCCTACAACATCTTGACTGCCCTGGGTCATACGCAAGAATCCTGTTTCTTGACTTCTGCTCGGCGTTCAACACCATTGTCCCAGACATTCTGTCCTCCAAACTCTCCCAGCTCACTGTTTCATCTGCCATGTGTCAGTGGATCACCAGCTTCCTGACGGGTAGGAAACAGCAAGTGAAGTTGGGGAATGTCATGTCCTGCACACGGACTGTCAACATTGGTGCCCCTCAAGGATGTGTTCTCTCCCCCACTGCTTTTCTCTCTACACTAATGACTGCACCTCTAATGACCCGTCTGTTAAACTTCTGAAGTTTGCAGATGACACCACTGTCATCGGACTCATCCGGGATGACGACGAGTCTGTATATCGGCAGGAGGTTGAACGGCTGGTTCTCTGGTGCAGTCAGAACAACCTGGAGCTGAACACACTCAAGACTGTAGAGATGAGAGTGGACTTTAGAAGGCACCCCTCAACACTGCTGCCCCTCACTATCCTAAACAACCCAGTGTCAGCTGTAGAGAACTTCAGGTTTCTGGGTACCACCATCTCCCAGGACCTGAAGTGGGAACCCAACATCTCCTCCATACTCAAAAAAGGCTCAGCAGAGGATGTACTTTCTGCGCCAGCTGAGGAAGTTGGGTCTGCCTCAGGAGCTGCTGAGCCAGTTCTACACCGCAGTCATAGAATCCACCCTGTGTACATCCATCACAGTGTGGTTTGGAGCAGCCACAAAGCAGGACAGGATTAGACTGCAGCGAACAGTGAGGACGGCTGAGAAGATCATTGGTGCTTCCCTGCCCTCCATTCAGGACTTGTACTGCTCAAGATCCAGAAGACGGGCGGAGAAAATCATTACGGACTCCTCGCACCCTGGTCACAACCTCTTTCAGCTTCTCCCATCTGGAAGACGCTACAGAGCCCTGTCCACTAAGACTGTCAGACACAGGAACAGTTTTTACCCTCAGGCCATCACATTCATCAACAGCTGATCACCATCATCAGCTATGGGCCATATTGATTTATTTATTTACAATTAATATATAACTACCATTATTCACCTGCATTACCATTATTCACTCCACATGTTTACAATTGTTGTGACACACTTACACATATTTAATCTGGTTATTGTTGTATACTGCTATTCTGTGAATAACACTAAAGCACACTGTATAGTAATGTCATTGTATAGTCTGTATACCGTGTATACTGCTGTTATCTGTTTACTGTCTGTAAATTACACGTTAGTATTTGTATATTGTCTAGGGAGACACAAACAGCCGGAAACAAATTCCTTGTGTGTGTAAACATACTTGGCCAATAAACATGATTCTGATTCTGATTCTGATTCTGATTCTTCGCTCTTCCTCTCATGATTGGCGAGGAGAAAAGGTTTTTTGCATTTTTTGAAAAGCATTGATGCACGATTTGGAATCAGACATGATTGATCCATAGAGCGATTACATCACACTCATTTCAGGAGATGAATGGTGGAGATGAAACTGTGGCGCGTAGTGAGCAATGGCTATGGCATGGGAAACAATTTGATCTCATGTAACCCAAAGCGTCAGGGGGTTGTTGTGAATGTGACGTTTCGGACCGTTCTCAGCGTTAACAAGCTGTGACCAGACAAATGTCCTAGAGGCAGACTCACATTTTCTGCCCACTGCTACATTTACGAGATAATAAATCTGACCCTTTTTGTTTGTTTAAAAGAAAGACCAACGCAGATAATGAGGCAGAAAAGATCTTTTTGCCGATACACGGTTTCCTTACTAGGTGACAGTGCAGTCAAAGGTCACAGCTCGTCGAGTGGTCGTAACCGTAACGCGGGATTTTCTGTCCAGCTCATTGGACGTGAAGTGGGAGATGCATTAACATGCAGTCGGCTCCCTGGTATTGGTTATGCATGAGGGATACAAGCGCCAAAGAGGAGTGAAGCAGCACAAAACACAGTCAGATGAGACCCCAGGGATCTCGGGGGCATCAGGGCATCAGCCCGGCCTGTCAACACTCATCTGCATTTTAACCTCCCGTCAGAGTGACGCATGCCGCCGGCCGGCTTGACATATGGAGATGTACAGCGAGAAAACCTGCTCTGGGGCCTTCATTAGCCCAGCTCTGGCTCCTGCAGTATTTACTGAGTGGTCTGCTAATTGAGTTTTAATGTCAGGGTCTGCTCCCCAGGATCCAAGCGCACAGCTAGGTAGATGGGACTTTAAAGGGCAGCCATCACTGTGGCTGGACTGCATGACGTGCCCCTCTCAACTGCACTGGCTTGTGTATGTGGGGGATGGGTGTAAGCAGGGGAAAGCTATAAATGTGTGTTGGGGTGGGAGGATCCTGGAACTGTGTGTGTGTGTGTGAGGGGGGGGGTGCAGAGTTCCTGGGACTGTAGCTCACACACATCCTTCTTACTCAAAATTCAATTTAAGACATGGTAGAAACCTCCAAAATATCTGGGAGCCACAAGGTCCAACGCTTTAATAAGTACATAACAAATCACTCTGCAATCACCACTGTTTCCAATATATGAAAAGCAGTCTCTGTTGTGCACATGGACTATACACTAACCCTGTGGTGCACATGGACTACACACTAACCCTGTGGTGCACATGGACTACACACTAACCCTGTGGTGCACATGGATTACACACTAACCCTGACACTGATCCACTCTGAAGGTAAACCGTGCAATCATATCACAGGCACACAGCAACAATCGTGCACACTGGAGACTCCTCCACTGACAGAAGTCAAGCACCTCGGGAAAACGCTGTTTACACACCACACTGGTTTTCTCCTCCAAATTTACACTCCTCGGGATCTGGATGTGTGGAATGATTAGAGGCAACGCGCACATTCACATTAAAAGAATTAATAGCCAAAAAAAAAAAAAATTTTTAAAAACAACAGCGTCTGCTGCCGAGTAAATAGAGACCAATTTGCATCTGATGGTTCAGCACTGAGAGATGAAACACTGTGAGACTCATTAGAAACTTGCTCTACTCCAAATTATTTTGCTAGTCCATTCCTCCTACACCACATTAAAGGACGTTCAGTGGAGAAAAGAATTTATTTATGGGAACAATTCATCCAAGTAGCAGATAAACTATGGCAATCATTTATTTCAAAAAGCTAGACTGACTAATTAACGGTGTGAATTCAAGCAGGAAGTTGGTATTAGTTCCAACACAGTTAATTGCACTGATGTGTGTTGTGCAGGTTAAAAGCTCAAAAAGGCGGAATTTCTTTCCCTCCAGTGATGGTTCCCTTTCTCACAAGTAACTGTTAGATTCAGTTGAAATGTGCTTAATCCAATTTTAGTCATATCTTTAAATATATTAAATCATGAATTGATTTCTTTTTCCTTGTTAATATGAACACACTTTTTTTTTCAGTGTCAGTAGTTGTGGTGTTTGTGTGTTTTTAGGGTTTCACTATCAAATTTCTTGCTAATATCTTACCAGGCCTCTATGACTGTTATGTAGTTCATAAGTTTTAATGGGTTTTTGCCTGAGGTAAACTACTTCCACCACATATAATGAAAAAAAATCAGCCCAATCACCTAAAAAGAAAATGTTCAGCTTGAGTGATTATCATGTTCCTGAAAAAAAAGCCAATGTAAGAACGTAGGCTGCGTCTTTTTTGTGTTTGAAGATCCACATCTCAGAGTGTGGTGAGCAGCAGCAGATGGGTCAGTCAGGCAACCTCTGCCTCCCCTTCTCAGGTCTCTCCAGTGGATCTGTCCAGTCTCATGTAACGTGCCATCGCAATGTAACGTTCCCACTCTAGCGATGGAGCATGATAATTGCATTTGTAGTGCGACTCATCAAACAACACACTGTCAAAAAATCAGTCAGCCCAATTGGCTGCACAAGTGATTTGAATGTTGGCATGTTGGCCTGAGCCCTGTCCCCTTCTTGGAGATTCTCCACTCTATAGCATTTGTACCGGATTGAAAGAGCTAGAGAAGTGGCATATGAAATATTCACTGTTGAGGAGAACGGTGTCTCCACAGAGAACTGAGTCCTGTCCTCTGTCTGCCATCTAATCTAGTCATCCGTGTTTCTTTGCTGAAGACACATTACAATCAGTAGGCAAGTGGCCGGAAATGTTAATTGGCGTTTCGGGTTAAATGGGTGTAACATTTAATTCAAGTGATCCTTATTAATCATCGTAGCCTAGCATGGCAGTGGTTTGCATCTAACTTGGAGAGGCTCTTGTTTCAGGCGTCGTGGAGAGCATACGCGTCTACTCCATGCAGACACTCCACTGGTGTTCCACAAGGGTCGGTGCTTGGTCCTCTGTGTCTTCTGTCCCTGCCCTCTTGGTGCGGCACTTAGATCTTCTCCTTCTGAACTTGATGTGAGTATCTTTCCTCCTGCCAGACACTCATATTCTGACATATCTTGACGCCTGGCACATTATTATGGATAATATATATGGATATATCCACATGATCAGCACCCCTTAGAGAACTCTGCTCAGTAGTACACTGATTAGTTGTAGACAGCTGATTCTCCACATGTTGCAAACCTGAATACTTCTCAAGTTTCATCAGGAAGAATAATTTGCTGCAATATTGTTAAAACGTCTCTAAAACCTTGTGGGACTAATGGCATTCTGTGCGTTTTTTTTAAATACCTGGTGTGTCAAAACAAAAAAATTACACAATAAGCCAGAACTCTTAAAACTGAATTTGTGTACATAACAACATAACATATATTCAACCAAGCACGAAGACAGCAAAAGCAATCTCACCAGTGTAATTGAATTTAGCCTTTTGTCCTAAAAGTCTATGAGGGGAAAACCCTACCCATATCATTTGCTCCGAAATAGCCTCCGTCCTTGTGTTCTGCAGCTGACCGCTACGTAACCCTGTACCCATAACATTATCATGAGATATGATGTCTGTCCTTGTACAGAGCTCTGCTACATGTTGGTGTCACAGATTTATTAAAGCCTACGAGTCTCGACCTCCTGACCGCGTGACTGAATTTACACTGAGACCATCAATAATTGAAGCAGCGCAAACAGGTCGACCAGCCGAAAGTGCCGTCAACCATTTGCAGATTGTTTGGTCTGGTTATAGGAAAATAGGTCAGTGGTGTTTCATGTCACGCACATATCTGAGGTACTGAATGTACTTTTGCATGGAGGTGAGAACATCTCAAACGTGTGCCAAGCACAACAGCGCACTCGTGATTAGTTAACTAGTCATGACTTTTTAAACAAGATGCGTTGAGAGGAAACGCAGGTCGCATCAGTACTGTCAAGGCCGCCAAACGGTCATCTATTATGTGCAGCACCTGTGCCTGTATACTAGCTGTGTTTGGCAGGTGATGTCTAGGTATTTTGCATACATGTACGAGTTTAGTCTGTATTTATAGATGCTGAAATAGTATCTACAGGTCAATTTGTGCATTTGCAGTATACAGGTATATTAAAAGCACCGAGCCAAGATCTGCACTTTGGTCAAAAGAAAAATCAATCACTCATGAAACCAGCCAATGAAATATTAACATGCTCAAGATACCAGACTCGGTTAATTGTGTAGTACGACAGCAGGGCAAGAGGTGGTGAACAGCTTACAACTGACAGTCACATATAGAACAGCCTATTATGTACAGCATAGACCTGGTGTAGAAGACACTGAGGAACCATCTCCAAGGCAACAATTAAGCCAAAGCGTAGGCGAAAAAGAACGTCCAAACAGCAATTCACCATTGGCGCTGTAATTTAGTCCACGACGAGGCTTAATTTGTGCCTGAGAAACTGGCTTATGGCTCTGCCCATGTAGCCACTAGTCCGCTTCCCACCAGACTGAACTAGCTAATGCAGTGCTGCCACCTGCTGGTTAAAATCAGCTTAAAGCTTGTCTAGTGGCGCGGTAAAGTCAGACCTTTCAGGAACATAACGCACAAGAACAAACATCTTCAAATGCTGTTTATTAACAGTTGTGTGTACAGTGAATGCGGTGGCGTTACGTCACTCAGCATCAAGATCATATAAGTGAAACAAACGGTGCTTTTCTACGTACACTAATACAATTGAGATCCCACGTCTCACAATCATGACTAGCAAATGCTTTACCATACTTGACCAATAACATAAGAGAGAGTTACACACTCCACAGACAGGAGGAAGAAGCATTTCACCAAAGCTCTGTCAAACCACCCCGAGGTCATGATGACTATGAATTTTTGATGCCAACACTAAAGTATGAAACGCATTACAAAACTAAATTGGTGAACATATGTACAGGCTTATATATATAAAAAGTATTTTATATATAAAAAAAAAGCAATCTTTAAAAAGTTAAATAATATTGGAATATTGCACACAGTGATGAGGGGTTTCAAGAGGAAAGGACTCTTGACTGTGATGGCAACGCATTGGTGGGCTCTAAGGCTTTCTACGCCTGCAAGACAAAAACATCAAATATCAAAGAATTATTAACTCCATTCTGCTCAGTGAAAATCAAATGTGTTTGGAACCAAACCTACTTTGGATATCCGTGATGTTGATAACCAGGCCCCAGATTTGAGCCTGCTCTCATCTCCACAGCAACAGCACACTAACCAGATCAGAGAGAGACAGGAAACACTCAGACTCACGGAAGCACATCCACCACATCAAAGCCCACACCGTGTTTAAAACAGAAAGTGAAGTTCATACTGACATTAGTTCAACTACATACTGGCCACGTTCCAGCAATTCTATAAAAAAGGTCTCACCCGGGTCTCCACGTCGGTCCAGGACCCCTCCTTCTGCTCCTCCTGCTTTGCGCCAGTCTCTGATGATCTACGCTTACGGCTGTGGCCAAACACACACTGGCTTAGTTTAAAGCATGTGCCTCGTAACACACGTCACACACAGGAAATGCTTCCGTCAAGCTTCTATAAAAACGCCGTTCTTAAATTCCCACCTTGCTCCGAGAGGGTTCTCTTGTTTTAGCGTTTCAATATCGGTGAACTGGACCGCCTGGCCGCCTCCCCTTGTTTTGAAAACTTCGCCCTAAAAAAAAACAAAACAAAACATGTACGGACATCATCACCACCCTCAGACCGAGACATCAAGAGGTCATTTTATGCTCAGCAGCCAAGACCGGGAAGATCAGATATCCCAGACCCCCACCTTGATGAGTTTGGTCTGAATCTCTCCGTCCGAGGCCACCTCCTGGTGCGTCAGCATGTACTTGTCACACTTGGACAGGGCCCTCTCACTGGGAGCGCTCACTTTGATGGCGTTCTGGACACTGGGCTGCATGACCGTGTCCAGCTCCACATTAGTGGAGGGTTTGTGATCGACCCATCGCTCGGCTCCAGCCGAGTGCGAGCGTCTGTGCGCGGGCCGAACCGGAGGCCCGGTCTGTCCAACCAAGACACACGTAATGAGGATCAGGGAGACCCAGCAGAGACAAATGCTTAGTGAGTTAGTGGATCCTCTACTGAAGCACTAAACATGCCAAGCTGTTACGGTCTCACGGCGGACCGACAAGCTCCATGCAAAATGAACATGGATTTTAAAGTTGTTAGTATAAAACGTATTTGAAATGTGTTTAACATAGAAGGTTGTATATATTTTGCCAGTCAGAAACTGCTTTCTAGAAAGCAGTAATAAATACACAAACAAATACTTTCTCATGTTTCAGAGTTGTGCTTGAGCACAAGAGATAAAAATGGTTTGGTTGGTAAGCTCAAAACTTAGTTTATCTAAGGTGTGAAACAGAACATGACAAGCTAAAAAAAACAAAACACCCATGAACAGCGCAGCATAAACGCACCAAAACCATTTTCACAGACTCCTCTACAGAAGTGCTGCCTTCAGGCAACACGCCAGCAACCCCAGCACGTAGGCACTGGCGACGTTGGTGTTACGGCAGCTCTGCCTACAGCTACAGCGCGACATGCCACTGACCCTGTAACCATCCTCCTCTAGGCCTACGTCTGCTGGCCGGACGGGCACCTCCCAGTCGGGGGCCCAGCACCTGCCTCTCCTCCTGCCAAGGCTGCTGGGAAGGCCCCGAGCTGTGCTCCTACCGTGGGGAGGGGAGGGGCTGCCCTGCCTGTCTGACTGTGGCACTCGCTGCTCCCACTCGGAGATGCAGGAGGCCACAGACACGCTGCTGGTGCTGAGGGACAGGGGGTCTGGCCTGGGGGCTCGAGGGGGAACACAGGCTGGGCGCTGGCAGGAGACGGCAGGGAGCAGCCAAGAAGACCGCACAAAGCATCCGGTTAGTGCACCACACACACACACACACCCCACACCAACACCATGATAGGACAAGTAAAAAATATAAAGCAAGATATTTTTTTTTTTAATTAAATGGATGAATTGTATAGAATATGTATGAATATGAATATGTATATGAATTGTGTTCCCCCTCGAGCCCCCAGTGAAACAATGAAACATGCAGTGGCATAGAGAGTGAAAAACAGTTTGTACAGACAGACTAGAACAGACGAGTGGCTGAGAATAGTACTGTGGCAGATCAGAGAGGCGAGTCACGGAGACATACGGGCACGGGCGAGGGCGAGGCAGATCTCTTAGCAGGGACTCTGTCCTTCTCTCTGGAAGGGCGCTGGGGCTGATCCGGCCGGCTGTCCGTCTTGCTCTCGGTCACAATGGCCTTGAGCTGTTTCAGCTTCTCATCCTTCACCCACAGCTTGTTCTGCATCTCCAGCTCCTTGGCATTTACGCGCCTCTCCTGCATAGCAACACACATGCACATGAAGGTCCGAGCCAAAGCCCTAGCAGACTGGAGCTTGGCAGAGTCCCACGGTACAGTCCAAGGCCTGGAGACTCAACATGCCAACACTGGCACGGCGACCCGCACAGGAAGCCCTAGCAGGGATTAGGGTGTGCCAGAACGGCACAGAATGCCCCGTGTACAGCAGCTACAGATTAGATAATGTGCCTGGTTGCATCTAATGCACATATGGATGAATTCTCAACTTTTACGTTTGGCAAACAATTGACATGAAATCGGGAATAAACAGCAGAATAAAAAAAAAAAAATAAAAAAAAAAAAATAAAAAACTGTTGGGCAACAATGGCCATTATGTTTTTGAAACTGGTTTTGACGTCAAGATATTTTTCCATATAGGAAAAATTCTTCTCAACCGGAAAATGGGAACCGTGTCAAATTTGTACTTGCGATCAGCTGTGGCATGTTGCGACTCCTCACCGCTCCTCCGTACGAGCGGAGCCTGAGCAGAGCAGCGCTGGTGCTCGGATACTCACACACTCCTTCTGCCACCGGAGCTTCTCATCCGTCACCAGGCCCTGCATTCGCGCCTCCATGCGCTTCTTCTCAGAGAGCTCACGTTGCAGCCTCTGGCCTCTGCTCTCCAGCTCATGCTGTAGGGCTCGTTTGTCCTCCTCGTAGATGTTGGTGGTCTTCTGCAGGATGTCGATCTACACACAAAAACGAGAGAGGCGCTGAGCGTCGTGGCCCAGAGGAGCAGTTGTGACGGTCACGGGGTCACACCGCCCGGGGTCGGCCTACCTTGTACTCCAGCATCTTGGATTTCTTCTCCAGCCGATCGATCTCGTTCTTCTGGTTCTGGATCATTTTGTCTTTCTCGCCTAGTTTGCCTCGCTGGTCTTGGATGAAGTTCTCCTTGGACATGAGGTTGCCGTCCAGATCTTGAAGCATGGACTTCAGCATGTGGGCTGCACAGGGAAGGTAATGAGGACACGTCAGCCTCACATGCAGCTGGGAAACGTTTACAAACGTCTGCATTTTTGTAAAACATCACACCAGCTTTGTTGTACTCCTCAGTCATCATCTGTCGGATCCGGTGCCTCTTCTCCAGAGCCTCTATGAGCCTGGGCAGCGTGTGGTCATCAGTGGGGTCAGAGATCTCACAGGAAGGCAGTGGAGGAAAGCTCTGCAGCAGCTGGTTCAGGGCTGTAGGAGGCTCTGGGCGAATCAAAATCACACACACACACACACACACACACATTAGGAACCAACACTGGATTAAAGAGGACGAGAAAGAGGCCACAAGCCATTTGTGGTGCTAGAGGGTGAGGGATACCTCCATCTATCGGGCCTCCGCGTTCCTCTAGCCGGCGGGAGAGCTCGTCTTTGAAGGCCTGGTTCCGCTGTCTGCGGCCCGCAGCAAAGCCGCAGATTGGCCGGTCGACGGGCCGGGCCACCTCCACCTCCTGAGTCATCTCGGCAAACCGCATCACCAGCTTCAAGAAGACACAAGGCATCACTACAGAACCGCGATACCTGAAGGTAAACGAAACTGCTACTAGAATATTAAGCATTCTGAACTCGAAGGTTGAACTGGCTTACCATGGTTTCTTCATAATCATCGGTCTTGGGGTTGACACAGACCACCATTCTGACTTTCCCTTCTCCATCAAAATAGTTTTTGAATAGATGGGTAACTTTAGAGTCTCTGTACGGGACCATCTAAAGAAAGGGGTGGTGGAGGAGTCAGTCATAAGTTAAATATGGAGGGGACTTTAAATAAAGCATATACAGACCAGGAAATATCTGCACACACCTTATTAGTGCCACACATCTGATTCTCTCTCAGAACTTCAATACAAGTGCGGAGTGTCATTAGAGACTGGTTGATGTTGCCTGTCAAGAGAAACAAAATGAATACGTCATATAAACCCCAAGGATCTGGGCATGGAGGACGAGCAGCTCCGCGTTCCCTGCCAAGATGGCCGACCTGCTTCGCGGAGGCGGCTCCCTTCCGCACGAGTTCGGCTGGTGCGCTCACTCCCGGCCAGGTCCACAAGACACAGCTGGCTCACGTTCACCTGGTTCTTATCCTTGGAAGAGGTGGAGAAAAAGGTTAGCCTCAAAGTTGGAGAAGCGATGCAAAAGAACGTCCTGCTCCCGCCATCGTTAAACGCCGCCCCAGCAGAACACAGCTGGCATTCACCTGCAGAACGTTGTCTCCATCTGCATCCAGAGGTGCCTGGGCCAGTTTGACGATGAACACGCTGTGTGATCTGCTAGACTCTCGATTCAGCTGCGTGTTGGCAATTCGGCGCTTCTTCTGACCTGGTTGGGCAACAGTTACACGTGACGAACGTGCACCTACAGCTACTGGTGCAAGAGTCAACGGCATTTCAACTCACCTCTCCAGAACACTTCAAACGCTTCCTCGGTGGACTTGACTTCAACCTCCGTGCACCCAGCCACATACATGTTGTGGTTTTGATCTTCCCGCAAAATTTTAGACTGTGGTGGTCTAAAAGAAGCAATTAAAAGCTCTCAATACCACTTCTGAAAAAGGGAAACTGGACAAAAACTTAAATGCATAAAACGTGCCACCAAGCCATGTTAAAACAGGTCATGCCTCCTAAGCATAGGACGAAACGGAGACAAAGCAGCGAAGCTTATGCCACAAGTCGACAAAGAAAAGACAACAGTTCAGACAACAGCGCTGCATGTAACTACGTAGAACAAGTACAGATAATGTTGAATGAGGAACAGCGGTCTAATCTACAGCAGGTCTCCACTGGTCACGTACATGAACTCAGTGTTGTGTCGCAGAGGTGTCCCTGCACCATTCCACCTAGCAGAGGAACAGAAACATTTTATCTGCAAGCTACACTACAGTACACACACTCAATGTCCAAAAGAGATGGAGCATTATCCACAAACCCAAGTGTGCATGTAAAGGATAAGATTCAATTCTGCCTGCCTATATTCAATCATTTTTGTGCACATATTGTGCATGTGTATAAACAGCAGGCTGACAAAACATGGCACGAAGAGCAATAGTGTAAAAGGCTACAATAGGCTTACTTTGGCTTTATCAGGTCAATAGGAGCCTCTTCCAGCAGATCATAGATATAGTTGTTGTAAATCTCTATGTAGGAGACAAACACACTGTAACTGCTGTCCTCATCCACTTCTTCAGCCTTACAAGCCTCGTCAGGGTTAATCATATCAGCAAACTCCGGGTCCGCTCTTTGCCTGCAAATCAACATGGCACGAGTAAAGTATGTAATCGGTCAACACATGCATCCCCCAACCACGGATTACGTGAGAAACTTTCATGCACCTGGAGGATGGAGTCTTTGGTACAGACTGCTGAGACTCTCGTTTCTGACGCTCCAAAAGAGCATCTACTTGATTTTGCACTTCCATGCCATTCTTGTCATCTGGTTTAAAGACCTGGATTGTGTGAGAGAGTTAATTAGCTCAGAGAACACACTGAATATAACATTATGTCAAGCCACACTAAAGTGACTTACAAATCTTTTGGCCTGAAAGGGTCCAATGCTGTTGAAGATCATGTCTAGTGAGCGTGGAAGAAGTCCACCTTGGCCAGGGGAACCAGTCATTGTGTAGGTTTTTCCACTCCCAGTGACACCATAGGTGAACAGAAGACCTATAGAATGAAAAATAAGATCTACGTGTATATGTATATGTTTAAACAAATCACATTTCATTCAGCTTTTAGTTAATTCTTCTCTTACCATTTTTCCCATGAATTAGGTCATCAGCAAGAGGTTTTGCAACATCCTCAAACAATTCACGTTGAGTTGTTTTAATTCCAAATACTTTCTTGAAGGAATATTGAGTCTGTAATGATAATTACATCAAATTGAGAGACTCGGATATAATGACTTTAGCCAATATTTAAGGGGGGGGGGTGTGGTGACGCAGGTGCCACTAGAACTTACTGACCTCTTTGAATTCGCCATTTCTGTTGGCTTTGAGGCCATCGGGCGCATGCAACTGGATGGTGGTGCTGCTTATCACCTCCACACAGCATTCTCCATCTTCTGCTCCTAGTGGACGCACGCGGCAGTAAACCTGCCAAAAGCGCAGAGGGCGTCACTTTGCTGAGTGTGTGTGTCTGACTCCTCACCGACGTAGCTAGTTTTATATTACATATGGTTTCATTGAACATACCCCGACAGGATCTTTTTGGTTGTTGGATGTTTTTTTAGGAGGAAGTCGGCGTGGGGTCTTTCCCTTCCTATAATTAAAGAAAATGTAAAATAACATACGACGAACCTGTTAAACCTGTATAGGTACAAAGGGAAGGTGTGTATGTGGCTAGTTCATCTGTCTCGCCATCTTGGCGAGCGATAGCCACCTAGACTAGCTACAGTAATGCAACACAAGTGATATATATGAAATCCAACCATTTTCTTAAGCTGGTCCGTCTAACTTATTGATATATTACAAAGTAAAATAAGCTATCAATCGCTAACGTTTCATGTGGATCGACGCAAACAAATTTGAGGCAAGTCGCTAGTTAGATAATAAACTATAGAGACGTTTGATAAGCAATAATCTATTAGGCTAAAATCACCAGGTGTTAGCACGCATGCTAGCTAACGTTAATGAAGTTAGCTAGCTAACTAGCCAGTTACCCAAGATTGTTACAACTAGTACATTCTAGCTCACGATAGAAAACACAAAGCAGCATCTTACAAAAAAGTTCTATATATGTGTGTATATATATACACGTTGAAGTAAACTTACATCGGCCTCATCATCGTGAGCTGTTTTTAATCAACCTCGTAGCCTTGTTGTTCTCTCCTCTTCGGAATTCTAAATTCGAATATTCCCTCCGCCTCGCGAAAAAACGGTTTTTAAAATCAGACCAATCAGACCTCAGCAAAATGGCGGAGACTTCCGGATGTCCCGCCTCAGATTTGTAACGCAATGTCCTGTATATCGAACTACCCCCACCTCCCCGCAACACTCACTGACAATTCGTGTTGAAGATATGTTTTTAACCTTTTTGTTTTAAAACACCGAGCCAAAATCAGATTCGTTTATTTATTTTAAATAAATACAATGTACAAAATATAAATATAATGCAAACAATGCACGCTTTACAAAAATATAAAAATAATACGAATGATAAAATAACAGCTATTAGTTTTTTCACTTTGACGAACATTTTTCTTCAAGTTAAGGTTATAAATAAATGTGGTAGATAAAATACAGCTTTAGTGTTTTAAGGCACATATTGTGAACACAACCTAGTAAACACTAGGTACAGTGAGACTTTTAATTTCAAATGGCTCATTAGGCTGTCATCAATAAGTAATACTCCTAAATCAAGGTTGTTTTTAATTTAACAGCTAATGCAGTCTTGTATTAAACATCCTTCTTCCCAAGAAAACTCTTCATACCCTCACATGATTTACATTAAAACACAGCTATGGTTACTGTGCAGTAGTTTGTGACTTTTTAAAATAATGGTCCTTTTTTCTGGTGATTGAGGATTGACTGAAGATGTAGATTATACAAAGACTGGAGGTGACGCACAGAAGTCCGGCCCCCACCGTGTTGGCAAAGGTAATAGGCTGGGAGTGGGTCTGAAGCCACTGCTCGCGTGCGGTCATGTCCAGCTCAACTGCAGTCAGCTGGAAATAGGTACCAACGATCGCGAAGACATGAAAGAGCTGGTGACTGTGCCCTGTGCAGAGAAGGACCCATAAATGGAAAAACATAAGTGAACAGACAAGACGGTTTCTAGTGCAGTTTTACCGAATGATACTGATTTGTGCAGCCAACCTATGTAATCAAAACTCCCAGGTGCCAGACGTTCAGGCAGGTGTGAGGCAAAGAGGAAACCTGTGAAGACGGCCAGTGAGGTGTGCAGACAGTGGACGGCTGTGGCTTCATTCACTGTGCAACCGTCACCATCGCACATGAACATCTGTGATGGGAGAAACATTCACATGGAGCTCAAATGACTGGTCGCAGGGTCCATTATGAACACACGTCCCCCGCCCCCCCAACATTACTTGGGAGGGGTGACACGTTAACTTACCCTACAGAGCAAAGGAACACTGTCGAAGATGTACGGATATGCAAAGGCCACGGTGCGCAGACATCTGCCTAGTTTCACGTTTAATCTCACCGCAGACCTAAGAAAGGAACATTTGGAAATAGTTGTGATTTGATTGGGACATTGATATGATTTATTTGGGTTTGATTTGATTTCAAGGCAATACAAAATTGTTATGTAGTAGCCAGAACAGAGAGTACCCTGATGGTAAAGGCACTAAACCTAAAACTAAAATGTCCAAATTATAGAATTATAATTATATTTCTATTTAATTAAGAAGTTTCTTTCAAAATGTCATTTAGGGTACACTAAAAGTTGTTGAAACTACTCACACAAACCGCAGTTTGCTGAAAATGTCCCATAACAAAACAGCGCTAAAATAGATCTTTTATTGCTTTTCACTAAATCATTTGTGTTAGCATTACATAACATTTAACACATGCATGAACCAGTCTTGCCTTGAGTAGCAGGCCAGTCCAGTAGAGACAGCGGAGTTCAGCACCGCAGCAGGAACGTAGCATCTGTGGAACGTGCTGTTGACCCATTTCTCAGGAAATGCATAAGAGGAATAGGAGATAGCAGAACCTATTGGTGCACAAGAAAGAAAACAACACAATTTGCTTCCTATGAGCAAGTCTGAACAAATTAGCATGATTCTGTTCTGCAATGTCTAGGTTTATGAAGTGGAACAGTTATTTTACACTTTACATATCAGTTCATTCCTCATAACTCAACCCTCTACATAAAAGGCTTCCGTGCTGGTTAAACTGAATTCCAGTCCCCTCACCCAAGCTGTAGAAACTGAGAGCTCCATAGTCGAAGAAGAAGCAGATGTGCCTGGCACGCTCGGACATGGTGCTGAAGGTGTGAGCGCAGCTGGAGGCCAGTGGGTAGAGGCAGATGGACATGAGGAAGACCATCAGAGGCCAACGGTAGCAGTCCTGCCAGCCCCCCTCCACTAGCACCGCCAGCAGCTTCCAGAAGAAGAACCTGGCAAAATGGACCAGAGTTAAACCACAGAAGACCCTGGAGACCCTGCACCACGAACCGACACTGAATGTAAGTGAACACATGTTACTTTTTTATTAAACCACTATTTACACACCATACACTATATCTTCATGGTTATAAACTGGCAACTGTTATGCAAATTTGAATTTCTAGTGAAGTTGCTTTAAAGTTTCTGGAGAGAACAGTCAGACCATGTGGGCAGAAAGTGCGTCCAGATGTTAAGCGTTTCGTTAGTTAGCTGGAAGACGCTGAGAACACAGTCTTTGGCTGTGCTGTAAGGGTACCGATATCCTGATATGATCCCATCCTCATGGAAGACCTGTGCAGAACAGAGGGTTCAATTCTATACAAGGCAAGCACAGGCAAGCACAGGCGCTGGTCAGCTTTCACTGCTCTGAAAGCATTAAGCCTTACCAATCAGAACAAGAGTAGCACCAACACATCACCGTGCTACGACTGTACAACTGCTGTACACTGCAGTTCAGCTGTAAGCATGGTACTTACTTTTGGAACTTGGTTGATGGTTAAAACCTGAGGCAGCTTGATCAGGCTCAGCATGATCACACCCAATCAGTCCAACGTCCCCTTTCCCAGCTCCCCCACTTTCCTTGGGTGTTCTGGTGAAATCCTCACGTCCCTCTGAAATGGAGAGATGTTTTATGATAATGATACTCAGACACACAGGAGTCCACACTCGCTTGTAAACTCACATACATGATCTAGTTGTGCTTCTGAAGATTATGATTTTGACAGAACATTCAAAACACCCAGCTTTCAGGATAGATCCCTCTACACTGGCAACAACAACCTGGTATAGACCAGAATGTTTTCTTAAACAGAGGAAACAATGCATCATGGGACTGTGAGTGCAGTTGTAGCTGATATAAAACACACTTGAATGTACCACTCATTAAAAGAAACTAAATATGAATTTTAATATTAATCTTTGGCCTTTATTTGATGTTTTTTATATGCATAAATAAACCTACGTCTGGTTGTGTAATAACTATAACCAGTAATTCCAAACTTTCCATCATCACACAGATAGCTCATATCTCCCACATATCATTATTCCCTAAACCCATCTTGTAATTATTAAGCTTCTATAGCTTAATTTTTCTTAGAAGAAAAGTGCAGCTACATGTACAACAGTAACCTCAGACCTACAAATAGCAGTTGATAATGAACTAATCCACAGTGAAAAGCTGGAGAAATTTAACTGTCCTAATACTTAACACAGGGACTCTCCTCAAGGTACAGGATTAGGACATTTGACTTCAATTCAGTCAAGTATTTTTTTTATTGTTTTATTTTTTTGGAGTATTTCTCAACAGGGATGTGCATTTTAAGATTTGTGTTTTATTTGAACCTTCAGCAAAAATGCAGATCTCACTTTTTTAATGTGATTAATGCCAAGATGTTTTCACTGAACAAGTGAAACATGAATTATATTCAAACAAACAAAACATGATCTGACATTATTTCTTAACTTTCTGAGCATCTAAGCATATCTTAACATTTGCAGCAATTAAATTCCATACTATAGCACGTAGGCTAACACTCTGAAATACGAGTACATTTACCAGCAGGCTGGTTAAATATGAGCTTTATTCTCCAGTGTTTTAGCGCAACAAATATGACCTGAAGCTATGGTGGACATAACTCCTCATACGTTTTATCACATTACCTTTAATCAGATCCTTTGTTCGCCACCTTAATGAGGCCTAAAAAGGCACCAACGCCGAGGTGAGTGATGGTCTGAGGGCTGAACCTCTTTTTTAGCAAGGTCAGTTTCGTCTGTACACAGCACACATGTGACAAAATAATGTGTCTCCTTATACTGATACACCACCTACATACACTTTGATTTAATTACTTTTTGAGTCTACTAAAACAGAAATAAAAACAAACCCGAAAGAATTATACATGTGAATTCGCCAGAGCTTTTGAAGAAATCTGTGTTGTACACTATACTGATTTGTAGGTCAAGTAATTTACTGTAAGAACGTAAAAATATAAAATGGACCTTGTATGTCTGGTATTGAGCAATATGAAAGGCCCAGGTTGACCATGAAATGAGTAATGAAGTTAGGTCACAAACAGTGCACATTATTCCGTGGATGGCAGAGTTAGTTAAGCTCCGCTCAGTGTTCCTTCCTGGGTTCACACACTTGCCTGTTAGTCATAGCGCATTATCTTTAACAACCCTTTTCATCAGCTCTGCCTGGAGAGTACTGATGTCTACAAGGACCTCAGGCACAGCCTACGTTTGAGACAGCAAAAGTGTTGCGAGTCAGAGGGTAAATGCGGAGGACAAATTTCGATTGGGGTGAAAATCACAATTGACAATGTGGCTTGACTTATTTAAAAAAAAAAAAAAAAAAAAAAAAAAAAAAAGTAGGCTCACCATTTGTAACCTATAAAACTACATCTTGCTGAACAGTGAAAATGTACAGCGTATTATACAATTACTGCTTAAGATTTTTGCTAGTAGGCTAGTGTCATGTTTACTAGGCTATTTCCAGCCATTTCATAAACTAAGGTTGGATAAACTTCAGGGTAACCTGTGTTTAATTGAAAAAAATCACGTTAGCTAATTTATGTACATTGAACATTTAAAATAATTAACAAACTGCATAACTGACGGTGGATGTTGAATAATGTCAATGTAAAATTGTACGCTTGTCGTGAGAGGACAATTTAATACAAACGACTTCCTTCACCAAAGCTTAGAATATATAGCTTAAAATGTTTTTTCCCACATACGAACAAAACAACAATTCTGCATGAAATTAAGCTTTAACTTACGATCAGACGCTGAAGAATGCTAAGCACGTCCACTCCAGATGTAGTGTTATGTTAAAAAGATTTGCATGTCATGCCAAGGCGATGTATGGGGAAAGCCCAGCACCAGAGGGAAAACATGCCTTTCTTTGTTTTCGTTGTCAGTCGTGGGTCCCAGGATGGATCTGATTGGTTAACGTGTTTATCCTCGCCGCGCCGTATCCATGACTTTTCTGGACTGTATTCAGTGTGTCGCGTGATAGCGCGGGAGACATGCTCTTCAAGCACCCGATTACACAATAGCAGCTACCAGTTTATATAACCCACTACTTCCCGTGTAGACAATACGATCGTCTCTAATGGTTCTATGAGATTTATTAATTGACAATTTGCGTGTGAACGCTTTTCAGTATTCTTGATACACTGCAGACATTTTATCAGTAGGTATCTAAAGGTCTGAAGTATTAAAAGCGTATTTCTTATATTATTACTTTCCCTAACGTAGGCTTTATGTGAAAATGTTCCATAAAGTTCCATGTGCCTGATATTGGAGGTCGATGTAAAATTGTGACCGATCGTTACGGTTCACGACGGCGCGTCCTCCCGGTTACTGATTTGTCCCTGACTTTGGTGGTGGAGAAAAACAACTTGGAGATATTCAGAATAACCAAGAATGTAAATGTAAACTAGTTTTCATATTTTGTATTTTTATAAACCATGTGTGTATTAGATTAAATGTAAATGTAGAAAGTTTGTAGTTTTTGTTTGTTTGATTGTGGTGCAGCATATTGGATTTTGGAATGAGTTGGAAACAATACTGCCATCTAGTGTTGATAATATGTGAAATGCACAGAGGTTACAAAATAGACGGAAAGTACGTCACAAACACGTGGTAGTTAAGTAACAACAAGCACAAGAAAAAAGGGCGCACGGTGCATACCTTTGGCGAGAACATTTACAAAACTTTCTTCATCACTGATATTACATCTTGAAGGTATGGAATTGATTAAAATTCAACGAAATCAAACGATTTTGCATCGTTATATCTGTCAAGTTTGCTTTGTAGTAAATCTAAGATCCCTGACTGGCTTTATTTATCGTTATATTTTGGATATATGTTTTAATGTAAGATGGTAAGAAGAAAGAAGACGGAAGAGACACGTGCAACAGATCAAGTTCTTCGCGATGCAAAAGAACAACTGGACGAAGAGTTTCCTGAAACTCGTTCTAAGAAACTCAAGGCAAAGAAAGATGAAAAGACAACACCAAGAACGAGTGGGGAAGACGGTTGTGGTCAGCTACAGAGATACATTCTCATTGCACCTTTATATTGCATCTTTTTTACTTTTCCTTTCTGATTAAGAAGCAAACCTAATCTGTAATAATGGTTCTGCACATTGTAGAAGAGACATTCATACAGACGAGTGTAAAGTGGACTGGACGACCGAGGAGAGATAACCAAATAAGCATGCCACATTACATCTACAAAAGCTCTTTGGGACAGAGAATCCAGTCTCACCTGCGACAGGTAATATAGTAACCAACAGCTCCAGTTTAACGTATTGCTACAATGAAAATGTATCTGTAAAAAAAAACAAACAAAAAAAACAATAGAAATATTTTCAAAACCGTAAGTATGTTGGGATACAGCTGCAGTGTTAATGTTTTCCTCATGTCTGAAGTGCCTCCAGGAGCCCTTCATACGCTCCCTGGAGTGCTACAGATTGCTCCGCACAGCCAGTCCATTTGACCGGAGGGTAACATGTCTCGAGTGGAACCCCAGCCACCTCAGTAAGGTGGCTGTGGGCTCCAAAGGTGGAGACATCATCCTGTGGGACTATGAGGTGCTGGACAAGACAGCCTTCATACAAGGGGTGAGGGACATTTCTTGCCTCTCGCAACTGGCTAGGTACAATTACGTGGGACACATTCACTAAATAAAGTTCTTCTCCTTACCAGTATCCAGTGTAAAGGCCTGGGTTATGTGTTTGTTCACTTTCAAATTACAGGCTGGCTCACTGTACAGCTTTGTAGAAAAGACCAAGACTACACCACTTTCAGTCTTTGTTGATAGATCTGAAAGGCCTCCGTCAGTAGACATATGTCTGTTACTCACAGAAAGGAGCTGGTGACTCTATTGGGGCGATGAAGTTCTGTCCCACAGATGCAACCAAAATCTACGTGGCCTCTGGTGATGGAACACTCTCCTTGCAAAGCTTTGAACACCTCCCAAGCGAGACCATCTCTCGTGTCCCAGACTGCAGCCATAGTCACCACAGTTTCTGGTGAGCACTCGGGTTGGGTTGTTTGTTTGTTTTTGTTATTTTTCTCCGACTGGCCTTGTTGGCATAATGTAGGCGTAAGTACTACTTACTAGGACTTGTCTTGTGTGAGCTGTTTTTTTCTGAATGATTTCCAGATTGAGGTCTTTAGAGAGAAGCATTCTCACACTGGACGTGTTAGATATCTGTTATTTTGCATTTTTCCTGCAAAAATGTACATGCGTTGAAGACGTACAGTGATTTGAGATGCAGTTCATGAGACATGTTTAAGGTCCTGGTAGTAATACCTTTGCACTCCCTCTATTCTACATGCAGCAATCATCTTCATGTTAAAAAGATGAATCATCACAAACTGTAATAACGTTTAAATCTCTTCTCCAGTTACTGGTACTGCTGTGTAGATGTTTCTTTGAGTCGCCGGATGGTTGTGACTGGGGACAATGCAGGGAGATTGCTTCTGTTTGGATTGGACGGACAAGAGGTGAGATGATGCTGTCTATGTTTAAAAAAAAAACTTATTCCATAAAGGAGAAATTTTGATCTTTGTTGAGATGTTTTTTTCTCATCTAAATGTAGATTTTCAGTGAGAAGCTGCACAAGGCTAAAGTGACCCATGCAGAATTCAACCCTCGCTATGATTGGCTCATGGCAACATCGTCTGTTGACACCACTGTCAAGCTGTGGGACCTCAGGAACATTAAGGACAAAAACTGCTACTTGCACGAAATACCACATAAGAAACCTGTGAATGCTGGTACGTCAACAAATGTCCATTAAAAGGCCATGAACTGCATATATATTTAATGGACATTATGAACATTGTTCTTGCTTTCTCCCTTTCTTCAAATGCTTTTACTTTAGCTTATTTCAACCCCACGGACTGCACCAAGCTCCTCACCACAGACCAGATGGATGAGATCAGAATATATTCCTCATGTGATTGGTCCAAGCCAGCTCGGGTTATTGTACACCCACATCGCCAGTTCCAGCACCTGACACCCATCAAGGTTAGAGCCCGGGAGACCCATCTGATTGGGCATTTACCTCGATTGGGTGTGAACTGGCTTGGTGATTCTTTATTGGTCCAATTCGCCTGTAATATGCCAACATGCATGAGGATGTGTGCGTGATGTTTTCATCTTAGGCAACTTGGCACCCCATATATGACCTCGTTGTTGTTGGCCGTTACCCAGACGACCGTGTCTTTACTGATGATGAGAGAACCATTGATATCTTTGATGCTAACACAGGCAGGCTTGTGAATCAGCTGAAAGACCCCAACACACATGGCATTGTGTCTGTAAGTGCGTTTTTACTTCTTCTCTATTCTTACAAAAACAGCTCCTTGCACTGTGCCTATAATTGCACATTGTCAACAAAAGAAAATCTCTGATGTCTTTCCACAGATGTACAGAGGTTTTAGGAAATATCTTAACTGGAAAATTTTTCACAAATACACATTTTTTCACAAATACACACACAAAAAAAATCAGATCTGCTTTTCTGTGAGAAACATGAAAAACACTACAGTGCTTCTGAAGGTTTTCACACCATTAGTGTTTTTCCTGTTTTATTGCATTACAAACCTGGAATTAAAATGGATTTTTATTTGGAAGTCATGTAAGGAGCATAAAATAGTACAAATTCTTAGAGTGGGGCCTTGTGGAAGATCAGTCTCAAAAAAGGCTTAAAGGCCCAGCAGACTTGCAGCTGTGATTGCAGCAAGATGTGCTACAGAGTGCACACTAAAAATGCCTTTATTTCGCACCTTCAGAGTAGTAGACATGTTCAGTAAATCAAATGATACAGCTCCCCACCCCCCAATAAACACCAGGGGAAGGAGTGGTAATGGTGGTAAATACAACACTGTACTCCACCTGTGATGGTGCAGAACAAAATTCAGAACATTCATAATGTCTATGCTGTCTTATATCTTAGCTCAACAAATTCCACCCAATGGGAAGTGTGTTGGCATCAGGAATGGGTAAGTACTCTAGAGACGTCCACCAGTGCATGTTCTTTGAGTGAATGTCCTAAGAACACGTTACCCTTCATCTGCAGGTTTTAATATTTTGATCTGGAGCCGGGATGATACTATAAGCCAGACACTTGGAACACAAAGGGAGGAAGGAATGAATGCTGGAGAGAGAGATGGAAACTCTAGAGTCCCGCATGGAGCTCAACAGCGCCCCCGTGCAAGCCAAAGAGCAAAAAACAAAACTGATTTTTTTACGCTGAAAAGGAAATCATAGACAGTCCTCTACAGCTACTGAAATATTCTCTACATACGTATGTACTCTACATACGTCTTTGTACTGTTTGACATTATTGCCTAAAACACGTTTTATGAGAAATATAATTAGGGCAGGTGTATACGATTGCATTTTCATACTTTTTTGAAGAAATAAACTGAAACAGTTCAGTCTTTTGGTAAAAATAAAAACTGTTGAAGCCAATGATATACTGTGTACTACATTGCAGGAAAAAACATTTACCCTACATCAGCATGGACGAGTCATATGGAGACACAAAGCTTATTCAAAACTAAACACAACGCGCATGCATGAAGATCTCAAAATACACTTGGTTCTCTCGCAGACTAGAAAGGATAGCGTGGAAGTTGAAATTGCTTTGTAGATTTATTGTGGAATTATTTAAGACCTGCGTAGCTGAATCAGAGTGACATTTGCGAGGCGACCGAGGACACGCGGCCAATCGTGTTCTTCCTTCTGCTTCTGGACCTGGTAAGCTGAGAAAATGATTCCTAGGATGAGGGTCTCAAACCTGGACTGAGTGAACGTCTGGTCGTCATCCTCCAGAGTCACTAACAGTTTCTCCATTGCTGGCACAGTCTTGGGTACGTTATCGTTTATGAGGCTTAAGAAAGCTCGGCCCTGCTTCATCGATGCCATCTCCTGATCCCGCATAGCAATGTTGTTGTCCGCATCAATCACGAGGCCACTCAGTAAGAACTAGGATGAACAGGAAAAAGGAAATGTTTTATCTTCTTTAATATATAACCTCCGCGTTTCCCCCTCACTGTTACAGGGTTCGTGCAGTACAAGGTGTGTCTGACGGCTTCCTGAAATAAATTATTTAATCCTTAATTAATAATGATAGGGCTTCATTCAACTCGAACCGTGTGGATAATATCAAAGAAAGCAAACAGTAATATGGAAACTTTTCTACCTCGAATAATAAGTTGGCATCAGTAAGAGATTTGATGAAACTCTGTTGCGAGACGCCTCCGTGTAGAACAGCTGATGGATCTGCAAACAAAAATGATTTATTTGATTTTCTATAATGGTTTTCTTTACTCGGTGATCTTTAACTGTTCATTAATATGTCCTAAAGCTAACTTGCCTCTCACTAGAACTGAAAACCGAGGAGGCTAACTTTTGGCACTTAACCACACAGTGGAATTTTAAGAATTAACAAGCTTGGTCGTGATAATCTGGTTCATGTACGCAACTTTGCTTCGTTATTAAACATGTATACCAAGCAGAAATGATCTCGCCCACAGTATGATCTCGTTTATTATACATTACGCAGAATCTGCAACTTTGTAATGTATTGCACGATATAATGTAGCCTGTCAACACCGTGCACTTCGTAGAATCTAGAATGCTGCATTTTTTAAATACAAGCAATAATGAAAACACAAAATGTCACAAACATTAAAATAGCCTACCTGAACTGTGCCAAAGGTCCCTGAAAAACACAAGACACACGACAGCCCATGTGAATTTAAGCCGCTGCATTTTTGACATTTGCTGCAAACCGTGCAAACAGCCGGGCAGAAGCAATGGCACTTGGACATCTTTCACTCATATAGCGGCAGAGCGCTGGGCTGCTGCTTTGATTCCCACCTGGGGAAAATTAATATTTCAGCCAACACGTCAAACTTTATAATAACGTATCTGTCTTTCTGTTACAATTACATGTAACATTATTTTATGTGAGATATTTCATACGCTGTATATTTGCATATGATCTCTCTCTCTTTCTCTTTCTTTTCATAGATAGATAGATAGATAGATAGATAGATAGACAGACAGACAGACAGATATATTGTTGAAAGTTTACACAGGTTTTATTCTACATGCAACGGTAGGCCTCCAACGCACGATGGCAGCAGCGCGCTACAGACACGCACTGAGTATTTACTTCCTGGCGCTTACATCAACATGCACCAAACACCCCTGGTATGGCTAATCAAAACACGTTTCTTCTGAGAGCCTTGCATTTAAAAACTGAAAGTACGCAAATCTGCAAGTACTGTGTAATATTTTACAATTGACCGATTAACATATTGCATATGCATTCAGTGTGTGATTGTTATCTGAGGTACAGAGTATGCTGACGAATTAGCTAGCTATGTTGTTGCTAACGGCAGTAGCTAGTTAGCTGGCTAATCTAACATCTCAGCTAGCCAACGACATTTGTTTTGTAGCCAGTAAATATTGAAATATTTTGAAACTTTTAATATTTTGCTAGCTAACGAAGACTGGCAGCATAACAACTAGTTGTACTTTCCTCTGTTCCTATTGCCTTCTCATAACTACGTTCAAGCTAATTAGCTGGTTAGCTAGCTTTATCATTGCGCGTCCCCATCACCACAGCGAGAACTACATATGTAATCACTACACATTCTGCACACTACACTATTTCTGTTTGTTTTGGAGCATCGTGTTTGTGCAGTTAACACATTTTTACTATTATTATTTTTAACAACGTTTTAACGGGAGCGAGAGTGAGAAGTCCCTGTGTATGATTTACGATCATCGAATGCCATGGAGACCAGTGATGATGGGGGCCTCAGTGTCGGGGGTTCGTCTGGAGAGGAAAACTACTTCCAGGGATACACGTTCACTGACCGCTCCCACTCCACGCGTGTCGTCAAGAGCATAATGGACTTGTGTTTAGAGGATGGTCTGTTTGCAGACGTCACCATCACGGTAGAGGGCAAAGAGTTCCAGCTCCATCGCCTGGTGCTGTCGGCTCAGAGCAGCTTCTTCAGGTCCATGTTCACCTCAAACCTTAGGGAGGCTCACGACCGCAACATTGAGCTGAAAGACGTGAGTGCGCCCGTCTTCCAGTTGCTGTTGGACTACATCTATCATGGGACGATCAAACTCCAGGTGGACGACCTGCAGGACACCTATGAAATGGCTGATATGTACCAGCTCACTGCTCTGTTTGAGGAGTGTTCACGCTTCCTCTCACGAACTGTGGAGGTTAAGAATTGTTTACAGGTGGGTGTGAGGCAACTTTTAAACTCCCCTCTTAAGGTAATAATGGAGCCCCACTGAGATCCCTGCTCCATGCCTAAATACCTGACAGTGGCCAACTCTGTGTGCTGTGTGTTTTAGGTGATGTGGCTGGCGGACAGACACAGTGACCAGGAGCTGTACACAGCAGCTAAGCACTGTGCCAAAATCCACCTGGTCCAGCTGCATCAAACGGACGAGTTCCTCAACCTGCCTTTGCGTCTCCTAATGGACATCATCAAAGGTGGGTTCTGTAGGCAGGGAGAGCCTCAGCATCGCTGGCTTTCTTCAAGGGGAGGTCTTCCAGTTCTTCAGTAGTGTAGTCGAGCAGTGGAGCAGTGTTGAGGCACACAGGCTCTATATTTGAACGGGAAAGGTATTTGTATTGCAGGAGCTAAAATAAAATAAACGGATGTGGATTCAAGCTGCATGTAAATCAGGAGGTCTAAAAGTGGAATGGAATGCTGTGGAATCAGGAAAAGACTCTGCAACATTTCATTTACTAACTATGACACATTAAACCACCAGAGACAGTAACCCTGATATTCACAGCCTCTAAATCGTGTGTATTCACTGGAGCCAGGATTGTTTCAAAATTTCTAGCATTTGAAATTCTAGCAATTTTGTATTTTTTAACTGTGAAAATTCATGCTAATTGCTTCTTTACAGAAAATGCTCTTATATACAGGAAATTTGCCTCTCATGTCCAGTTGTGGGTTTGTTGCATGTGGCCATATTTGTTTTGTCTTTGTGCCGTGCACAGACGACAAAATGTAAAAGAAACCCAATATGTGACAAGATTTGCAAGTCTGTTCACATCATCATGTCTGTGTAATAAAACAGAAAAATCAAACCATTTATGATAACAGACCAACATTTTTGACCAAACCGTATTGGGGTATTTTTTCCTTAGATATATAAATATAAATGTGGGCCTTATATTGCTGTATATCTTCTAAATTATATGGCCTTGTTGCATGAGAATCAGCATTCAAGAACTAAATACATTCATCCTGATTTTGAAGTATTTATTCATGCTTGATTTCTATGTTGATTCATGCAAAAGTGAAAATGTAGAGACTGGATTACCTCTTATTTAATACTGCTCTGTGCTTTGTCATAATAATTTGATGGACTAAATTCATTTGACATATATTTTATATTAACGATATTAACGTCTCTGACTTAGATGGTGTTCCAAGCTCGCAAAATCCAAATGCAGCAATTGAGTCTTGGATAAACCACAACAAAGTTGAGCGGGAGGAGTTCTCTGATATGCTCTCGGACAGCCTAAAGGTACGTTTTAATGTGTGACTTTCCTAATAAAAACATAATCAGGACTTTCTGTTTAACTTTGAATGCACTCTGATGCAATCCCACACAGTTCTGCAGAGGGCATTGAGCTAGGTCAGTGAGCTCTTTACGTTTCCCTCAGTTTTCTGTCCCTCGTCCCTGTGTCGCAGGAGATCGGTGAGAACGTGCACATTTACCTGATAGGGAAGGAGGAGACACGCACGCACTCTCTGGCCGTGTCCCTGCACTGCGACGAGGACGACGCCATCAGCGTGAGCGGCCAGAACAGCCTGTGTCACCAGATCACGGCGGCGTGTAAGCACGGCGCGGACCTGTACGTGGTGGGCGGCTCCATCCCGCGGCGCATGTGGAAGTGCAACATGCACACGATGGACTGGGAGCGGTGCGCGCCGCTGCCTCGCGACCGTCTCCACCACACGCTGGTGTCCGTCGCCGCCGAGGACGCCATCTACTCACTGGGCGGCAAGACGCTGCAGGACACGCTGTCCAATGCCGTCATCTACTACACGGTGCGGGACAACATGTGGACGGAGACGAGTCAGCTGGACACGGCGGTGTCGGGCGCGGCCGGAGTGAACCTGGGCGGCACCATCTACCTGCTGGGCGGGGAGGAGAACGACATGGACTTCTTCACCAAGCCGTCGCGCCTCATCCAGTGCTTCGACACGGCGGCGCAGCTCTGCCGCGCCAAGCCGTACATGCTGCCCTTCGCCGGCTGCATGCACGCCACCGCGCACAAGGACCTGATCTTCGTGGTGGCGGAGGGCGACTCGCTGGTGTGCTACAACCCGCTCCTGGACAGCTTCACGCGCCTGCGCTTCCCGGAGGTGTGGAGCTGCGTGCCGTCTCTCTGGAAGGTGGCCAGCTGCAACGGCTGCATCTACGTCTTCAGGGACAAGTGCAAGAAGGGAGATGCCAACACACTGAAGCTGAACCCCGCCACGTCCGTCGTGTCCGTCATCAAGGGAATCAAGATCCTTCTGACGAACCTGCAGTTTGTGTTGGCCTGATGCTTTGTTTAAAAGCGCCGTGTGCAGGAGAAACCCCATCATTCAGGGTGACTGTGTGAGTGTTTTAGGAACGTACAGTTTGCAGTGGTGAGTAGTGATGTAGAGTGAAGAGTCGGAACTGTAGTGCGAGACGGTGGTTTTGTATTTGGCTTTTGTGTTTCAAGCCTTATCCTGTTGTGCAGTGTGGTAGACTGTGGCACGCAGCTCACGAACAGAGAAAGCCATTTATAATCTTTATAATTATAAAAATACTCTACTGTTTGGTTCACACTTCCCACAGTCCATGGTATGAGCAGAATAAACTAACCGGATTATTGTCTTTTTGACAATAGCATTTTCAAATCAAGCTGATCACCATGTTTGAGTGCAGTTGAAAGCTTTGTTGACTTGCATTTGAATGTGTTATTTTTCTAAAAAATACAGATGCTCATATTTATAAAACATTTTGGAGTAAGATTGATCATCTCTGAGCAGGCCACTTGTTTCAGTATAATTGTATTTATTAGTATAGAACAGCAGTCTTACTCTGAAATAATTGATAAATATGGGCCTTATGTTCATTCAGATAGTAAGTATCATTTCAAGTGTCATTTCAATAGCTGACAGTGGATATAGTAAATATATCATGCCAAAGGACTTTCTTGTGCAATCTACAGTGTCATCAAAAACACGTACCACTGCAAGCCAACAGCTACAGACTGGAATACTTGGAGTTACAGTGTCTAATAGTTTTAAATTTTCTGAGTACGAAGTTTCTACATGTAGCAAGTGAGAAAAAGGTTTTGTATCAGCGTACTGAAACAATAGCATAATGTTAAAAAAAAAAAAAGTGGAATTTCAGAGGAGTCCAGAGTTTTCCTCACTATATCCAGTGTCGATATAGTCTGTGTTTTGTGACGTGTATCCTCAGTGACTATTGATGGCAGTATTGTGAACAAAACATGGCTCATGCAAAGGATTTTGAAACAACAAACTTTTTTTATGACGGTCTTCTCCGCTTTCTTTTGGCCAACATTTACATTAAATGTGGAATATTATTGCTTCTTGCATTGATGATTGTATCCAGCATCATTTAGCCCTGTTAGAACCACAGAAAGGTCCTTGTGCGTGTTGAAAAGGAGACCTGCTCTCACAAGCTGAGCTTTGTAAATTACTTTATCATGCCTGAAAACATTCTCAGAAGTGAAGGCATCTCCAGTACCACAATCAGTCTTGACACGGTGCTTCTGGCGTACAAACCCAAACCCTGACCTGTCCTGTTGCACACAGACATAAGCAGCATGTGGTGCTGAAGCCCACTTGTGCATCTCATTAACTAAGCATATTCCAACATCTTGATTGGCTGCTATTCAGCGGATGTCTGTCTGGCTCGGGACCCTTTCTGCATCCTGATTGGTCAGAGGTGGAGCGTGATCCTGGGCTCCTCCTCTGCACAGGTAAGCTATGCTTAGTAGCTACTAGCATCTTAGTCATTTTGTTGTTGCCTAAAACGATTGGCTTGTTGCTGATCACATGACTCGCTCTGCTGGAACAGGACGCTCCGAGCCGCTGTAGCCTCACTGACACTACTTCCCTTAAACGTGCAGACGCTATTATGTTTAGTCTTATTTTCATTACTCCTACAGATTATTCTCTGGATTTATTTTTCATAGTCCTGATTGTCTCTTCCATATTTTTGCTGAATATGAAAATGTTTAAATGCATATTCTTGCAAAATGACTATGTCGGTCAAACTTGAAATGGAGGTCTAACACTAAGCTACATTTTTGTTATGCAAGAAAGGGTTTAGTCACATACCTAACCTCCAGTGAGGGCTAGAGCTGTCGTGCACCAGCCCTCCAGGAATTGTCATGACGTGACTTAGAACCTCCACAGATTCATCTTCTGAATGGAAAGGTGGTAACAGTACCTATTTGTATCCTTGAAGCAGCTGAAAACAGACGTGCAAGGTTGCGGGAGCTAGCTGCAGTGGGGAGCTCAACAGGTCGATACCATTGATGTGTTTCAAGGAGCAGTGATACTGAAACTCAAGACAAATACTTTGTGAACTATTCTAAGCATCAGTTGCTGACACCAATACGGCGGGGGTGAAGGAGGGGGGGCGGCACATGTGTGTCTTAACAAGGCCCGCCCACAGGAGCTCGCCAGCCAGTACAAGGAGATTTTGACTTGCTCTACTTTAGTGCTGTGAAATAATTGGCTGTTTTTAGCCTCCTGTCTGCCAAGCCCAGCCACTCAGGGGCTGAGTAACCCCACTCCAGGCCCTTTTTTTAGGCATATGAACGGTGGTGTTAGTAGTCATGATGTTCACGTTTGGGGAAAGTGTGATGTTGAGGAGGTGAAGGGTTGAGTTGTAAGTGGCAGAGAGACGCTTAGGCGTCGGTTGTGACCTTGGGTCTTTTCAGAGACTGAGGCTGGATTCCAGCAGGGACACATGGTTGAGACTGACAAGGCCATCTGCTGTAGCACAGGGCCCTACACCGAGAGGGAGGGAAGAGGTGGAGGAAAGGAGGGGGTTAGGTCAGGCAGAATTCCTCCCACTGGGGCGTGGAGGGAGTAGATATTCTGGGAGATCATTACCAGCACCTTGGATTGGTATTCTTCCAGTGTCTTCATATGTCACTAAAATCTCCTAAGACGTCTATGGCAGCTGTTTAAGAAGATTCAGGTGTAAGGAGCACGGTTGATTTTCCTTCAGGCTTTGTGGCGGCGATGAACACAATGGGAGGTTTGGTTCCCAGGCTCTCGTGTGCGGTAGATCCAGTTTCTTCCTCATCTCTCTGCACCCGAATCTGAGAGTTACGGACCGAAGCGTCTGGCGGGGGCAGCGGACAGCTGTGGCTCCTTCCTTCGCACTTCTGTTGTCCCGACGGCGCACGTAAAAGGATTGTACGCTGGCGTCCGAAGGCCAGAGAGCCAGGTGGATGAGTATTTTTATGAAGCACATGGTTGTAGAGATGGGCCAGGACCAAACGAAGCAACAGATTGAGAAGGGTCTGAAGCTTTACCAGTCCAACGAGACGGAGAAAGCTCTACACGTTTGGATGAAGGTGCTGGAGAAGACCACAGATCCTGGGGGGAAGTTCAGGGCTTTGGGTTGTCTGATTACAGCCCATTCAGAGATGGGCAAATACAGAGAGATGCTAAAGGTAAGATGCTTCTTTATGAGGGTTTTACTAACATTTACATGCCCTTTCAATCAACTACATTATTAATGAGCGCCACTCTGAGAGGCTTGATTTTTTATTAGATGTTCTTTATAAATACACTTGGCATCCACTTTTAAATGGTAGTATTGGTCTGCCTAGTACCACAGAACACTGAGAACAGGGGCCTTACATAAGCTTTTATGGATATAAGATATTTATGGTTCAGATACATAAAACTCAACAAAATGTTGCCTAATGCTAATATTTCCATGAGCTCATCTTAAGTTATATAAATGTTCTATGGATAGCTATTTAATAATAAACTACTAATAGTTTATTATTTGGTGATTGCTGCGAATAATCAAGCAAGCATATTTAATATGAAAAAGATGACGATAAGACTCAGTGACCCATAAATAAGTGCAAAAAGGCCCATGTAAATCGCGTGGAGCCATTTTTAATTTGCAGCTTCCGTAGAAAAGGAGATCCTCATGCTATATGATCCTTGGCTTGCTGTATCTTGTTGACATAGAGCCCCTTACACACACAGGAACATGCTTGGCTAAGTTTAGTGAAGAGTTCATTAGCAAGTCAATACACTTAAACAGCAGGAACAAAATACTTGTCAGTGGTGAACAGAGTAGTAGAAATAGTCCTCATTCCTCCATGAAGTATCTATATAACCTTTGTGAGCACTGCTCTTCCAAGAGCCTACTTGACTTGGAGGGTGTGTGGTTTATTGAGGCAGGTAAGAGGAACTTTTGGACGACAAGGACCCGTTTCCAGTAGTACATGGTGTGAAGGGTTCACTGCTGGTTCATTGATGCTGTGTGTAAATAATAGTAGAGCTTGCATTAGAGAATTCCACTAGTTCATGAGCGCCATGTTATGATCATAATCCTCTGTCCTATGTAATTTATACATTGCTTTTCTGATATGCTGCTGTCCATTGATGTGTGCACACACAACACACAAACACACACACACACACACACACACCACTACAGTACGCCCTTGCTCAGATCGACACAGCGCGGGAGATGGAAGACCCGGACTACCTAACGGAAGGCTACCTGAACCTGGCCCGCAGCAACGAGAAGCTCTGCGACTTCCAGAAGACCATTTCATACTGCAAGACCTGCTTGAACATGCAGGGCACCACGGTGAGCCTGCAGCTCAACGGCCAGGTGTGCCTGAGCATGGGCAACGCCTTCCTGGGCCTCAGCGTCTTCCAGAAAGCCCTGGAGAGCTACGAGAAGGCCTTGCGCTACGCGCACAACAACGACGACAAGATGCTGGAGTGCAGAGTGTGCTGCAGCTTGGGCAACTTCTACATCCAGCTAAAGGTGCAGTCCCACAAGCTCTTGCTGCGTGCCGTCTCACCGCTCTTCCCTTCTGCACTGTCCGTGCTTCCCCATTGTGTTCTGCTCCAATCAGAAGTTGTATAACTTGAGCTACTTGGAATTTAGCTCTGCTGTCGCATGCGATCATTTCGCACTCAACACCTCGTCACCCCAACAACCCCCCCCCCCCACACCCATACGTCCTGCCACATACAGCCTCCTGTCAGAGTACTGCAGTAATTCATTGTTAAAATAAGCATCACTGATTACGTGGTTGCAATAAACTGCCAACATGCAACATATCAGCAGGCAGGACAGACACGGCAGGCCAGTACAGATTTAGGCTTGTGCACTCACCTTGACACTGCAGATCTGGAGAGTCTAATCCCTCGGATCCCTGGAATGGTCTGTTGTAATCAGTCTGGGATAAAGTGGTATGTGGAGAATTTACTCGTATGTCAAAGCCAACAAGCGCCAGAATATAAAAAAAATGCCCTGACCTGGTCTGTGTTGAACTCTCCAGTACTGCGGTGTTCATCTCACAACTCCGAATCTGTGATGCAGTACAATTTTTTTTATCGCGGGCAGCCAGTGTCAAACAACATAGGCATGTTATCGAGTTGTTCACTATATAAAATCCGTAGAGGGTCAGGTACTACAGATTTTACATGTTGCTTCACGAGGGCTGACAAAATGGCACACCAGTTACATTCATTGTTTAATTAACTTACGTTATTTAAAAGAAACTGGTCTGGAGTTTAACTGTGGTGTTTTTCATATATTATATAAATTTAAGTAATGTCAAATAATGTAAATTCCAAAGATCTTTATTTCACTTACTTATCCATCAATGATGAGGTCAGTGCGTACAGTCTAATATGAACATCTGTGTCCTCCATGTTCTCGCAGGACTACGAGAAGGCTCTGTTCTTCCCATGCAAAGCCGCCGAGCTCGTGAACGACTATGGCAAGGGCTGGAGCCTGAAGTACCGCGCCATGAGCCAGTACCACATGTCCGTGGCCTACAGGAAGCTGGAGCGTCTGCCGGACGCCATGGAATGCTGTGAGGTACACGCTAGGCGCCGCTTCTGTGCGCTTGGGGCCCCGGGGCCCCGGGGCCCAGGGTCTTGATGTTCCGGACAGTGCTCGTCACAGTGAGGCTGTCGTAGCTGGGTTTTCCACACTTAGCACGCATCCCTCCAAAGCAGTGACGCGGCATTGCGGGAGCAGTACATTAGTATGGTTAGCTACTACTACCTTAAGACCACAAACATTGAGTTTTCAGAGTTCCGCTGGCAAACACGCCGTCTAAACACACCCCAGTTTGCATCAGTAGTCACGTGAGTGAGTGTTTATCAGTTCCATCACCTTAATCCCTCCGGCTGCCACATGTGATCGTTTGTATTAGTCCCCTTGGCACGGCTCTGCTCTCAGATCTGTGTTACTCAATGTGGCTGTGTGCAAGTTGGAGGGGGGGGGGGGGCAACAACTGACAGGTGCAGCTGTTTCTAGGTCTTGTGCCAGACCCGAGGTCTGGGCCCCAGGCTGACCCGGCCTCTCCACTATGCCTGATAAAAAATATGTCAGCCAAGAGCTGAGGCACTGTCTGAGAGGGGCGATTATGAAGAACGCCGTCGTCACCCCCTGTGTAACAACGGGGAGAGCGGCGAGACAAAGGGCCACTGCTCTGGCCCCCGGGCATCACAACGACCTGCTGTTGTTGGCAAGCCGCAACTCAGTGGCATTTATAACTGTGTTACAGTACAGGTCACATTTAAGCCTTCGTGCTCACAGCAATGCCACTGAGCACTTTTCTGAGAAGGCAGAATGTGTTTTTTGCAATGTACGTACGCTTATTTTTTAAACGTGTATTTTGGACTTTTTAGAAAATGTTTTTTTTTACGGAGGAGACGAACTTAACGCAAACCCTCGTTACACACAGGAGTCGATGAAAATTGCTCTGCAGCACGGTGATCGACCTCTGCAGGCTCTTTGTCTGCTGAACTTTGCTGATATTCATCGCTGCCGAAAAGATGTTGAGGTAAGTCCGTTTCAGCCTTGAATTTATTTTAGTTTTTTTAAAAACACTAGTTTAGTTTTGGCTGTGCAGTTAGCGAGCTGTTTCAGTTTAGTCTGTACAGTAAGTTAAATATTTTAGTTTTATATCTACACAGACTATTGTTGTGTTATGGTTCATCTGTGCTGTGTGTAGGGCCCCTTACAGTGTTGATCCTCTCTCACCTGTCTAGAGAGCATTCCCTCGCTACGAGTCTTCTATGTGTATAATGACAGAGATTGGCAACCGTCTCGGTCAAGCAGCCGTCTACTTAGGCGTGGGGAAGTGCTGGCTACTGCAGAAGGAGGATGACAAGGTTGAAATTGCTTTTAAACAAATTGATTAACAATACAAAGGAGGCTTGGAAGTATATAACTCGCAAGATTTTTTTTTAAAAATCTACCTATTACTTAAGGTTATGGCACCTTGTTGTGTTGACGATCTATCTGAGCGATCATAGTCATTCTCTTCTCTCCTCCAGGCGCTGGACTCGCTCCAGCGAGCATACGAGCTGTCGGAGGCAATCGGATACAAGGCATGTAGTTTCATAAAGTTTCACTTTGTGTATTTTGCACTAAAACTCACACTAGCAGAACTTAGATCTAGAACTTAGTCTTAGCTACCTGAGCTCTTATAGAGGCGCCGGGCCTTTTCAGAGAGCTTTGGGTTTAAACCCACTCCGTATACGCTGGGATAACGGCGAGAGAGAGAGAGATAGATAGATAGAGAGAGAGAGAGAGAGAGAGAGAGAGAGAGAGAGAGAGATAGAGAGAGAGAGAGAGAGAGAGAGAGAGAGAGAGAGAGAGAGAGAGAGAGAGAGAGAGAGAGAGAGAGAGAGAGAGATAGATAGATAGAGAGAGAGAGATAGATAGAGAGAGAGAGAGAGAGAGAGAGAGATAGATAGAGAGAGAGAGAGAGAGAGAGAGAGAGAGAGAGAGAGAGAGAGAGAGAGAGATAGATAGAGAGAGAGAGAGAGAGAGAGAGAGAGAGAGAGAGAGAGAGAGAGAGAGAGAGAGAGAGAGAGAGAGAGAGAGAGAGAGAGAGAGAGAGAGAGAGAGAGAGAGAGAGAGAGAGAGAGAGAGAGAGAGAGAGAGAGAGAGAGAGAGAGAGAGTGTTGCGAGTCCAAAAAGAAGCCGGCAGCAACCGGTTAGTGGTTCTGTTTTATTTTTGGACCACATCAACACGCGTATGATGCTTGGCTAGGCTTAATTTGAACCCTGGTTATGAGAAACTGTGAAAACGTGCAGTGTTTTCGGACACTGTGGCCTACTTGCTATATGCTCCTGTATTTGGTAAATTTTTTATGTAGTGCATAACGTCCGAATTGACCGGCAGCAGTCACCATGCATTAACGATGTCACTGGGACAGGGTATGGCCACAGGAAGTACAATGTTTATGTTTAAAGAGCTTTTGGATCATTGGTTTAAAAGTGAGATAGGGGTGGGATGCCAGACCTCACTGTTGACCCTTCCAGAGGTGTTCTGAGTTTAATTCATCCAAACAAACAAGGCTCCTGCCTCATGATCCCTGTGAAGACCTTGTGAGGTCGTGAGCAGGTCCCCGTGTGAAACTGTAATGGCTGATCACAGGACATCATTGTGTATGTCATTTAGGAAAGATCCAGAATCAGTTTTTGCAGATGCTGGTCAATTGATTCTCTCTCTTTTAAACAGGTGTCTGCAAACAAACGGGACACAGGGCTGTCCAAAATGTCGCCGCTCTTCCATGAAGCCAGGTTTTGTATGATACTCTGTAGTGAAAAGGTTCTGCCTTGGACTAGATGATCAGTCAGAGTGGCTCCTCATGAGGTAGACCGAATGTTTCTCCACCAGGAGACACAGAAAGAGAACATAAAAGAGTGAGTGTTCAGATCCACGTGGTTTATGTCATCTGAAACGAACGAATCACACAGCGACGGAACACGCCATCCCACATAGAGAAGATCACCACCATGATGGAGAGGTTCAGTAGTCGGAACCGAGCGTTAATGTTTGTGCTGTGCTGGGAGACGTCAAACGTGCGTCACGTGTGCTGTATACGTGGCCCAGTGGGGCTGTTCTGAAGCTGTGGCATAGACACCGAGCACTGAGAGGACCAGCTGGCAACGGCTGACGAGTCAGAGAGATGGTTACTGTACACCTGGTCTTGGAACGTTAGTGAATACTGGCGATCACGTTTTCATGGATTATGATTTGAGTAGAACTAGGATTTGTGGGGCAGTCCATCATTTGGTACCTGTAAATTCAATGAAACAAGTAATTAAATATGCAGTTATGCAAACGGTCAAACTGCAAAGACATTTTCATTTGTTGTTATCTTTATCAATAATATCAGTAACGTACTAAACATTCATTTTGTTTTGGTTATATTGATGCTGAAAGTAAATATCTTTATAGCTTTTCCAGGATCTTCATTTGTTATTTATCAAGCTCTGTTAGCTAGCCAAGGATGTGCTATAATGGTCTACTTATTTGACCAAATAGCTATGTAATCTGATCTGAGACCTTTTAGGCAACAAAAATTTCATACAACATGATGTGATCTGTTTCATGATGTAATCTGTTAGTTGGGTTTTTGTTGTTTTTTTTAGACACCTATAAGCACTGAAATGTTTGAAATTTCAGGAATGCTTTATTCTTTTTATCCAATTTTATTTCTCCCATTTATTTATTATGTGCAGTTTTTTCAAACTTAAAATGATTTTAGATGCTTTGTCAAATTATTAAACAGTTAATTTTAGTTTCAGTTCTTCTCCCCTGCACCTTTTCGTGTCCACCGTACTCTAACACACCTGATCATCTCACCTGGCAGGTACATCGCTCCTGATGGTCTCAGTCTGTTGTGAGCCGTGATTGATCTTTGTCATGCACGTTAGTTATTCCCGAGATAAAAAAAAAACTGACGTGCAGCAAAAACTGCATGTACAACGTATAAAATGCATCTTTTAAATTGGAAACATACTATATAATATTTACACTATTTAATGTATTTCTTCATCTTATCAATCATCTTAACAATGACTCAGATAATCTGGCTTACTAAACAGAGAATTATCTTTCATCACATTTCACTGAGTAAGTCAACACTCATTATGGAGTCAAATTAATATGGATTAAATGAATTCATATCTCAGCGGGAGCAAAGTGAGAAAATGCTGCTCTTCTGTTTTGTCTTTTCACTATTTTTAACCTATATTTAATAATTATACATTTTGTTTTCAAAATGACTAGAACTGTCCAGTTTTACTACCAAATTGCTGTTACCCAATGTAGTGTTGTCCCCTTCTGGCCACCGCCAGACCATAACTACCTCTACATTTGATCTTTACAATATGAGCATGTTTGTGCTTTGGAATCAGGTTGAAGCTATGTTTATGTACCTAAACATACAACAAATGTTTGAGATTGCTTAACATACCATGTGGACTGAGGACTTTTATAGAGGAAATGCAATTAAAAGAATCTTTGCTACATTTACAGTCTCGTCCGTTTTCTTAAACTGTAACACTATGGAATGTTTTCAAGCAAATGTAGCCACATAGTGCCTAAGTGTGAACCTGTGCACCTAAGTGACGTCAAATCATTTTTGTAAGAAGCTATGCACTTCCAGTTCAACAGGTTTTTTAACTTTAGACTTGCTGAGAAGTCTGAGAATTTCCCATAAGGCACTTTGACTCAACAGGGAGTGTATTGTACACTTTTAGGACATTCATCTCCAAAACAATGGCAATGTCATGTCCATTCAACGAGGAGGATCTGCTGTGTCCCGTGTGCTGTCAGGTCTTCAGCTTCCCGGTCACTCTGACGTGTCAACACAACTTTTGCAAGGTGTGCATTCAGTCGCACTGGGAATGGAAGGGCTCCCAGACGTGCCCGCTGTGTCGCCGTAAGGAGAGCACACGGAGACCGCCAATCAACCTGGCACTGAAGATCGCCTCAGACACCTTCAAAACACAGGCTAGCGCGATCTCCGTCAAACAAGATGACTTTTGCTCAGTACACAACGAGGAACTTAAGCTGTTCTGTCGCAAAGACTGCAAGCCAATTTGCATCGTTTGCCACAAGTCACGGGACCATAAAGATCACGACTGTGATACCATCGCAGAAGCCGCAGCTACCCGAAAGGTAACAATACTCGCGGTATACTGGAACTGTTTGAGTAATACTGGAATCACCAGGTTTGGATTCTGTATGTACTTCATCAATTTAACGTTAACTTTCCATAAACTCGACCAAAACAGTCAAGCCTTGAAGATGACTAGTTTTATTCATCACATTGCCTGATATACCTACAATTATATACCCTGCAGAAAGAACTGTCAAACAAGTATGTAGTATTGAGAGAACACCTATACAGCATTGAAAGCATGAAGGGACGTTTGGAGGAGCTTCAAGAATACATACAGGTAACCTTAAATACACTAAACCCTTTCAAATCCTTAACAGAATGCTTCACCAGAAACCGTGAATGAAAAGACTAGTTAGCATAAACTCATTAAAATGCTACTCCCTTTCATTCTTCAACAAAACAATAGTGGCTTCTCTAGACGTTACCTGACAGGTATGGAGAATCAGGCAAAAGCTGTTACGATGTTCCCAAACAACTCTGGCAAAACCGTGACATTCCTCTCTCACACTGAAAATGAAAACTTCCTGTTTGTCGGCAGAACCAAGCAGCTGAAACAGAGGCCCAAATCAGAGAGGAGTTTGAGAAGCTGCACAGGCTTTTGAAAGAAGAGGAAGCGGCCCGGCTAACCGTGCTGCACGAGGAGACCGGCAGGAAGGGTCAGGTGGTCAGGAAGCAGCTGGAGAACATCACGCAGACGTTTGCAGACATCTCGGAAATCATCGAACACACCGAAAACACTTTGAGATCCGATGATTTAGCATTTTTAAGGGTCTGTATAAGTACCCCAAAAACATTGAATGTTAAACATTGTTCTAAGCTCTGTATTGATTGTTGACAAACCAATTTCTCTTTTAAAGGACTGGAAAGAAGCCGTAAGAAGGTATGTAAATAAATGTTTTTAATCTTAGAGCATTTGCCTATTTAAACAATCGGGCTCTTACAATCAAGTATCAAATAGTAAGAAATGTTGAAATGGTTAACACTTACACTGTCAGCAGCCATTACTTGGTAGAATATAAAACACTAGTTTTTTTCTGGACCCATCTATATTACAGGATTTGTTACCCAATAGAGGAACCGGAGTATCCAAAAGACGCCCTGATAGACACCACTCAGTACCTGGCTTCGTTAAAGTACGGAGTCTGGAAAAGGATTGTGGGAGAAGTCAAATACTGTATGTATGCACAAACTATTCTGTCAATTCTTGAAGTCTTACATTAAAATAAAGCTAGACTCTGCATAGTGACATCTTTAGATGCACATAGTCTATAGCTGTGCCTAATGGGCTACTATAGCTTTTACAGTCACTTAAGTTATAACCTTCATTTTTGGTACCACTATTCAGTGCATTTTTTCATGCATTTTAAAAATGGGCAGATGATGTCTGAACATTTGTATGTATATAGTCTAATCATGCAATTAAAAATATATATAATTTCATGCTTTTTCCATAAATGTCTGCTTAAACTATTTTATAAAGTAAAATATCAGTAGTGCATATTAAAACTTCTAGCTAACACTCTTTCGTACAGTCAGTCATCTGACTTTGGAGTGCAGCGGAGGTGCCAGCGTGGTTGATTACAAGAGTCGACTGTAAACGATATGACAGCCAAATTGTGCGTGTTAACATGTACAAATCTATATATAAAGCAGCAGCATGTGTTGCAATATGTCTGTATCTGACCTGTTATGCATAGTGCATGGAGTCACAGAAATAGGAAATGAATGCCATGAAGTACACAAACTTCCTTCCTTGAGTTGTCAAACTCTTACTGACTAAAGGGACATTCAAGAAAAGGGGAGGATCCCTCTGTTCATCCTCTGACTATACTGATAAATGTTCTCAAAGACAGTATATAAAAACTTGTCTGTTTAGTAAGTGTTCCAAGTGGCATTCCTCACTTTTGAAAACCTAGAATTCCATCTCCGAGATCTGTACAGAGCCCCCTAGATTCTCTTGTTGTAATGCCCTGTATATGGTAAGACAGAAGTTATGAGCTGTAGTCATTCAGAAGCACAATGAAGAAATCAGGAGGCCACGCCACAAAATTAAATGACTCTGTAGAACTTTGCAGAACTTCTATAACTGCCAATGACGTACCTCAACTGTATATATGTAAACTGAAAGTTTACATGTGACCTTTGGACAAAATTAGGACAATCTGGGGAAAATGGGTCACTGTGTATGTGATATCTCCTTCTGGACCTGGGGCAAACGTACTCTACCCTCGACTTAATTCTTAAGGGTAACACACAAATGTCTTCTAAAAGTCATTTTCATCTATAGTAGTTCCAGGGGTTGATCTAGAAGTGCTTTGAATTCTCACGGCGCTGCTCAGATGTTTTAATAATACTGAACCGCTGAGTGAGGTCAGCTCACCATTTTCCAAACCTTCCAGGTCCCATTGCTCTAGATCCCAACACAGCCCAACCAAACTTGATCATCAGCGATGAAGTGACGTGTGTGAGTTACGGAAAGAAGCAGCAGGTCCCGGACAACCCCGAGCGCTGCTCCGGCCGCCTGGCTGTGCTGGCAGCCACCGGCTTCACCACGGGAAAGCACAGCTGGGATGTGGAGGTAGGGGACAACCAGGAATGGTACATCGGGGTGGCGCGCCAGTCCATCAAAAGGAAGATGGCGGTATTCCTCAACCCGGCAGAGGGGTTCTGGGTCATCGGGCTGAATAACGGGGAGACTTACTGGGCGCAGACGTCTCCTCGTACACGTCTCATCCTGAAGAGGAAGCCCAAAAGAATCACTGTGGAACTGGACTGTGAAAAGGGGAAAGTTACATTCCTCAATGCTGTGGATGGGAGTACTATATACATGTTCAAGGACAAGTTTACAGAGAAAGTATTTCCCTATTTCGCCCCAGGTATTCACAGCGAAGGTGAAAACTCACTTAAAATTTGTCCTCTAAGGGTGTCTGTAACGCTTCACCAGGATGGCTGACGTAAATAAATGTGTAAAAAAAAAAAAAAAACTGCATATGATGTAGGATTACCATCCAGTATAATGCAAACAAATATATCTTAGACTCCCAAGGTAATGTCAAGGTAATCCCAAAGTAATCCAGATATATCCCGTTGGCAGTGTGGCGGTGTGCACATAAGGCTAAAAACATGAATATTGTCAAGATTTAGATTACCTATGGGAGACAAGCAAAGTTAAGCACTAGTGTAAAAAGAACAAAGATTATTCATCCTTTTGTATTTATAAGAATGTACAGTACTGTGCAAATGTTTTACGTAGGTGTGGGAAAAAAATGGTATGAAATAAAAATGCTTTCAAAAACAGAATTGTCAATAGTTTATCTTGTGAGTTAAGAAAAGGCAAAGTGAATGAACATAAGAGAAATCTAAATCAAATCATTTTGTGACCAGATGCCTTCAAAGCGGTATAATTTGTTCTAGGTACACTGGCACAGATGTTCCAAACATGTTGGCGAACCAACCACAGATCTGTGAATGTAGGCTTGCTCAGATCCTCGTGTCTTCATGTAATCCAAGGCAACCTTGATGATGTTGAGATCTGAGCTCATTGAGGACCACATCATATTTGAGATATCTGCCTGGGAGACCTTGCTGACACTAGCTTGTGTGTTGGTGACCTGTCTTACCATGGTGTATGACCTGTGTCTTCCACAACCCACCTTTGTCATTCTGACTCTTCCTCACCCAGAATCCTCTATGGATTTAGAAGCACTTTGCTTGCACAGCTGTGTGAAAGTCCCTTTTACCCAGAAACCTTTTGTACTTCAATATATATTATTTATTCAAAACATACATATAGATAGAATATCTTTGTTGACACAAGCATTTAACTATAAATAACCATTTAACATTTGCCATAATGTTCACTGACTTTATATAGTGAGTGAGCAGTTAAAGAGGCTAAACTCCAATTCAGAACACCCATTCTTATGGCTAATTACGGTTATGTTACTCAAACCTACCTGTCATGTTTAAAAATACATATATAAGCCAATACATCATATCATGAATTTATTGGTTTCGATCCGATCAGAATAAATACAGCTTTATACAGTCAGTGATCTTTCTCTTTTGGTTTAGTCTTTCTTTGAGATGCCATGTCCTTGAGTTTTGAGTCTAGTTTGCGTTGCAGGTAGGCTTGTTTGTGTGGCTCCATGGACCTCTCCTTCGCTCCGCTCCCAGCATACAACACTCCTTCTCTGCTTATTCTCACGCGAGCCTGGACCTTTGCTTTGTCCCCGCAGCCATGGACCTGCAAGACGGTTTTACCTGTTCTAAATAAGGACTCAAATGCTAACATGGCTAACAGAAAACGAGCTAGGGACAGTTATCGTTATGTCTCCGTGCAAACAAGTGTCTGGTAGCTTTTATGCATTATTGGAAATGGTAGCAGTGATAAATAAACCCATTAATGTACCATGTATGTTCAGACGTAAGCCTGAAACACGTTACCTCAGGGATGTGGTGACTCAGGCAGTACTGTCTGTTACAGTATACACACAGCTGTCCCAGGGTGAGCACACTGGCTTTGCACTTCACAAAGGCGCACACACTGTCTGCTTTCACCACAGCGGCGATCAGAGCATCGAAGTCGTCTTCGGTCGTAGCAGCTGCAGCTATGTCCACGGCC
Organism: Brachyhypopomus occidentalis; assembly: GCA_020368025.1. Lineage (NCBI taxonomy): Eukaryota > Metazoa > Chordata > Actinopteri > Gymnotiformes > Hypopomidae > Brachyhypopomus > Brachyhypopomus occidentalis. The sequence continues at coordinate 9,794,053 of JAGXOD010001351.1, read as the reverse complement.
CCTGCTTTCACTTTGCCCTTTCCTAAGAGAGAAACATAATAACATGATGGCAATGATGGTACGAAGTGATCCCAGCAGTCACAGATGACCAGGACATGAGACTACGAACCCTTTGCAGACCCCTTGTTCTTCTTTGTGGTTTGTCCTTTATTTTCCTTCATATCTGTTGGCTGCTTTTTGCTCAGGTTTTTTTCTTCTCGTTTTTCCTGCTCCCGGCGCATTCGCTCCAGATGCAAGCTCTTCAAATCGAGAGCGTCCTTAGCAGGTTCCCCGTTGGACTCCTTCTCCTGCACACTCTCTGCATTGTGGTCTTCTGGTCTTGTAGACTCTGCTTGCTCTGCCAGTTCCTCGGCTGGTCTGTCTGGCTTCGGCTCTGGTCTGGAGACAGTGATCTGCCGTTGTTTGCCTACACCGTGGCTCACGTGTTTCAATCCAAGCTCTTCAGAGAGCTGGTGGACCAGCAGACGTTCGTGAGGGCTCAAAGAGGGAGGAAACTGAAGCTCTGCCTGGTTCTGGTCCTCCAGAAAGGTGAGCAACTGCTGCCTGATCTCTTCTCTTCGAATCTGAGACTCAGGTGAATCATCCGTTTTGGTTTTGAGGTCTGATAATGCTCTGTTGCCATCGTGATGGGCAGTAGATAGTGCTTTGGATTGGTTGTCACCTTTATCTTTTTTCTCCAAGCCTTTTTTGTTCTTGTTCTCTCCTTTCTTGCCTTGCTGGTTTCGTGCCTTTGGTTTGGTGGATGAAGACCCTTTTACCTGCTCGTCCTTGGAGTGTTCACAGCTGTAGTTGTCAGGTACCAGATCCTCCAGGTACTCGAAGGCTGTGTGAACCTCCCCGTGTTCAGACATGTAGTCCACCAGTGATCTGAGGAAATCATGGTTTCGCACAGTCTGAGAATCACACACCAGCACAAGCTGACGCCTGGCACGGGTCACTGCCACATTGATTCTCCTGTCCTCTGCGAGAAACCCGACCTCACCTACAGAGTCAAAGCAAAATGATTACAGACCATTATAGACAGGTACTCTTGTCCTTCCAGTTATTCACAAGTGACACAAATGCTGCTTCACCTTTTCGGTTTGATCTGACCAGGGAAAGCAGCACAGCCTCCTTTTCTCTTCCCTGAAATCCATCCACGGATTTGATCTCCAGCTCAGGGTGCTCGTTTGAGAGCTTCTGTCGCAAAAGGTCTACCTGAAATATGATCAGTGTTGAGTGAGTTAGCCCTGATGCCAAAAAGGAATACACTGAGGAAACATTGTCTGTAATATCCATAATATTCTAAAAAATGAATATTAAACAATTATATATATTAAAAAACGAAATTAATAAAATTAAAAAAAAATCATTATAAAAATAAATATCAAAATATAGCTTTTAATCAAAATGTTTATCTACCTGTAGATTGTAAGGTGCAATAACTGCTATGTCTTTGGCCTCCACCCCTGCCTTAGTCAGGGTTTTCACATGAAGTGCTACTATGTCAACTTCACCTGTAGGGTTATCAGAACACATGTCCATCATTACGAAGCTAGTGAGTAGGTCTACTGTAAAGCTTGTGGAAAGTAGTTGACAATCAGGCTATTTCAGTCGATACGGAAAAAGTTTTAATATTGGACCTAACAAGGGATTTTAGATTCTATTTCCACCTCGGTTGCCTTTAGACTGCTCGTCTGTGTCCTCCAGTTCATTCAGACCACACCCAGCTGTGTCAACGAGGAGCAGAGGCACGTTTGTCTCCTCAACATCAGCAACTCCTGCCAGGTCTCTGAACAGAAAGGCGTTTCTATAAACAACTGGACAGGGATAACGGCCACTCCTGCCACTCCAGTATAGCTGTCTATCTGTTCTACGACTCAAGTGGGTCGGACGTTACATACTTCAACAAATGCTTCTCCACCGAGGGATGAGCTGTCAGCTTTCCTTGGTACATCTGTTCTGAGGCCCACTGCATAATGGCACTGTTCATGCGGTACTGAGTGGTCAGCATTCGGACTACTGAATCTCCGTACATCTGAATCAGCCTCTCCATTAGACTCACAGAGAGACCTCTCGCTGCAGCACTGCGAAGGCAATTAACAATGACACATGAGATCACGAAATACTGCTGCAATTTATATGGCAGAGTACCAAAACAATCTGCCACCACAAAGCATTTCCAAAAACAAATGCTTTTAATATGGTTTTAATATGGTACGGGACAAACATGGTATAGATGATTTGTTAAACTGCATAGGACCTAGAATGGACTGGGATGTTATAACTGTTTGTAATAACATTATAAAATCTACGTACTCAAAATAAGATTTTTAAAGACATGAAAATGTACTAAATCCAGATCCCCAGTCTACTACGATATGGGTCTATTCATCATGTCTGAGGAGCATCATGTATGTGTCTGAGGAGCAGAAATCAAACCCACGTTCGTTGTGGCTAATGTTAGCACTTCAGTATGTAGCAGCGTCAGAACTGAAAACAATTCCGAGTCATAACAAAATGATTAATATTGTATCGGATGGAACTGTGGTGAATTCTGAAAATGCATAATGTAACACATCAGTTCCTAACAAACCAGAATGAAACTAACCTGTGAGTTCACAGATTTACATTCTTCATAAAGACTGTGTATAACAACACGGATACATGAGACCACATGTCCATATGGTTCATATTTTTACTTACTTCTGGGATTTTACTGTGGGTGGCAGCTGTTTGTAGTCACCAGCCAGGATGCATTTACGAGATTTGAGCAGTGCAATCCAGCAGCTGATTTCCAGGGCCTGACCACATTCATCTATCACCACCAGGTCAAAGTGCTCGCTGGGCAAATACTTAAGTGGACCATCGTCACTGGCACCTGCAGAAGGAACATTTCCACCAAAATCACGTGAGAAATATAAAAACGCCATGACTCTGTTGACAGGCTTTAAAAGGACCGTCTCTTTCACCCAGGGAGCTGCTCACCCGCGTTGGTTGCCAGAATGACGCTAGCTCTCGTCAGGATTTGTGTGATGGCCATCTCTTCCCTGGATCGCAGTTCTTTTCGTAGTTCACTTATTTCTCGCCTCAGGCTGCTCCGCTGCCCTTTGTCACGCGCTTTCTTTATCTGAGCCTGGGACCAACCAAATCTTAGTCAACGACGTCAATAAACCCTGAACGCGAATCGCGTCACTCGCTCCAAAACAAATTAAGAGAAATGAGAATAAACGCGAGAAACGAATCGTCAAGCATGAGGTGAAAGAATGAAAAAGGCGTACAAAGGCTTTATCCATGTCCGAGCGGACATCTGCGATTATGTTGGTGCTGTCGCTCTGGGCCAGCACAGCATCCAGCGAATGCCTCTGGATGGACTCCAGCAGGCGGGCAGGATGTCCGAGACGCAGGACCTTGGCCTTGTTTTTAGCCAGGCGCTCCACCAAGTTGTCCACTGCCACGTTGGAGGGAGCGCAGCACAAAACCTGCCAGGATGTCATTAAAAACATTAAAACGTACCAATGGCGTCAGCGGTCAAACTAGTGCAACTAATACCACAAACATTCATGGCAGGTTAATCCACTAACAAATTGGTGCCATACTACCTTCATATTTATTCACTTGAGCATTTCACTTTGATCTATAGACGTTAATAAGTAAACCACAAATGTTCCTCTGAGAAACACATGATTGCTGTACCTTCTGGCCTTGTTTTACTGCCTGTAGGATCACTTCAACCACTGTTGTGGTTTTTCCAGTCCCGGGTGGCCCATGTACAATGGCTACATCTTTCTGACACAGTGCAAAGTGCACAGCCTCCTGCTGAGAAGCATCCAATCCCTTATTGATCCACTCTAAAGCATCTGCATATTAAAGCCAAAACATGTCAACAAGCATTTTACTACAACTCAGTTTTCACACTGTGTGAATCACGGAGAGACTAATGAACACTTACTTTGATGTGGCAGAGTTCCGGGCTCTGAATACCCAAACAGCACACTTATCAGACGGGCAGCAGGACCACTTCTGTACCCATTCAAGGAGTTCAAAGCTCTGCCAAAAAATAAAAATTAATGATCAAAAAACTATTGAATGATGAATTAATTATTGTTTATTCTTCATTACTCGTCATTTATAAACCTTTGTTATTAGACAGTGTCAAACAGGTCAATTACACTTTCTTTAAAGTTTAATGATGGCTAAACTAACCATCAAGTTTTAGAGAGAATTTCCAGCACAATCACACAACATACCGATTAAGTGGAGTACTGTAAGTAAAACTCACTTAGTTAATCGTTGGTAAGTTATATCATTTGCGAGCTTCATGATATTGTACAGTCCATCCCTTTCCAAGTTCAGGCCATCATGAGTATTGTCGAAAGCGACTGTTAGTGAGGTCTGAACCATTCGGGTCACTACTCCTGAGCAAAGCTGATTGGGCTGAGCACATCCTTCTGATTCATAAATACCCACAATGTCACCTAGAACAGGACCCAACCACCACCCCCAAACAAACAAACAAACAAATAAATTATATTATATATATATATCTCCAGTTTAGCTGACATTTTATTCTAATGCGGAAACAAGATGTGGTCTCACCGGGTCCAAAATTGTTGCTGGGAAGAACAGAGGGTCCAATACTTTTCCTGGGCTCGAACACTACAAGAAGTCTGCCATGCATACCTGTCCTCTGGCTTCCAATGGTAAGCTTCAGGAGACACACTCCTTTCTGTTGTAGATTTTTCAGTGACAGATTCTTCTGCCATGCCCTAAAAATGACAACTCAATTCTCATTATTCTCACCACCAAATAATAGTGTGGCCAATATTTGGACTGACCGACACATTCTAATCGATATCACCACAAACCTGTGACAGGTCTGCGTGACATGCTGTAACTGTTCAAGCCCATCGCCTATCTGAATAAGCTTACCTAGTTTCTTCTACCTCAGCCCCTTTTTCTTCTTTTAAGAGTTCAAGACTCTTGGAAACGAAGCTTTCGACCTCCATTTTTTTTACTCGGTATTCAACACAAAAACGACTAGATGCATTAAATACGTAATAGGTTAGCTACTTTGTCCTGCATGTTGGTTTGCTCCCCCGCTCTCTAAGCTAGCTAGGACAGCTAGGTCTCTAGCCAGGTTAGAATATATCTAGGTATCCTTATAATTTATAAACGATATAGGAATTGACAATGGTCATTCCTTTACGTGAACTGATATGCCTTTTTCTGCACGTCAGTAAATATCGCTGAAGTAAGAGTTCACGATACTGCTCCGACCGGTCCGTCCCGCATTTCATTCCCTCCTGCAACTGTGCATTTGACATCAATCCTAGGTTGCTTATTTTCCACGAAATAACCTAAAATGACCAAAAGCTGCAAATGTTTGTATGTACACAATTATTACAACATTATGAATTCTATTTTTATTGTAAGTTGTTTATTTTATTGTTTGTTTCACGAGTTTTCCCTTTTGGGGGGAGGACAAAGATTTCCGTTGCACCGGTCATCATGCTTTCTGAAGAATGTCAACGGTGGAGTGGGTTAGATAGCTTTGCTCGCTTTTGCATTCTTTTACAAGGTTCCTTTGTTTATCTGTCTTGGTAGCTCGCTGGTATAGATAATTTGTTATCACGACTATGGCCCGAGTTATGAAAGTGTTACGGACTTTAAGAAACCATTGGAAGAAGTCTACATTTGCTGTATGTGTTTTGTCCTACGGCGGGCATTGGTTGTACGGAAAGCACTGGTTAGTACCAGTTACTCATCTCTCACTACACCTGCATCCATAAAATATTACACAAGACTTTAGTATCTCGGTCTCGCTTTACCTTAAAGTTCTTGTGTGTATGTTCATTTTTTTAAGGTGGTGATCTGTCTAATTAGCTATAGCTTTTGTGATAACATTGCAGATTGTAGCTGTCCTATGGAAATTTGGCAGGCTACATAAACTGTTACACATTGCATTCATAACTGTTACATAACTATTTCATAACTGTCATGTTTTCCTTAGTGACAACGTGTTGCGAAGAGAGGCATGTCAGGAAGCCAGGGTTGGTCGTGTTTTTTTATTAGGTTAATATCCAGGACCTATGTGTCACGTGTATAGGGAAGTTCAGCACAGGCCTTGAGGGGCCAGCGTCAGCGCAAACTGATGATCTGAATCAGACATGTTTCAATACAGAAATCACTCAAATGTGCTGGACTCTGGCCTTCAAGGATCAAAGCTGGCCACAACTGGTATAGATTATGAAACATGCAGATTAGTATATGTATGGTATGATGGTGTTCTAAAGCTTACTGTACCACTGGTTAATTCACAGGAATTTGGCCAGAAATTAATTGGTCCTCAGGAGGAGGTTAAGAAGGCCACAGTGATCCTGAATCCTGCAGCAAGCAGAGGGTGAGAGTTCATAATTTGGTATCAATACACTCCTGATCAAAGCTCTGCGTTGATTTGCTAGTCAAACTTTGTGTTGTCGCTGCTGTAAGTAAAATGTTTTAAATCTTCTCCCGTAGAAAAGCCAACAGTCTTTTTGAGAAGAATGCAGCTCCCATTTTACACCTTGCTGGTGTGGAGGTTAAAATCGTAAAGGTACTGGAGATACAGTAGCTATTTAGTGTGACATTCTTAGTATCTTTGTAGGAGTATTCGTTTGGATATTAATTACTCACAATAAATATGCAATTCTCTTTTATAGACAGATTATGAAGGGCAGGCAAAAAAGCTAATGGAACTATTGGAACACACAGACATGTTGATTGTTGCTGGGGGTGATGGAACATTACAGGAGGTACAGTGTCGTTCTACTGTAAGGGTTCTGTTCATGTAAACCTTCTGTGGTTGTGGTTTCATGACATCTTTTTTTGTTCAGGTGATAACAGGATTGCTTCGAAGAACTGATGAGGTATGTAGTGATGATAGAACTACCTTTGTCTGTTATAAGTATGCACAGATATACACCCGTTTATGTGCTCTTGTGTTCAAACTCAGGAAGCTTTCAGTAAAATGCCCATAGGGTTTATTCCGCTGGGCTCTCATAACTCCCTCAGCAAAACCCTGCATCTAGCTACTGATGACAAAGTAAAGTAAGTGCTCCTGTTAAACGCTCTTCTTGGAACTGAATTCATTTTTGCAATTCATTTTATCAGGTGTAACCCTGTATGAGCTGGGTTGTCTCTGTCAATTTGAAAATAAACTCTGGAGTCTTTAGCATTGATTGGCTTTGTTTGCTTATTTGATGGCACTTGTGTGTCAGCCCAGGATGTACAAGTAACAGAATCAAATTAGAGTGCAAATATAAATGTGGTTTTCAGACGCATCACTTCAGCCACGCTGTCCATTCTGAAAGGAGAGACGGTGCCACTGGATGTCCTCCAAATAAAGGTATAGTCTGCTGTCATAAGGGTCAAGGGTCATTCGTAAGCATCTCTCTCTCTTATCTTGCCTTTATTTTGTTGGTCTTTGTTGGTCAGAGTGGCAAGGAGCAACCTGTCTTCGCGCTCCTGGGTTTACGTTGGGGTGCATTCCGTGACGTTGCATCGTCCATCAGCAAGTATGTTCTCGACGTTAGGAATAGGAACGATGTATGGAAACACTGACAGTATTTTTGAAGTACATAAATATGTCTTAAAACCGTCTTACATTAAAAATGTGTTTTCTTCTGCTTCTCGTTAAGATATTGGTACCTTGGTCCTTTGAGAACTCAAGCTGCACATTGGTTTAGTACACTAAGGGTGGGTGTTTTATGGTGTGCAACTGATGATACATTTAATAAATATATTGATTTGAATGCAAAACCAACTAAGTTGATTTCCTGTACTCTAGGAGTGGCCACAGACTCGTCATGCTTCACTCTCATATTTGCATCCTGTCCCTCGACCTCCAGACCTGCCCGCCGAAAAGCCCTCGAGACCCAACCTGCTCTACCGCATTTACCGCAGGCTTAAAAACTACTGGCAGCCTCCGAGGGAAGGTGGTGCTGCAATGATTCTGTATTTTTTTTATTTTTTGGTCATATGCTGAAAGGCTGAAATGTCATTACGGTCATTGTGTTTTTGTGATTGTTCCAGAGGCCCCTGTAGAGGTGGAAGCAGAGTGCTGGGAAGAAAAACAGATCTCCACCCTGGAGCTCACAATAAGCACACACAACAGGAACCCTGTAAAAAGGGTGAGGTTTTTATTTTTATTAGTATTATTTTCTGCAGTGATTTTTAAACATGTTCACAAATGCATAGACTGCACAATCTGCTGATGTTCTCTCCACCGCCTTCCGACAGCGTGAGGACGATTCCCTGGTGCTGTCTGTTGAGCCAGACACCCTCGGGGTCGGCCAGTTCATCAGTGCCGGGTAAGTCTTTATTTTTTGGATTGTGGAAAAATGATCATAACAGGAATTCTGGGGGCATTTTTGATGACTTCCTGTTTATCATTTTGGTGGCTTATGGTGTGTTTCTCATGTGTGATTTGTGCAACTGCGGCAGGACCGAGAAAGCCGAAGATCCATTGGCATGCTCAGAAAATGCAGCTCAGACAGAAGCCAGCGTCTGCCACCTCAATTTGCCCCATGTAAGAAGAAATAGAATTTCAAGTATTATAAACGTATTCTCTAGCACTGTAGTTTCAATCTATGTGCGCATAGTCCTGTGTCATCGCTTGGTAGCCCCTCCTGGTTCATTGCTATGCTGCTCCTTTCCACAGGAGGGCGCTGGCTTTTATGACATCGACAATGAAGAATTTGAGGCCATGCCAGTGGAAGTGAGGCTGTTGCCACGGAAACTGAGGTTCTTTTGCAGTAAAGAGCGCAGAGAGGAGCTGGCCCAGGCAGACTGAAGGCCATGCTGACTCCCATGTGAGGGAGAAGACAGACCTGGCTTAGTTAACGTTCTCTGTAAAGATGTTAATTCCATCACAGCTTTGTGACCGCTCTCTAATGAATTTTCAGTGGTGTTAATACTGATTCTGATGTAGTTTTTTTGTATAGAAAACTATCATTAATGTATGTTACAGTACACCAATATGTACCAGGGTAATGAAGACAGAATCTCCCAGCAGGCATCTGATCGTGTCAGAAACCTCTGAGGAATCTGATGAAAGGAAAAGTAAAAACCTCACTTTGAAACTTCTTAAACCTTTAAAAAATATGTTTTTACAATGAAAACATATTAGACTAACTTGTATTAAAACATTACACCACAAAGCATAAGAAATGCAAAAGGAAAGTCACCAGTAAAATATAAATCAGTAAACAGAAATGTTTATTATTTCAAAATGGCAGTAAATGAGATCCAGTGGCTTTAGACCAAGACACATGCTGATGCAGTCTGTGGTGTGACAGGGGCGTGTTCAACTATTGCCAGTGTCAGTTGAGTAGAACTCAACATTCCTCCAGAGTGTGTGTGTGTGTGTGTACGCATGTCAGTCACTGACCCATTTTTATGCTTAGTCAACACACAAAACAAAAACACTGTTTTAGCATCCTTATGCGTGAGAATTCCACCTACGCAAATGTGTTAGATGGCTTCTTGCTGTACATTCCTTGACACAGATGACCCCAGAAAGATGACATGGTTAAGTTGAACATATAAAGCAAGAGGGGAAAAGTTTGCTAAGAACATGAGAGACAGAGAAATTAAACGATCACATCATTTCAGTCTCAACATCTATTGACAAATTTTCACAGCAATTACATGTTACTGAAATTTTCAATTACATGTTTTTTTTTTAAAAGAAAGGTCAGAACCCTCTCCTTTCCATCTGTCAAATAAGTGCCTGCACTCATTAACATAACGACATCAACCTTTGAACTGGGAGTTTGAAACTTTTGCATCAACCTATAGCATATTTGTGAATGCCATTTTCGAGAAGCCAGTGTCATTAATAAACATTTAAGTGTGTAGGGTCTTCTGTTCCACTCAAGAGAAGAACTGTGTTACCCAGTAAAGATCTCACTTAAATGGCCACTGCTGGAATCTGGGCAAATTGGCAATACATCAACCAAAACAATGGAGTCTTTGATGGGTAAGGGCTAGTTAAGGTTTTTCACCCTCACAGCTCATGGGGTTGGATTGTCTTTTATAGATTACAATCCAGGGTCATCAGAATCGTATCGATAAGATGGTGGTATGCAAATAAAAACTCACCCTAACCACAAACACACACAATCTTATCTTGCTAGGTAGCATCCACTGACCCGGCCAGTCCGCAGACGTAATCTAGCTCTGTTGAAAAGTGCCTGAACACAGCATTGCCAATCGCAAATGCATTTCAAACACAGAACCAGATCCCAAGCTTACACATACAATACAGTCAATGAAAGAATAATGCAGCATTTACTGAGAAAACTGACAATCACATTCACCCCCACCACCGAAGATTGAAATGAAAACAACTTGAAAGCATCACCAGACATATCCGTGTTGATATGCCCCAGATGTGCATGGCAAGGGCCAGGAAAAAAAATGTACAATAACTTACAACCAATACCATTAGTGACAAGAGTAAAAAGGCCTGTACAGCACAAATACATAAACACCTGTCCCCTGTGTCATTAGTGTTCAGACAATATTCCATAGATCATATCATAGATTAGATTATGATAGTCATAAGGGTCCAAATGGCACCTGATGTGCCTGAACAGAAAAGGTGAGTAATATGATCAGTGAAGTGGCTCGTAAAGGCTCCGTCTCATGCCACTGTTGAAATCATGGAATCTGCCATGTTTAGCCACGTCTCCTGTGGCCACAGACTGGGCACCCAGCTCTGGAGAGTTCAGGGATTCAGTACGCTTCACATTTGAAGAGGTGTTTGAAATGTGTAATGGAACATACAGTAGCAGAAAGGTCTGTCCTCCATAACAATTGATTTACAGCGTGAACAAAAAGTAAGCCAGACCTCGGCAAAAGCCATCGTTGTCCTGGAGACCCGCTGAGACACCTGACTGGTGCCCTTTTGGAGGTTTCATTAGGACTCCAATATATTATGTGCACACATACATTTCTGTGCTTACATGTTTTCTCCGTTCCTCACAATGTGAGGTCTGTACAATACGTCCAGGCATAATGACTGACAAAAACCCTCAATGTAGAAAGAGAAGCCAAGACAGTCGACCTTATGGACACTTGGTTTTTGTGAGGAAAAAAAAAAAAAAAAACTACGTCATTTACAGTGAAAAACTTTCACAGTGAAAGTTTGCTTGTGTCATATCCTGGTGCCCCACGTACAATGAGCGACACTCATAAGTAAGTTAAATAAATACTGCAGAGAAATATGTAATTTCTTCCCCAATACAAAGAATCTAGCCAGGCTTTCATACAGGTTATTCCAGAATTTGCCTGTTTTGCTGCTGTGCAGCAGACGAGACCTTGACATTTGCCTTGTGCCACCCGACAGGCGAGCAGGAGTGCACAAGGGCGCGAGTGGCTCCGCTGCTGGACAGTGTGGTCCAGGTGAAGCACACTGGAAACCAGGGGGATTTACATCAGTTCCCCAAAACACTGCTGGCTAGAAGAACAGAGTCACAATTTCAGCGCGACACAATGACGGTTGGGAACAAGGAGGCACGCAGATGGGTGTGTGTGTTTTTTTTTTTTAGGATGTGAGAGTACGCATAGCAGTGAGAGAAACTCAAGGAAGGATGTAGAGCATACACGCACAGACACACAAGCAGACAACGGACATCAGAAGAGCTGTAAAGGCAGCAGAGTGCACCAATGCCTGCAGAGGGATAGTGCCTTGGGGTGTTGGCAGTGTCAGGGGATCCAGCGTTGCGGCCAGAGCTCAGTACTGGCTCCTGAGGCACCGGGGCCAGGCCAGAGGAAGAGAAAGAAAGACAAACAGAGGAGAGTAGCGAGTCAGCCAGTGTGTTCCAGCCAAGGTAGGCTAGGGGCTCCAGAGAGAGCAGTAGTGATTCAAGAGAGAGAGAGAGAGAGATATGAGGAGAGAGCGGAGGAGAGAGCAGAAGTCTCTCTGGCCTTACGGGCAGCAGGGATTGTCGATAACCAGCATGACGTCGATGCCATAGACCTCCAGCAGGTCCACCAGGAAGCCACGGTCGCCCTGCGGGTCCAAGCCCATGGCCCGCACATGCTCAGCGGTCAGAGTGGGATCAGCACTGCCTGCTACCTCCGACAGGGTTTGGAAAATGCGGTTGTTCTGCTCCATAAAGAACCTGGCATGGGGGGAAGGTTGGATTCCTTACACACTGTCTGCTTTAGAATTAGAATCAATAATGCATCCAAAAATAAAAGCCAGTAGCATTGCAGGAAATTGCTAATTGCCCTGCACTCTCTCTCAGTACTAGACATTTCTTGGTAAAGTATTTCTTGGTGTTTACAGCTCTGTGGGGCAGAGTGGTGTGAAATGACTGACACAATAACGTGTATTTAGTGATGGTTCATGGACAAAATAAATCTCCTGCATCTCGGGCACAATTTAAACACCCAAAATGCACTACTAACAGGTTTCCTCCTCAGAAATGTGATTTCTTTTCAACTAAATTTTGTAACACTGTATAAGATTTGTTAGATCTGAGAACAAAACAGTCTGTTCTAATCAAGCTTCATCACAGTTTTGCCATGAAGGACCATTACTAGCATGGGGTCATTAACAGGTATTATGATATTGAATTATTGAATTGAATCAACTGATATTGATATTGAGATATTGAATTTTTTCAATATCAGCCAGCACCATATCAGGTTTGTTCATACCGGTCAGTCTATATTAAATGTCATGTAATGTTATATTTACACAGTCATATGCCAGAAGAAATTCTGCATTATAAATTAGCATGCTTTCTGGAATATTAATCAGAATGTTTATATATTTTACATAGTGTATGTAAAAGTGAATTTGTGTGTGTGTCTTGGGCACCAGGAACATGCCGAGCTAGGCCCCATGCCGTGAGGGAGAGATGAGGTAAACACATGCTAATGTCAATGCTGGAGCAAGCAAATCATAAAAACTTAGAAAAAGCCAATCAAATAAGACAAGGAAGCCAATCAAATAAGAGAAGGAAGCCAATCAAATAAGAGAAGGAAGCCCCGCCTTTAGAGAATCCTGCAGGGCCACACACAACCATCAAATGAAGATATCCAGCTCAGACCACAGCAAGACGTGCACATGTCACTTACAGAATGAAGAGGTCTTCCTCGTTTGAGGTGCAGTCTCCATTGACCTCCTGAGAATACAGCAGCAGCTGTCTGCACAGTAAAGATCGTGGCCATCACATGATTGCAAGTTGAAGTTTCATTTGTGGTGTTGTTGAATGCAGTCAGTGTCCTCAACAGAATTACCGACTATGCAGTCACACATGACAATAGATCTGTAGTACATCCGGATATGCTTGACTGCAACAACGCTGCCCTCGTTATCCAATGCAGAAATATTAAAGGTCTTCTTGTCTAATCGAAAGTTCACTACAAGCACAACGGTTTACGAGATTTGAGTTGTGCGGTACCTCTGTTCACTGAGCTTGCGATATTTCTCTCGGTCAGCGTTGTTGATTCGGAGCAGAGGGTGCAGGCTCTCTCTGTGTGTCTTTACGTTCTGGTTATCAATGTAGACATCGTATAGCTCCTTCTTCTCCTCAAAGATCTTCTCTGTGGTGCCTAGACAAGCGCACGCATATATGAGGAAACAGAAATAATAATAATAATAATAATTATTATTATTATTATTATCTTTATTTGTATAGCACCTTTCATGCATACATGCAACTCAAAGTGCTTTATGAATGAAAAATGAAAAATTGCTTCCAAAAACTAAGCTGTGTGTTGTCATTCAAAAGAACAAGAACAGGTTTGTTGGCATCATATACAAAGTATAATAATCCCTTCGTCTACAAATGACATTTTTTTTTTTTTTATTTTATTCTGGACCCATACGATTGTAAAGCTGCTTTTTGACAACATGTGTTGTAAAAAGCGCCATATAAAAAAGGAAGGAGGAAGGCAATCGAGAGCTGGATAAGTGGGTGTCTTCATAGTGTCTGACTCTGAAGATGAACACACACATGATGCGCATAGCTTCAGTATTCTGCATTAGCTTCCGTCCCCTGTCTTTTTAGCTGAACCACCCAGAACCACTCACAAGCTACGTAAGACAGTTCCGTCTCCAGAGCCGTGATGTCAGCGACATTGATGTAGAAGAAGGGGCGGAACTCTGGCACGGAGATTCCAATCCCGGGGATGGACACATTAGCAAGGCAACAGCAGCAGTACACTGGGAGCACAGAGGAAATTGGGAACAGGAACAAGGCAAATAAATACACCAGTGCCACTGAAACTGTTAAAAGGTATTATTAAGTACACTATTAAGTACATTATTAAGACTGCACATGGACAAAGTCAATGAATTGCAGGTTGTGTGCGCAAAATGTGACATACATGCATTAACAAACATTCAGTGGCCTGTACATTGAAAAACTGCACATTAATAAATATCATTATATCAAATATCATTAGCATGTTCATTTAATTTGCAGGTGGGACTGTTGTGTGACTGATCTCTCATGTCTCACCACGGTAACAGACCACGCCCACAGGCGGTGGGGAGAAGATGAGGATGCGTTTCCTTAACAACGCGAATTTCCACAACACCATGATCTGCTCGCCGAAGAAGCGGATGAACTGGGACATGCAGCCAGCTGGATGTGTGATCTGACAGGAAGTGGACAGAGATGACCGTCGTGAATAATCTCAAGCTGACTGACAAAAAGGATGAACTACATTCAGCAGAACGTAGCAGAAATGTGATTCGAGTGTCTATGCGAGGGGACTGAAAGACGGTCATAATATTAATGACAAACAGCCTGTGGTGGAACAGTTAAACTCTACCACTGCAATAGGCCATAGGAACACAGAAAGGGTATGTTACCAAGCCAACGAAACAACAACTATCTTCCTAATTCCACAATAGAAGAAATGTGGCCGTAAATCAAATTTGCACCCTGGGCAAAGTGAAGAAAAACGCGCCTTGTCTGCGCTGACTAGACAGATTTTTTTTCCATGCTTATAAAAACAGTCCACAATAAAATGTGTTGAGTAAATCGGGACCTATAAATTGTGGGACAACTTGCAATTTTCATCACAAGGTCAGACTAACAGCTGATTGGGTGGAAATGTAATATTAGGTAAAGGACTTCCATGTTCTCTTACCTTCATCTCTGGATGCATGCAGCGGTTCACCATGGTCCCCAGGGCACTGGTGGGGCAGACTGTGACCAGGCCGTTCCCTCCAGAGGGAAGAACGGCCTTCTTATCCTCATAAAATGCCTCTAGAGGGGAGTACTGCCCCGGACACTGCAGCTGGTGCCTGGAGTCAAATGCGAACATTCAGATCAGCATTCAGTATCAACGTTTAACTGAAAAAGGGCTTGAAAGAACAGTGATGGTGTCTTCACATGGCATCTGCACACGGCACAGATGGAGCGTTATTCCCTGATTCAAAAGAGTCATGTAGTTAAATGAGTCAAAAGATCTCATGACATCACCCGTCTCTCAGAGCTTATGCTAAATACATGATAATATCATGAATACATAAACAGAGACGAGGCTGTTTATGTATTCATGATAAGAGGTGCTCACGAAGAAAAACAGAAAGCGGGTGAAGGGATGACACACTACAGGATACTCCACTGACTCTAAACATGGTCCAAAATCATCTTACCGTAGCCCAGAAGACTGGCAACCTTCCTGGGAAGGAAACCGTGGTTGTTCACAGGTGCTTACCTGACCTGGTTCTCTAGGAAGTGCATGTACCGGTACAGCAGGGTGTAGGATGGACACAGAATACCAACAGACTTCATTCGTGCCCCTCTCTCTAGCTCACTCTCCACTGGCATGTTGGCAAAGCATGCCAGCCCGAAGTAATTGCCCTTCCGGAAATATCTATAAATACGGTAAAAAATAAAACAGTTTACTGTCATAGCTTTGTAAGGTAGAAAATTAACTAGACTCTATATATAAACATCTTACACCATCAAGGTGTACTGTACATACACAGAAAATACTATGTAATTCCCTGTGTATATATAAAATACTATACAAGTCTTGATATACAAATATATATAAAGAGTACTAAATAATTGTCTTATCTCAAATCAGATTCCTACATGAAATCGTTGGCAATGCGGTGAGACCCGCTGGCCATAGACTTGAACTCCACCCCATCCAAGTTTACATCCTCAGGTAAACACCATTCCACCATGTTTCCTGTTGATGACACCATTATGAGAGCAAAACTGCATAACTGCAGGTCCAAGGATGCGGTCACTCTTTCGTAACGCTACTTGCGTAAGGCACAAGGAGTACCTCAAACTCAAATGTTCCTTTCTTAAACTGTGTCATAAACACATACCATTAACATAGGGGAAGTCAGGGTGTGTATTAGTCACCGCGGTGAGTAACAAAACTCTCACTAAATTCACTTCTTGATAAAAGTGATACAAATGACAGCATCTTCCAAATACCGATTCTTCTCAAAGTGTTTAGTCGAAACAAACTCGAAATAAACACTTGAAAATCATAAACGCGGTTGCTATCAACAGCTTATATCGTACAAGTAACAGCATTTGGAGAGAGAAGAAACCCAGAACAAATATTAGCTCTCATGAAATATAAGCCTTGAAGCCACTGCGCTTTTGAAGTGTGCAATCTAATATCGTTACTGATGCAACCGCACACGCGTGTTCCCGTAGACTACTGGATATTACTACTGTTGCTCACCCGATCTCGTGTCAAATGTGACCACGAACACAGCAATAATTTGTTCCTTTTCCTCCCATTCACTGATTCTGCGCTCTTTAAGCGACAGTCCGGGAAAGGCGCAGTCCCCTTCCTCATCAGTCGCCGAAGCATCTCCTTCTGGCCCAGCCTGTTTTGAAGGAGAGCGTGTGCTTCTAACAGCTGTTACGCCACCTGCAACTCCTCCTGAGGGCGAACCCCAGCCGCTATCTGCGCCATCTCTGATCGGCGGACGGCAGTGCGGTGCATCGCCGACTAAAGAGTCCTCCCTTTCGGGAGATGGAACCGCGGGGGCCAGTTCGGCCGGGGGAATCTCCTCCCAGTCGAGCAGCGGAGCACGATCAGATTGCTCCACCATCGCGCGTTCTGTGCTGTCAAGAGAGGGGGGGAAAAACAAAGTCGTTTCGTCGGTATTAATCGTCTTAATTAATTCGCGCAAAATAGAAATAGCTAGTTTTTTCTCTGAAATAAATCATATCTACAAAGGTTTGATGTACGTGTCGAGTAAGAGGAAGAGCCCGTGCGCGATTAGATGTACACTGTTTTGATGATGTCACATACTTCCGTTCACGTGTTCAATTTCGGCCACGCCTTCTACTCACCTTACGCTGAGCAGAGTGTGTGGTGAAGGGTTGTAATTATGCCAAAGTACGCATTATAAGTAATAGAATTTTAAATAAGACTCGTGTTTAACTACAAGGAAAAAATAATTGCTTCGGCTAGAATAGACAAGTCAGCAAAAATCTTCCAGCACTTTATGTAAAAATATTTCTGAGACTAAGTTTAAAGACATACCTAATTTAAAGAAATGGCAAACCTTTGGCTGGATGGGTGTGGTTTGCGATTAAACAAGCCAATGGCTGCCGCCATAAACATCTCCAATTCATCTGTGAAATGAACCCATTCGCAAGAGTGGGTCGAAAGGGTGACTGGCTGGAAACGTGTTAGTGAAATCATAGCCTAACGTGCGAAATAGAAGCGTGGGAGACACGCTCCTTACCGTAGGTTCCAGTATCCAGAGCCGGTGAGTCTTCGAAGCTACACATTGCATGTGTTTTGGGTCATGTTTCATGGATTATGACATGATAATCTTACTGTAAGGTCCAAAACAGTACCAAACAGTCACATCCATAAAGATGTGGCCGTTTTCTTAAGTTTTATGGATTTGTGGTTAGAGATGCCTAGTTCTTCTTAGTGAGCTATCCAAATCCCAGAGTCCTATTCAAGGATTTCCTTAAATGAATAAATAACTAAAAGTGATTTTCTAATTAAGTGTGTTGTAGAGTGCAAATCAGTTTAAGCTTAATGACATTTAGTTATCAAAGTAAATCTGAGAGGCCCTCTTTAGATCTTCTTATAAACCAAGCTGCTGCTGGAAATGAGAAAACGTGACCAGTGTCCTCTTGCCTACTGGCTAGGGATGGCGGGAGTAAACGAGAAGGCTATGCAGCAGCGCTTGAACTTCTCGAGCTACGGGGAAGAGGACAGCAGTGATAGCAGCGTAGAAGACTGGGCACCCAGAACGGTTCCGCAACAAAGCCCCTCTTCCGTTTGCCGAACCCCACGAGTGCAGCGCCACCGTGCCTGGAGTGTTGCGGCGTCCCCGTCCGCACCGAGCTCACCCATACCGTACGCTGCTTGGAGGAAGCTCAGGCTCTGTGATTCCCCCAGCACACCTAAGGTAGTGAAGCACTGGGTGTACAACTTCAGGCCAGCTGCAGGTCACGGATGTGAACGGTTGCTGCTGTTTCCCCTCAGAGCCTGCTGTCAAAGTCAGCCCTGCCTTACTCGAGCAATAGGCCGCGCCACAGCCGGAGTGTCCCGGGCCTGCCTGCCGCCTGCGACCGCGCCCCCTCTGTCAACATTAACCCCTTCACTCCAGACACGGCACGGAGGAGCAGCAAACACTACAAGAGGAAGAGCTATAGGAGCGACTGTGATGATGAGGACGATGGGTACAGGTACCACCTGTTGGCGGACATTTCTAGGCGGTCTGCTTCATGTTGCAGCGTGTTGCACCATTACAAATTAAAATCGGCATTTATCTGATCAGGTATAAGGAGAGTCATACCTCATCAGAAGATGAAAGTTACTTCCTCCCATCAAAGGTATGTTAAAAGGATGGTGCAGTGTTTGGGGGAACTATGGGATATCACGATCATCCCACCCCATCAGTTATCCGGGGTATCTTTTTAGCATCCTTTGCTGCTGGCTTACAAAGCCCAGCCATCTACAGCGAAATCGCATCATTAGGTCTCTCCCCCTGTTCCTTCACCCGGTCTTCCATCTGTCTGCGCTCAGAGGCCAGCAGTGCCGGCCCTCATGCTGTCGCGCTATGAAAGCGAGTTCCTGGAGCTGAGCCGGATCGGCGTGGGCGAGTTTGGCGCCGTGTACTGCTGCGTGAAGAGGCTGGACGGCTGCATGTACGCCGTCAAGCGCTTGCGCCGACCGCTCGCGGGTTCCGCCAACGAGTGAGTAGCAGCTGCCGGTCCCCCATAACGCCCCCCCAGACGTGTAATAACTGAGGTGTATGTTCAAACTGCTGCGCTGTCCAAGTCCACTGCTGTCAAGTAGGTAAGTGTCGGAGCGAGGATGCCTTTATGCCTTTTTTTTGTTTTGAATGCAGACAGCTGGCCTTAAAAGAGGTGTACGCACATGCCGTGCTCGGACATCACCCACACGTTGTGCAGTACTACTCGGCTTGGGCTGAGGACGACCACATGATCATTCAGAACGAGTACTGCGATGGTATGACGGTTGCTTGGTATCGCTTCCACCTTGAGATGAATGCTATAGCACCAAGTTGTAGACTTTGTCTATGTGCCAACCTTTGTAGGTGGGAGCCTTCTGGACGTCATCACTCAGAATGAAGAGCAGGGAGAGATCTTTCAGGAGCCACAGCTGAGGAACCTGCTGCTTCAGGTCTCGATGGGGCTTAAATACATCCACACCTCAGGCCTGGTGCATCTGGACATCAAACCCAGTCAGTTGTTTAGCCCTTCAGGACCATTTCCTGTTGTGGAACAATTTGGATTTCTGCAGAGTAGGACATGTGCTTTTTTTTTTTTTTTTTCCTGTCCAGGCAACATATTTGTTTGCCATCGGCCCAGTTCCAGCATTGGTGAAGTGGGTGACAGCGAAGAGGAAGAGGACAGATACCCTTCATCAGGGATAGTTTATAAAATTGGTAATTCAGTGGCTGTGTAAGCATTCATTGTTACTAATATTAAGCAGTCTGTAACCGGGTCGAGTCAACACTTTTGTCGTCGCAGGTGACCTGGGTCATGTCACATCCATCTCCAGTCCTCGGGTGGAGGAGGGCGACAGCCGCTTCCTGGCCCGTGAAGTTCTGCAAGAGGTACAACTGATTATCGTCTGATTGCCTTCCAAATCCCTTATAACAGTGTGTCCATACTGAGCCCTCATCTTGCGTTTTGTCGGAGCAAATTGGAAATTTAGTATAGGCAGTGGTAAACTTGCAAAGGAATTCATATGGCTATTTGGTTCTGGTCTGTTTTTTTTTTTCTGAAAGTCCCTGACACTTGAGTAAATGTATGAGTGTTGTGTCCTGTAACCTTACCGTACCTGACCTCTGCTTGTCCTGTAGGACTACACTCACCTGCCCAAGGCAGACATCTTTGCCCTGGGCCTGACTGTACTGCTGGCAGCAGGAGCTGCACCACTGCCTCCGAACGGAGACGAATGGCACCGCATCAGGCAGGCGGAGTTGCCCAGCCTGCCCCAAGAACTGACCGCTCCCTTAAACAATCTCGTACAGGTGCGACACCTTGTAGTGCAAGGACACTATACAGCCATTATAATAGATGCCTGTTATTATGTTTGTGCCGTTTGGCTCAGGCTCGACATAAACTATGTATTGGTAATGAGTCTCTTGAATTATAAACCTTAAAGAAGATGCTGCCTATATTGGACAGATGATGCTGGACCCTGATCCTGCCGTGAGGCCGTCTGCGTCCGTATTGTGCAGGCACCCAGTTCTGCGTAGGGAGAGATCTACAAAGCTAGCTGCACAGCTGCGCAAAGAGCTCAACGTGGAGAAGTTCAGGACCGCCATGCTGGAGAGGTGAGGATCCAGGTTATGCCTGCCTTGAAATTAGTATTTTATTTTTTTTAAGAGGCTGGATTTATGTGTCTGCCATCAGAGGGCGCTGTTATGCTGCATTATGGAACAGTTTAGACTTCGTTAGTCATCGTAGATAAATTTTGTTGAATCTTTTACTTCCAGGGAACTTGAGGAGGCTCGGCTAGCAGCTACATTGCCCCAGCAGTCACCTCTCTCTGCTAGACAGGCCAGCTCTCATGTGGACACTCTTCCTAGACCAGGACGGAGGCTAGTGGGACGAACTAAAGCTCGCTCCATGAGTTTTGGTGGCCTTGGACACTGATCTCTTTAATTTAATTTGGGTAGAGTTGGACTCATGGAACCAACAAGTCTGAAGATGGGTTTTTGTTTTTTATTTTATTTTATTTTTTTTTTTTTTTTGGGGGGGGTTCTTCAGCAATAACACATGAAGCTTTTTTTTTTATTATTTATTCTTTTTTTACTTGAATGGCTTTTATTCGTGTAAATAAAGATTTTAAATTGTATATTGAAAATAGTTGACATCATGCCCATAATTGTTTATGCACTATTTAAGTTACGTGCTCTATATTACGTTGGAGCGCTAGTGAGTGTATGAATTCAAGGGGATGGGGGGGATTTCCAATAGCACTTTATCACTTCTTTTTAACTACGTCCAACTTTGTTTTGGATATGTGATTGTGTCAGGGGGAGATATCTGACATATCTCCAGTATCTCGCTCTTAAATATTTTTTGCATTACACATCCTGGACTACCAACCTCGCATGATTCACGGTTGGCCCCGCCCTCACTCCCGTGACGCCATAGATTCGTCTCTAACCTACATAACTGAGGTTCTCTTTCACACAAGCGTTTATTTCTCCAATCCTAACAGGAAGTGCGGTTATCTTTCGTTCTTTCTGATCCATGAAATTTGTAAACTCGGCCGGCTAGCTAAATAGCTAGGACAGCTAAGGTACATACATGTAAGGTTAATAAACTTAGTTGTGTCCCCGAATAACGGCCGCTTTACCTCACCTCCACACCACAGAACGGAGCTGAGGTGAGTTTCATAGCTGTATGTTTGTTTAGTGTTATATATTTTAACTTGAAGCATTTTTAAGACATTTTAGAATTGTGCGGTGATCAAATTGCTCGATAGCTTACGTTAGCTAACAACGTTAATTAGCTTGGTTAACTGTCCAGCTAGCTAACATAGCTGCGTTAGCTAACGTTAGATTAACGAGACAGGATCATTTTTTTATGAACGTACACTCCTAATAGTATATTAACACGCTAATATAGCCAACTAAGTAGTTGGTCAGCCAGCCAGTTTGAACCAAGATCAACTTATCTTTGTCCAGCTAATGTTCTGTTATTTGGCTGGATCTGAATTTTATTCCCAGAGTAACGAACGAAGTGGCTCCCACGTCTTGTGCAATGGACCTCAATGAGAACTTGGGCGGTTTCTCCCCAAATTCCCTGTCGCTCATCTTCCTGACGTTCCTTCGCCACCGGCCCATTAACAGCGAAGAGCTCGGGAAGGAGCTGGACAACCTGGACCACGAAGTTCAGAAGTGTCTGCAAGTAGGATACGACGACAGCAATCTAATCGACTCCAGCGTCGACTGTGATGGTGGATTAGAAACAGATGGACACTCCACCCAGACGTCCCTGAGAAGCGTTCAGCAGGGCAATTTCCCCCAAGTTCAACTTGGATTACCGGGTACGAACAAGACAAGGCCGTGTGTGTATATAAAGAATATAATCACACTATGAAGTGGTATGAGTAGCAAATTACCTGGGGTAAATTACCTGGCTTTACCCAATCTGGCCTGTATTTCAGGCCTGCTGTATCACTGAAGGCTTCGAGGTCTTTTGTTTGTTCAAAGTTATTCATTTGTGT
The DNA here is from genome assembly GCA_020368025.1 of Brachyhypopomus occidentalis. Taxonomy (NCBI): domain Eukaryota; kingdom Metazoa; phylum Chordata; class Actinopteri; order Gymnotiformes; family Hypopomidae; genus Brachyhypopomus; species Brachyhypopomus occidentalis. The sequence continues at coordinate 9,771,340 of JAGXOD010001351.1, read as the reverse complement.
GCAAATTCATAGTCACATTTAGCCTAAATTGTACATTCATTAAAAGTACTGAAGTTAATCCAATATGTACTCCATTCAGTATTATGCAATACCTTTATTCAATAGTTAACATTCTTAGTGAATTGGATAGTTGGTACAAATGTTGGTCATTTGCTTGGGTATCAATATTTTACATGTTTGTCAATTCTTCTGAATACATTTTTGTGCTGACCTTAGTTCTGTTTCATTGATGGTACTGTCTACGAGATCCTTCATGGACAGTACAATCAATGCCCTTTATTAGTTGTAGCCTAGCAGTTGGAATGTGTCTATAATATATTGCAGCCTAAAAATGTTATTTTTTCTCCTAACCGTAATACATTTTATTATTATTATTATAATTATTATTATGTAATATTACAGTTAGGGGAAAAATATTTTTTTAATTGTCTAGGCTGCAAACTGTTATAATGTAATATTACATTATTCAACATTACTCGTCATTTAATACAGATTCATCTCAGACATCAGGTCCGTTAGAAAAGTCTTGCAGTACTGTTTTTACACCCAGTTAGGACAAGCAGTAGGTACCATTGATGTACAAATTTTGCTTTTTTGTGTGTGTAGTAAATGCTCAGGAAATTGAGGGTGTAAGAGAGGTGGCTGCAGAGATCATTAGGATTGCAGATGAAATGAATCAGTCCATCATCTCTCGAGCCGCAGAGAGGCTGACCAAGGAACTCTGCAGATCCCCCCAGAATGTGAGTTATACCTTAAGAAGGTACCACACACAAAGTTAAAAAAATGTACTAATGTTCTGTTCACATGGCCTACAATGAGTAGAAGGCCACTCTGAACCCAGCAGTAACGCTGACTCTAAACTCCAACAATTCTGTATGGTATTTACTGTTATCTAAAAATGGACAAAATTGGGGCTTGTTGGATATCATGAATAACATGCGTATTAGATCGGACCATAAACCACGTCATCTTTGTGATGAAAAGGTGAAGATTTTGGCATTAACTATGTTAACCTGGTCACTCCAATGCAAAATTGAAGCTCTCAGAAGCTTTTATTTTTCTTTTCTGGATGGCTACATTTGAAGAGAGAAATTTTATACATTTGATTTTTATTAATGTTTATAAATCTGTTTATTAATGTTTTTTTTTTTTTGCAGCAGCAGCATACCAACTTAGTATTTTAAGTGACATTTGTAGACTTTGTGCTGGCAAGCTAACCACTTATACATGCAAGGTCTCTACAGCATTCAGAGTTTGCTGTATGGTGATTGTCTATGTGTAATTGTACTTGAAGTTTAAATACCTTGTTTTGTGGTTGCTTTCAGAACTGGAAGAATCACCTGTCCCAGGGTATAGACAGCTTACTGCAGGAAGTCCCTGGAGTCCAGACAGAGCAGGCGGTGATGGCAATCTCATTCTCTCTGGTGAAGGCAGTGTGTGAGGTTGCCCCTCGCCTACTGAGAGGCCTCTATTATGCCCTGATGCAGCACGTCTCTTTCAGCAGGCCCGAGTGATCTATTGCAGTTACAAGCAACTTACTATGATCTCCTATATATTTTTTTAAAATATATAAAACCAGTGAAACCAGTTTGCAATCTGTTTGGAAAAACGAGTAACAGGAGTGCAGTGATGTGGTCTGAAACTAGTTTTCAGGCTTCGTTCCCAGCTAGGCCATCATGGAGTTCCTTGGTGCATTAAGATCTTGGGGATTAGAAATGATGGCATTTCCATTCAAGGAAAACAGTTATTTCTGATAATCGTCTTCTTGAAAACAGTGATTTGTATAATCTGATCTGCCTAGTGAAGATGATCGATCACTTTGTGTTTGAGAGTGGAGGATTCGGAACAGGAAGTGATTTTATTATATGTGAATGAATCATTTTGCTGTTTCTTTTCCAAACAGATACTTGTGAAAAGTTATTTTTGTTTTGAAAAAAATCCTTTTTGCATTGATATTGTACATAATAAAATACAATTTCTACATGTTTTGGAACATGCTGGAAAAAATATGCATCATTAGTTTTGTCTCAACCAGCAGCTGGAGATGCGCAAACAATATTTCATTTTTCAATACACAATTTTTCAGTGTCCGTGTTCAGTTGTAGAGGTGGAAACAGCCCACAGGTACTGGATTCAAAAATCAGTAGCATTTATTTATGCAATTTTGGGAAGTGAGTTAATAAAGTGGCTGAACTGCTATACAGATTAATAAAAGAAAGTTGTGCCAGTTGTTCAGTTAAAACAATAATCTGAATGCAAGATCCTTAATGTCTCCAAGATAGAATTCCATGTACTGTACATGGTTTACCCCAACAGGATGGAAGGGTGTTTTAAAGTATTGGTGCCAGTTCCTTCCCATAAACAACCACTTCATGGTTTTTATAGTTGTCATCAAGGTCTCCATGGCACATGAGGGGAGGCAGCCAGTCACCCAGATGCTCGGCCCTGTAGAGCTGGCAGCAAAGGGTAGCCAGGGAGATGGAGCACCATCTAGAACTTTCTTTGGAGGCTTGGTCAGATTGTATACTTCTAAAACAGCAATGGTGGATGTGGGGTACTTTCTGGTCCAACATTTAGTACATGGGTATAGGGCTGTTACTGGGAGGGGGGGGGTGGAGGAGTTAGAGTTCATATATGGCAATAGTTACTAAATATTTAACACCCTTTCTGCTATCTCTCCAGAACTGTGAACTCACTTAAATATTTCACAATTCTAATACACACCACTGTGCTAGTGAATTTGACATGATGCTTTTTCTGTGGGAGGCAAGGCCACATTGCTAAAGATCACCAAGACGTTAACCTCCAACCATCTGTATACAAGAACAAGCACTGCTTTAAGTTCTAACCTCAAGACATGCCAAACAAAATGCAACAGGATAAACCGGTGTGCATTTCCCATTTCAAGCTGTGATTGAAAGGGAATTTCATAACAGACTGAAACCAACAGGCTTCAGCTAGTAGAAACATGTTCCTATTTTGGACAGTTTTTTCAGTAATTTCAGAAGACCTAATGGCTTGGTTGTACAAATTTGATCTGATTGGCAATAAAGGCATTCTCAAAAATTCAGAGAAGACAGCAAGACATGCAAATAGGACCTATAAGTTTGGCAAACCAGCTCATATTTCTGCTTGTAGTTTTGGTTAAAAAAACCTGCCTCGTGTAGACTATAACGCAGTACTGTGGAGAAACAGTGTCTGTGTGGTTTTATTACATCTGGCTGCTGTTACACAAAGCAGCAAATCTTGTCAAATGATTATATATTCCTATATAGTATATCAAATGACAGACCCTGTCTTAACTACAAACCATCAGAAACTCACTGAAACAGGTGGTGTGGGGGAGGGATAAGCCACAGCATACAGACTATTTCATTTCTCAGATATTCCACATAAAATAAAGTGTCACATAGGTTCATAAAACTAAATATTTTAGCTTGATCAAATCGTCATTCAAAATAGGCAGGTTGAGTTGTGCACAATCAACTGCAAGTAATTTGTTTTCCAAAACACAAAATGAACTTTATTTCCCATGAATAATGGTTGTCTGCTTCTAAAATCTAGTAAAAAAATCTTGCAGAATCTAGTCTGTCACCACCAAAATGTACCTCAAAAATCCCCTGTTGTACAGTACTACTGTGTAACAAAAGCAGGGGGGGGGCTAAATTCATGATGCAGACATTTTCCACAGTGCAGCCTTAGGTAGCACAGTGGCCCAGGTTTCTGCGACATGGGGACAAAGTCATGGGTAGGTCAACTGATTCTTGTTACTTCTTCCTGTAAGTCAGTACTCCATAAGCCAATAATGCAGCAACGGCAGCCAAGGCGGCACCACCATACAGCAGCACGGGGAGCTCCGAGGTCTGAGGCTTCGCCCCAGACTCCGTCTGCTCGGGGGCTGCAGCCAGAGGGGTGATGCTGGGCTGCTGCGCTGAAACGGGGGGCACCTGCTCGACCTGTGACCTTGGCTCCTGCGTGGAGGGTGGTACAGCTGGCTCAGGTTCAGCTCGGGGCGGCTCCTGGACTGGGCTTGAACGCAGTGGCTCCACAGGAGTCAGATAGTGCTCTGGCTGAGCTGGCCGATCGGGTTCTGGTTCCGGGTCAGCAGCGGGCCCGCTTTCCCGTTGTACATCGACAGGTGGAGCGGTAGCGGCCAGGCTCCTAGACGGCTCTGTGACGAGCTCCGTCGACTCTGGCGCTGCCGCGACCCGTTCGGCCGGGGGCAGGGCTTCGTCGGCCGGTTCCGCCCTGAGGTCGCTCTCGCTGCCCAGCATGCTGAGCAGACTTTCCTGCAGCTCCCTCTCCTGTGCGGGCTCTGCGCCCTCCTCCAAAATCTCCACCTCTTCTCGCTCCACGTGCACGATGTCCGAGTTGGAAGAGTTATTCTCGCTTCGCTCCTCGGCCAGGGCTACCGCCTCGGCGCTGTCCAGACTCTTGGCCTCCTCTGGCTCCATCTCACCAACCTGAGCCCAGGAGTCGTGGCCACTCAGAGACATGGGCAGGTTCTCCGCCTGCCAGGAGGCCAGACCACTGCTGTCTGCCTCCGTCAGCAGCGACTCGGGGGGGCTCAGCGAGTCTGGGGCCTGCTCCCCTGACAGGATGTAGATATCGTTACTGTCTTCAGCAATCACTCCAGGGTCTTCCACGTGCTCCAGGTTAAACACTGCACTCTGTAAGACACAACGAAGAAGAAAGGTGGGGAACCCCCCCCCCCATAGGAAAAAACTATTAGACAGTGTTCAGGTTTGATATGCTGCAATAGTGTTGCTTTTCACTAACTGCTATAATGCACAGCCTGCCGAAAATAAACAGCCGATGATTCATACTGTAAAACACCTACACAAACGATCTCTACCAATGAATCGTACGTCACACCGTCTGCACAGAAACCATGTACAACAATGTACATGAGGTGCGATGGCACAGTACACACACAACAACGTCCACAGTGTCAACACCACATCTGCCAACATCACATTTCCTCTACTAATCTGAGTCAGACTTGCTCACTTCACTTTTTCAAAAAGCAAAACAAAAAGCCACTGAATCATGACAATGCAAATTAAGTTCTTAAGAAATGTATGGACATATACTGTATTGCACTGAAGTATTTTACAGAAAAGTGCAAATATTTTCTTGAACACAACCAATACTAAAATACATGAGGGAGGGCGACCACAATCTTCTAATAAATAACTGAAGTCTATATTAAGTCAGAAAACACACAAAAAAACCTTGTTACACAAGAATTCACTTGTACATGCTTCAAGTCAGGAAGCCAGAAAGCAGAGCATGGCACAAGGATGCCTCTTCCTGCGTCGCTTCGTGTCTCCGTCGCCACCTAGTGGTGTACTGCTGCAACGCAACGGCATGAAGTGAAGGACTAAATGACTTGCAACAATAAATGAACAGAAAAGAAAAGTGCTTAACAACAGAACTGTTTTTGTATATTTTATAGAATATATATTATATGACTGGAAACGATGTATGTAGACTTACAAAGAACACCAATGACGTCAGAAACGAGATACAAGGAGCTCTCTGCTATTTTATTAAGTTATTAGTTATTGGTCTTAAAATATAGGTACATAGATTGGGAATAACAATGATTATTTTGCTGGGTTTAACAAAGTTAAATACAAGCTTCCAAAGTTACATATAAGTTACATATGTAGCTAGACAGGATGTACAAGTGGAAACATGCTAAGCAGAGAGGGAGTTACTCAGCCCCACGGAGGGGCCAGACTTTCATAACATGCTGCTACAGAACTGCAAAGCTCTTCTATATGTCAGTGTAGACGCTAGTCAAACTGCATCAAAAAACACATCATCTACTCAAAGCTTCAGTATGTACCCCAGTGGGGCTGAGAGGTAGTGAGACAAGCCTTGGTTCAATCAGAAACACATCAAATCTGCTCGATATCCACAAAGGCTCCTGCACAAACTCTCAAATTCACGGTTCTATAATCCTAGGGCATGTCAACTTGCTTCCATGTGTAACCACCTTCACTCTCACCCATCCACGCACGCACGCACGCACACACACACACACACACACACACACACACACACACGCACACACACGCACACACACGCACACACACACACACACACACACACGCACGCACCCCACAAGCAGATCCTTTTAAAATCATAATCAGTCAATGTAATCAATGTAACCTCCAAACACACACTTGCATAGGGCATGTGCCAACATGTGAGCGCAGGAACACACACACACACACACACACACACGTGTGCCCAGACATGCACACGCAAACAGACATAGATGTCACAGATCTTTAATGCTACAAACACTACAAAAATCAGATTTACACATTGGCAAATGCTTAGAGAAACCTCTGCTAAAATTGGAATACAAGCCTCCCCCCCAAGCACAAAAGCCCAATAAATAAACATGCACACTGCTCATCTGGAATGCTAAAGACATCAGAAATCTGCTGCTCTTTAAAAGTCGTTTTATACATCTAGCAATTTAAAATGTAACGTATTTGAAATACCCGATGAGAGGTGTCAAGACCACGTTTCGCAGTAGAAATCTCATCAAGACATCATGCTCCTTTTGCAAACATATTTTATAATAACTGAAGCACAAAGCCCAAACGTTCTTCCCTTGGGCGTGTGCTGGGTGGAGCTGTGAAACATCTTTGCACTTTCCCTTGGCCCCAGGACAAAGAACCCTGCACAAACACACCAGCCTGCTCTGAAAAGTGTCAAGTCATTTACCATGAAGGGCAGAGAACCTCTTACATGACCTGACTGATATAAGACCGTCCAACAAAATCCCAGCACGCTTGACGGAACAATCTTTGTCAGACCAGCGCTTTCACTTGTCAACAAAGTCACACACACAATAACAGGTACATTTGTATGATTTCTGTGTAGATGGGGACATTTTTCATCAACACAGATGTACATAAGGCTACAGAAACAGTGACTGGCCAGATTAACGTTTGTATTGATGTGTTACCAAAGAGAGACGATATTTCAATCACCAACTACACATCATAAAAGAAGTAAAGGACTGTATTAACTGGAAATGCAGGAACTGTTCCAGACATGTGCTGTTGAACTCACCCCTGACTAGTGCCCAGTGTTCCAACACTGGACTCATACTGTTCCCACTATATGGGGGGAAAATGTGGCACACCAGTCCCTCAGAAACAAAAATGATCAATCAATCAATGAATCTTTCAGTTCCATCAATGATTTCAGCCCGGCAGCTTTAATTCCTGTTTACATATTGGGTCTATATTAAAATCAGACGTACATTCAGTGCCTTCAGACAGGGCCAACACTACAGCTGCAGGAAGTTACGCAGATGACCATTACACAGTCATTATCTAAGGGGACCATTCTTTCCTGTCAGGCCACATTCTGTAAGTGAGTCAACGGCAACGGCGTCTGGGCATAAAATGATCAGCACAGGTGCCCATGGCTTGTGTTCAGTGGTGTATAAATAACTCACATTAAATATGATTAAAAGTGAAGGTGTTTGACAGGTTCCTATATAAACATCTTGGTGTTTGTATTGAGAACACTTTCCCACGGTAAGTTCATGTTAATGGGTTGAGTTCCAAAATACAGCAAAGGCTACATCTGTAAGGAGACTTGGGCTGTAGGGAAGTTGGAAGAAGCTTGTTTCTATTCTACCAGGCAGTTTCAGAGAGCTTCATTTGTTATGGGATGCAGACATGATATGGCAGTATTACTGTTCAGTTAAAAGTTCTGATCATTTTATCATTTTATCATCTGAATCGTTTTAAGAATTCATTTGTACCTGCTTCAGTAAAACTGCTGCCACATCTCAGGGACTATCTGGTTATTACAGACTGTGTGGTCATTATATACTCCGGCTCTTACAGACTGTGCGGTGGCTATGTAAAGACTGTGGTTAATATATACTGTAGCTCCTACAGACTGTGTGGTTATTATATACTGTAGCTCCTACAGACTGTGCGGTGGCTATGTAAAGACTGTGGTTATTATATACTGTAGCTCCTACAGACTGTGCGGTGGCTATGTAAAGACTGTGTGGTTATTATATACTGTAGCTCCTACAGACTGTGCGGTGGCTATGTAAAGACTGTGTGGTTATTATATACTGTAGCTCCTACAGACTGTGCGGTGGCTATGTAAAGACTGTGTGGTTATTATATACTGTAGCTCCTACAGACTGTGCGGTGGCTATGTAAAGACTGTGTGGTTAATATATACTGTAGCTCCTACAGACTGTGTGGTTATTATATACTGTAGCTCCTACAGACTGTGCGGTGGCTATGTAAAGACTGTGTGGTTATTATATACTGTAGCTCCTACAGACTGTGCGGTGGCTATGTAAAGACTGTGTGGTTATTATATACTGTAGCTCCTACAGACTGTGCGGTGGCTATGTAAAGACTGTGTGGTTATTATATACTGTAGCTCCTACAGACTGTGCGGTGGCTATGTAAAGACTGTGTGGTTATTATATACTGTAGCTCCTACAGACTGTGCGGTGGCTATGTAAAGACTGTGGTTATTATATACTGTAGCTACTACAGACTGTGCGGTGGCTATGTAAAGACTGTGGTTATTATATACTGTAGCTCCTACAGACTGTGCGGTGGCTATGTAAAGACTGTGGTTATTATATACTGTAGCTCCTACAGACTGTGCGGTGACTATGTAAAGACTGTGGTTATTATATACTGTAGCTCCTACAGACTGTGCGGTGGCTATGTAAAGACTGTGGTTATTATATACTGTAGCTCCTATGTAAAGACTGTGTGCGTTTGTTTTTATCTACAACGTTGTGCAATATTAGGAGTGTGAAATGCTTTGGGAGACTGCTGACTGTGCTGACTGTGGAACTGCATCATTGCCACGGGAGTGTCTGGAGTGCAGAGCACTCTCACCTTTGCTGCCCAGTCATAAGTGATGTACTGATTACACATGCGCTTGGTCACATGACATGTACTTGACATTCAGCCATGCAGTGGAACTAGGACAGTCTAACTCCCGATGATTTTATACCAGGATTAATCAGGCTTATTTCTGGACTTCCCAGAAGTGCTCATGCGCTCATGCGTGCATGTGTGTGTGTGTGTGTGTGTGTGTGTGTGCACGCTCCCCTTGTGTAGCAGCTGTCGTCTCTGTGAAATGCGCGTGACCTGGAGCAGTGTGCTGGAGGACGTGCAGAGCTGTGTGCTGCTACGGCTCTCTAGCCTCCACCTCCATCACCTCCACTGCTCCCATCCAGCCAGTCGCTCACTGCTCAAGGACATCCACAAGGTTTGGGAATCTCTTTGCTCGAGCGGGTGCCACCTGTATCAGGGTCTAGCAGACTGCACGTCATGCCCCACCAACAGAAGCCATGTTGCATCACACCAATGCTGCAGGAGTCTTTGCAGGTGCTGGCATGACCCATGACCCCCGACCCCCTGACGCAGACCTGGAGCCTGGCTCTGATGCACGTGTAAGGCCCAGGCCTGGCCATGCTCATTCACATATCTGCCATTTTGTGCTGTGTCATTGGAGTTCTCAGAACGTCTCCTTAGTGGTTTATCTGACTGGTTCCCACACACACACAAAAACTACCCCTTGAGCACAACCAAATGTTTAAAGACACATTTGTCTCCACTAAATCTGAAGACAACATGTTAGCATATTCAGATGTTACTTGTTTTCTTACCATGGTTTTATAATATCACCAGTTAACATTAACTAGATTAGCAAACTGGGCAGTGCACTTAACCTTGAATAAGCTACAGTACAGTATACAGTGAAATAAGCTTCCTTTAAATGCTGAAACTTAGCAAGTCATGGAAGATACAAACATCAAAGAAATCTAACAAGAATAACTACCATGTCTACTTTTACTTATTAGCTTATTATAGCTTGTTAAGTGCTGATGTACAGTGAGGCTGATGTGGTGAAGGACATGGAGACACCACGGATCGCCAGCAGGTCAAATGGTCACAACAGACATGCAACAGACAGGAAGGCAGAGATCCTCGATCTTTCTGTCTCTTACTCACTTCACAGGCTTATCATCTTACTGTCTCGCGCTGCCGGAAAATAAAAGCATAGGACAATCGCCTACCTGACTCTACTTGTTTCCTGAGAGAGACAGAGAGACCTCAGCGTGGACCATCGAGAACACAGACGGAGGAAAAGCTGAAAAAGTGAGCAATCTGAACAGCCACTGACGAGCAGTGCAAGGGACTTCTGAGAGCAGTGGAAGTACAACTGCTGTAGTGAGGCTGTTCGCCTGCTCCCTCCCAGAGAGACACACACACACACACACACACACTCACGCGCACGCACACACACACCCCCCTCCATGTTCATCTGAACACTGGAGATGTGTGCCAATCGAAGCCTGTCCTGGGGAAGAACACAAACACACACACACACACACACACCGTGTTCATCTGTCTGAGATCTCAGGTCCTCATGAAGCTTTTGCACAGGAGGAATGTGGCTCTGCTCAGCACTCAGAGATCCAGCAGGACACAATGGCAGCAGTGGGGCTCTAAATTAAATTAACCATGCTGACTGAGCTCCTCAAGCTAACGCTAACACACACACACACACACACACACACACGTACAGCCACATTCCCCTCTGTGACAAGAAGCGTGGGAGCTTCACAACGTGTGTGTGTGTTCGGAGCAGCTGCCTTACTCTATTTTATTTTTTTTCAAATAAATAAAAATAAAAGTGGGTTTCCTTTCCAGTCAGCACAATTCAAGTACTACAGTTTAAAGTCTAGACCCGTGTGTGTGTATTACCTCAATGGGACTCAATGCTGGGAAAAGTGACCTCTAAAATCATAACTTAGGTAACAGATTAATGCTTCACTGGTGTTTTGATGTTTTGAGAAGTTAAAGTGAAAGGTTAATGTAATGGATAATCTCAGTCAGCCAGTGGAATGTGACCTATGAGGTCGGGTGGGGGGTTACGGGACCACAGGGCGAGCCAGACGGGGGAATAGAGGGCAGAGCTTCATGAATGACAAATAAAACTTTCCCAGTATTGCATTAATTTAAAAAACATTGTTTCAGTGATTCAGTGTACAAAAGGTAAAAAACTGCAGTGAACATTGAAGTCACACAGATCTAGTGTCCATGGACCTCTAACCTCTAACCTATTCTTTGAGACTGTAATAAAAAGAATAACAGAAAGAATATAGGACACACAGAAATTCATGTATGCAACTTTAGGACAAACCACATAATGTATTTAAGCAGACTGCAATAGAATTTAAAGAGCAGATCTCCAGCTCCCTCTCCTGGTAGAAACGGATATGTACATTATTATATAAATGTGCTATTCACTCACCACTTTATTAGGTACACCTGTTCAACTGCTTGTTAAAGCAAATATCTAACCAGCCAATAACATGGCAGCAACTCGCTGCTTTTAGGCATACAGACGTGGTCAAGAAGACCTGCTGAAATTCAAACTGAGCATCGGCTTGGAGAAGAAAGGCTTTGAACATGGCGCTGGTGCTAGATGGGCTGGTCCTGACCCATCCTGCCTCATTCCAGCTCCCCACTGCCAACTCTAACGTCTCAGTGGAGGGCAGAGCTGCCACTCAACTGGCCACCTTGATTCCTCCCTCCTCCCTACCCACAACCAACAGAAACAACTCTTTCCATCACGGAGAGGGATGTAAACAGGCTTTTCAGACAGAACCCGTAAAAAGCAGCAGGACTCGATTGCTGTTTCTCTTCCTCGACGCTGAAGCGCTGTGCTGACCGAACCATCTCCAGTGTTTACAGACATCTTTAACACCTCCCTGGAGACATGTTCTGTGCCAGCCTGCTTCAAATCATCCACAATCATCCTGGCATACACTACAGCGCCCCATTCACTCTCCTGAGAGGGGGACTGAGGCAAGCAGGCAAGATCATGACTGACTCCTCACACCCTGGATAGGACATCTTCAAAACACTTGCGTCCAACAAGAGGCTGAGGTATGACCAAAACCTCACCACAAGCTCAGTTTATTCACAAACTGCAGTCAGCACTCAACAACAACAAAACCTAGTATGAAGTCACTGCACTATGACATACGTTTTGTATAGACTATACTATATGTTTTACATAATACACTGCACACTCTTTACTCTCACTCCCGTGAGCTCTTTAATTTAGGCAGTTTTTTTAACCTTTTCTGCCTTTAGTTTGACTGACACATCAATTTCAAAGTCAAATTCCTTGTATGTGGAAACATGCTTGGCCAAAATACAAATTCAGATTCTGATTCTCTGCAATCTGTATTCTCCTAAATAACCAATTTTATTTTCAATAGTGCCACATTTCAACCCCTCACAGTTGGATGTGTAACCTTCACTCTCTCCAAATGAGCCAACGTAGCCCACATCAACCCTTAGCCCAGAGTCAGACTAGCACCACCCATTCACCCGCAGCCCACGCCAGTCCACGGAGCAGCCCACTCACCCATCCACCCTGCTGGATGATGTAGTCCGCCTCCGTCTCCTCCAGGTACCGCAAGCCCAGGGCCAGCAGTGGGGCCAGGGACTGTACCCTGCCCTGCAGGGCCTGCAGCAGTACTAGGGGCACCAGCACCTGCACACAGGGACACAAGGCCACAGAGAGCTGGGTGCTCCTGCATCACCTTCTGGGCCAGGCAGACACTGAAGCTTGGCTGGTGACCCAAGGCTTTGATGTTGGGTTCTCACCTTGCTCCAGCCTCCGTGAGAGTGAGAGGAGACGTCCTGCACCACCGCTCGGAATTCTTCATAGCCCAGCTGACTGCACAACACACACCCCGTCACTACACACACACAGTCACTACACACACACAGTCACTACACACACACAGTCACTACACACACACAGTCACTACACACACACAGTCACTACACACACACACACCATCACTGCACACACAGTCACTACACACACACACCATCACTGCACACACACCGTCATTACACAGATACAATCAATACACACACCCCATCACTGCACACACACAATCACTGCACACACACAATCACTGCACACACCCCGTCACTACACACATAAAATCAATACACACACACCACCACTGCACACACAGTCACTACACACACACACCATCACTACACACACACAGTCAGTCACTACACACTGCTAAAGTGACTTCTTAATATCAGTACTGATTTCTATAGGGTCTGTATAGATGGTGAAAGCAGACAGCCTTACAGGGAAGCTGAGGATAAATGCTAAATACCCTACATGCTAACTTTTAAACATATCCAAAATGATGCGTGCCGAGACATTTCAAACTGATCGGTTTTACTGTACTGTTGTACTGTTATTTATGGCTGCTTCTTCCAAATTTGACCAATACTGACCTACTCAGGAGTGTGATGGTGGCTGAGACCAGGTGTGTGTCCAGGTGCTGAGTGAGGCGGTCGCCCAGCACAGCCAGAATGTCTTCTATTGAGCTTTCTGGGTTAACTGGGCTGAACACTGGAGATGTGTGCCAATCAAAGCCTGACCTGGGGAAAGCTACACACACACACACACACACACACACACAACACTGCTCTTTTAGGTTTTTCATGCTGTGAGAGAAATGGCAAGGACCATCCATCTACATACAGTAACATCATGCATGTAAAGTCAACACAAATTTGCTACTAGATTGTCTTGAGGACATCAAAGTTTGGTTGGCTTAAAATTTTTAGACTTTAACGAATGGAAAAATAAAGTATTTGAAATTTGTGGACCCAGTAGTGTCACCAAGACCCCCATTATAAAGACGTATGCTCTTTGGACCCCTACGTAAGACCTTATGCTAAGACTCTTGGCGTGATAAGACAGTGACCTTAAATTAGACAAACGGATAAATTATTTAATTAAATCCAGTTTCTTTCAGCTGTGTTCTTGTTTCATGTATGACATATATTTATTATTGGACAGCACTTTGGTCATCTGTTGTGTTAAAAGTGCTTTATAAATAAAAATGACTGACACGTTCAAAAGCCAGCATGCTAGATTTGGTGGGATAAAGGTATGTTCACGTGTGCTCTGTGCGCATGTGCTCTGTGCGCATGTGCTCTGTGCGTGTGGGCCTTACAAGCAGAGATTTCCTCCTCCAGCTGCTTCAGCTCCTCCTCAATCTGCTGCTTCATTCCGCTCGTCCCGGTAAAGTCTGTTTCCTGGGCAACGTGTCCAGCTGCTGTGGCAACCGGACAGACAGACAGCCATAGCCACCATGAAATGCTCAGCAGGACAAAGACTTAAAACGTGGCGTCTTCCAGAGGCACACAGGCGGGGGGCTGGGCACCCCACAGGACAGGCTTACCTCAGGGACGGGGCTCCACACGCCCGCCCTGGCACATGCTCACCTCAGGGACGGGGCTCCACACGCCCGCCCTGGCACATGCTCACCTCAGGGACGGGGCTCCACACGCCCGCCCCGCCACATAAGGGCTCCATGCTAGACCACCAAAGCCTGCATGGCTTGAACTACAACTGTACACTGGATTATGCATTACTGCAGACTGGATCAGTACAGGAAGTGGCAGATGTTCAACCTTTGCCCTAGCTACCAGCTGTTGCTACCCCCTTTCACATAGATGTCAATCAATAAAAAATTGCGAATAAAATTATGTAAAAACGGTTATAAAATCCACGTGACCGTATGCTTCTCTACCAGTTCCCTGGACAATACATTCACACACTGGTGAACCACTAACAGGCTGTTTGGGGGTCAGTACTGACCAGGACAGAGACTTCCTGTTCCACTAGGGAAAACCAAAGCGAGTGCCAAAAGGAGACAGACTTGTGTTCAGTGGACAAACAGTCAAAAACAAATTAGTTTTTCTATGATACCATGAGATATTGAAACCAAGCATGCTGGGTGAAGAGTAACAACTATTACACTATTACAAAATACTATGAAATGTGTATCCATACACACTACACAATTAATAAGCATGAGAAAACTGTGAACAAGCATTAAAAAACATCAACTGAACTTAAAAATCACAGCTACAGTTCAAAACGGTGCCAGAATAAAAGCTTGTCATAGAAGGTCCTTAGAATGGAGGATTTTATCATGGGCCCTGTCCTCTGTGCTAAAAGATAACCACTGCACTCCTACAGGGCAACCAACAGGTCTGCATCCTACTCCTTGGCTTAAACACAGTGCAGTAGGGCAAACGTTTAAGCCCCCGGCGAACTGTAGTTTAGCTACATGTCTATGTTTTAAATTTACAACAAGAACTCTGCTGCTTGTGTCAGTGAACCATTTTCAGACAAAACAAATCGAATTAAGAAAAAGAACAGCAGTCAGCAACACTGTTTTAAAACAGCAAAATGTTGTTTGTTTATAAAATGAGTCTTTGAGATTTTAAAGGAAGTCAGACAGTTTACAGGCAAGATTCTCAATACTAAAGCTATAAGTGAGGTTGTGCCACACATGACTATGAATGATAAACGGTCATTTCCTTCTTTCTTGTATATGAGCCTCCCCCTGTGATTCTGTCTGACTGCATCTCAGGCTCTAAAAGATAAGTGCTTAAATCCCTTAACTTTCAAGTCTGGTCTTCATGATTCATTCACCACTGACTAGCTCACAGAGTCCTACCAACTCCTATTGTGATAGGTAAGGTAGACTCTCCAAATATGTCTGCATGACATATTGATCTACTGAACTGAGATAGTTCCATACACATGTCCCTTTCCTGCCATTTTAAGCCCTGTGTAAAGCTACAAGTTTCCTCCGATACTGCCACAGGCCCACTTCAACAACCCCTAAGGTATGCAGCGTAAATGTGAATTATGATCTCAAGTGACAAATGTAGTGGCGGACACTCTTGACTGGAGGTTAACATTCACAGCGTTGGACCAGTGTCCAAAGCTGCTCACACAAATGAAGTTTTATCAGCACAAGTTATCCCCGCAACTTCAGGGATTCTGGGAGAAGAATGGGTAGATGTTCCTCAACAAGAGGCTTCTGCGTGAACTAGCAAAAGCCAGTTCTTATGTTATTCTTTACCTTCAGCAGGCCTTGAGTGGGAGGCGTGTGGCAGGCCAAGGTAACAGAGGAGGACATACTTGGTCTCATAGTGGAAGCCCTCAGGCACAGTGGTGGAAGAGCCAGAGGCAGCCATTGAAGAGTGTAGTCAGGCTCTGAGGCATATGCACTAGTGAAACTCCGTTTTGAATAGAACCTGGCAGAAACACACGCGCACACACAATTTATTACTTGCTCTATTTTTAGGGTGATTAAAAAGAGTACCTGAAACTAATACGACTGACCAGCTGCGATAGATAATAAACTTAAAACAAAAAGGGGAGGCGATATTTTAAACCTCAAACGTTCTCAGAATAAAGAAAAACACGAACACAAAAACAGCTTAAAATAGCATTGACGTATGCGATAACGTAACTTCCCTTCTTATGCAGCTATTAAAGTGATCATGACTTCTTTGGTGAACGTATAAAAACGTCAACGGTAACCGTTTAAACCAGCACACGGTCTGATCCAAGCGTTCACAGAATGAAATGAATGAGCGAGTTCAAGTTCGTTCAATTCAACTAGCTACGTAGTTCTTATACTTTTTACAAGGGCCAGTATTATTTATTAGAACTTAGGACTATGACAGTATGGTTGGCGATATTCAGTAATATCTCTCCCACAAGCCACACCTGCCGTGAACTACTCCAACATCGCCAGCTAGTTACATATCTAAACTTGTGTCACCCCACTAAATGTTTGCAACCACCGTATTAAAAACAAACGTCAGTACTTGCGAAACATAGTTACCTTGTCGACAGAAAGAAATTTAAATTCTGTCAGTAGTCGTGTTCTCACAACGTACACCCCAAAGATAAATATGTAGGTAGCTAGTCAGTAAAAGTGGTCAGCTCGCAAGAGCCAGCTAGCTCAGCGTTTAGCCTGGTGCGTTACTTCTGTGTTCCGCGTGTTTAGGTCAGCCTACTTCCCCCCCCCCTGTTCCGCGTGTTTGGGTCAGCCTGCTCCCCCCCCCCCCCGTTCCGCGTGTTTGGGTCAGCCTAACCCCCCCCCCCCGTTCCGCGTGTTTGGGTCAGCCTGCTCCCCCCCCCCCGTTCCGCGTGTTTGGGTCAGCCTGACCCGCTGTTCCGTCCCCGAACTGCGCCGTGCTTGATACATGCAGGATACATGATGGCAACAACTACTTGTGCTAGAATTCCGATCCTTTATCTCTGTTACAAATTCCACGACGTCAGTGTGTTCTACAACTCTGACGTCGCGGAAAGTTTTATTTAAAGACACAGTCTGTAATTTTGATAACATCTGACATGTTGACAACTTTATTGTGTACATACTTTTAATTTGCATTCTTTCACCTTTTTTGTTTATTTAAGAAAAAAAACGTTCTTTAGAAGTAAATCATCTCTTATATCAAGTAAATAACGAGGGATTTTGTTTGCCACTGTTTAAAACATCTATTGGTAAAACAACTAGATTTTAGCTAAGTAAAAGTGCCCGTACAGATTTGTACTACAATCAAACCATTCATATTGTGCCATTAAATTTGGGCTAGAATCAACATATATTACATAGATGGCATTTATCAAACGATCTTATCCAAAACGACTTACAGAACTCCATATCTGTCTATACACAGAGCTTACACAGAATGAAACAAATGTGATAAATATTACCGTAACAAGTAAGGACTATATACGTAGGAAATTGTTACGTTGTTACTGGATATTGACAGATGATTTTATTGCCCTCTAGTGGTACAAAAACACGACCGTCACTTTCTTGTCTTTATGTTGGTATCTAAAGGCTTAAAAAGCAAAAGGTTTTTATACAAAAGAAATTCTGGCTCTACATTCACCAGGAAAAATCTGTTCAGGCGTACGTACGTACCGGCACCGTCGAATCCTGAATTTTATTCTTTGTTTAATTTAAGAATAAACAATCTGATTATTTGATAAAATTACGCGGGAATTGCCGTATTTCATGTTTTAATCACAACCACAGCTAAACGGACAACTTCTAGACTTAAAAAGCCAGATTCAAGTCCCATCTGAAAGTTCGCATAATAAAAACCATGTCACCACATACATATACTGTTTTTCCTTATATTCCTGTAAATGCATTCGTCTCCTACTTTATATATCACAACTACATATATCTATCATAAATCTACCATATATCATATACCTTTAATATATCTATCATATATTGTTTATTCCCATTACGCTGCTCAATATTTACCCTTTGCGTCTATCAAATACATAGTCCTATAGGTTCAATATTGATTTCCTTTCTTGTATTGTTAGATGTGATTAGAATTCCCTATTATCTGAAAATAACTGACACATAAAATAATCTGAATGAGCTGTCTCCACTCTTTTAGGTCACCTGTCATTAGATACTCCTGTCAGACCCTTTAACATGTATACATATGCTTTAATTTAAATTACATATTTTAGTTTGTATGTACATTTCAACATTTAGAATACACAGAAGATCAATCAAAGACTCAATAAATATGATATGACAAGAAATAGAACAAGGAAAAGAGATGGCACGAAGGATGCCTAGCTAAGAGTTCAAACCTAGTGTTGTTACAGAAATGTTGTGTATTCAGATATTGGTTGCTATTAGTTTGGACTGTATCTTCAGTCCACCACATCTGTTCCTCACCTCACCCAGTCACGTTCTAGTGATGGCTGCTACGCTGCTCACAGGCCAGGATTCATAACGCACCTTATTAGGAGTGCTGATGTAAGAGCACATTTCTCCTTTGTTTACACTAAGGGCGTCCTGAATGACCAGCTAAACAAAACTAACCTGACCGTAAGGTTATACCAGCCACACTGAGATGCTTTGTGAACAGTGGCACACGTGTCACTGGTGTGGGGGTCGAGGCTGGCGGTGTCACTGGTGTGGGGGGGTCGAGGCTGGTGGTGTCACTGGTGTGGGGGTCGAGGCTAGCGGTGTCATGACTGCGTCTTGCAGGTGTGGACATCCACCTCCTCCTGGCAGTCTCTGCAGTGCACGGCGCAGCACCAGTGGAATTTGCACTCGCACTTGGTGTCGCGACTGACGCGGGACGTGTCGTAACCCCGCCCACAGCACATGACCTCACAGCTGTCGGCTCCGCGGGACGTCCGGTTGCACACGCGGCCGCCTGTGCCCACCGAACCTTCAGCAGAAGAAGGACAGACAAATTCAACACGAGGGTTCATGTCTAATACATGAACGCATACATTTTAGTTTGCTGTTCATAGCACAACCCCAGTACGACTGGAGCAAAGATGTTTTTAGAACCCTAATGTATGTGTATCTGTACACTTTTTGGAACAATAAAGACGGTTTTGACGAAGCACGATAGAAACATGCATCCAGTACACCTCACCATACTTGACCTCATTAGTCCAGGTCAGAAAGAGACGATATTGTGCCTGTTGGGCTAATTACTTTAGATTGTGCAGTCCTGGGATCAGTATTCTGCCTTGGCCTGGAAGACGTCTGGCAGTCCCCAGACGGACTTGTCCCACAGCAGGTGGGGGGCTGTCTGCGCTGACTGGGGGGATGACCGCTGGGTCCTTCATGAGATGAGGGACTGATGATAGGAGCTATCAGCCTTGCCGTGAGTCTTCATCGCGTGCTCATTTCAACAGCTCTAATCTGGACCACCCCACCCGGCTAGCAGGCCGGCGCGGCGCTGATCCGGCGCTGATCCACC
This sequence comes from Brachyhypopomus occidentalis, assembly GCA_020368025.1. Taxonomy (NCBI): domain Eukaryota; kingdom Metazoa; phylum Chordata; class Actinopteri; order Gymnotiformes; family Hypopomidae; genus Brachyhypopomus; species Brachyhypopomus occidentalis. Next base: position 9,751,619 of record JAGXOD010001351.1, on the reverse strand, counting down.
GCTGATATCGAAATTGTTAAAGGGCTTGTATCAAGCACAGCCTTCACGCTCCACCCTGGGAAAGACTCGCCCAGCTTTGTACACAAGGGCCCTGTTACTGTCGGCCCAGTGCAAGCGTTACACAAACGGCCGTGGCCCCGCGGAGGCACTGATGTTAGACACAAGCAGGAATTCACATCGGCTTTTTTTATGCAGCTCCAAATCAGCTTTCAGATTCATAGTTATAACTGTTGAATCATGAATATGTTTTGAAGGTGAGGCCATGACCCTCCCCCGCCTCACCCTGAAGTTAAAAGGAAGACTGATCTGCTGGTAGCCCCAGCCCTGATGTCACTGCGTCTTGCACGCGATTGCCAGCAGACAGACATGTGTCTGGGCATGACCCAGCCACACCACCCCCCCCCCTACACTCCCCCCAAACCTAGTCCGTCCAACAAGATGGCGTGCTAGGTCGCTATTGGTTACATCATGGGCAGCCTCCACCTGAGGTATGTCTGCTTATTGAATTAAAATAAGGGGGGTGGTGCCAACAGATGAGTTTAGCATGTGGGTCTATGGTGGGAGCTGGAAATTGATTTCACACTTTTCTGGGGAAGAGTTGTAGTGTGTGTCCCTCTGGGACTACCCTTACACAAACCTCTGCACTCAGGCTTTCTCACGCCACGCTGTCGAGAACCTACAGCCTTTTCAGTTCAGACCGAGTGGCTGGAAACAGTTCTAGCAGCATTTCCTCCTGGACATAAACCTTGCACTTCCTGCCACACGATCACAGGGCACAGTATTAATACAATATTAAGCAGTGCTGAGTTATCCATACATGCCTATATTCAAAAAAGTCCCTGCACTGTATTTGTACATACTCAGGTATTTCAATGCGAAAACATAGGCCAAGATATCTTCCAAGGAGATCATGGAGCACCCTGTGAGACATGACCTTCCCCTCAAAATATTCCTGCCTGTTCAGGGTAGACAGGAGAGGGTTGCACTGGCAAGGGCCGTAATTTATCGCAGTTGTGAGCAGGGATCATGTTTCGCCTGCTATGCTGTCCACAGATCTGCGGTGATGCGCCTTAAACACGGTGTCATCCGATAGCCCGGATCACGCACAGCCTGACAGGCACGCGCGTCACCTCCAGCTCTGCACGTTGGTACACCTGGTGTTATTCACTACAATCCAGCACACTCACGCTTACAAGCGCACGCACACACAAAAAGAGTGGAGAGTGATCGTCTACTGCCCTGGAGGGAGACGCCATCCAAGCGCGTTCACATTACAGATTGGGTGGTGACTGTTGTGAGCGTAATAGCCAGCTAAACGGCTCGCTTTCTCTGATTTCCTTCTCCCTGTGTTTGGGGGCAATACTAATGCTTTACAGATTGTCAGCAATTTGAGTGTGGAAGGTGCAGTGTGTGGCGAGAGCACCCGGGAACGCAGGGCCATGTGATACAGGCCAGCAGGCTAGTCAGAGCGTACCGTGTGTGTGTGTGTGTGTGTGTGTGGTAGAACACATCCACACACTCACCAGACTCGTGGTCCCATATGCAGTAGTCGGGAGAGTCCTCGAAGTAAACCAGGTCATTTTTGGTGGGCTTCTTGAACTTCCTGTACACGCTGGTGAAGCCTGTCTCATAGCGGTTCATCACCACCTGGGTGGCTGTGTTGTATTTCCTGCGAAGGTAGTCGCCCGTTTGCCTGAAGTCACTCATTGCCAGCCAGCAGGTTCGCACGCTGCACGAACCACTCACGCCATGGCATTTACACTCCAGACTGATGAAGCGCTTCACAGCCTGCACCACGGGCGAGGGAGAAACAGAATGCTGAACATTGGATTTAAGGAGAACACAATGTAGGAAGCTTATGACAGCCGGTTTTTGAATTGTGTTTAGGAGGGAAGAATGAGAGGGTGTTTCTTTCACCTGTCATGAAGTGCTCTGTCTGTCCATAACACAGAGCCCTACTATACTGTAGCAGATTACAAAGATGCTGTGCTGGACTTCATGCATACAAAAGGGTGTGTGAGCAGTGTTTATTGTAGTAGTAGTAGAAGTGACGTAACTACATAATAATAATCTGTGATAATAATAATCTGTAATAATCTGTGAAAAAAAAATGGGGCGAAATAAATCAAGCCACAAAAATTGTACCTTCCTTCCTGCCCGATTGTTATGTAGGTTCACCAGCGCCCGAACGTCTCTCTCCTTCCTCTCTTTGGCATCGACAAACGACTGCGTGAACTTGATGGCGTGGTCAACGTGATCGCTGCAGCCTCCCCAGTCGAAGGGGCCTGTGGCGTCGTGAGAGGAGCCCTTCTTCCCCAGGTCACAGGAGCAGGTGTCCAGATCGCCCTGACTGCAGGCCCGGGTCAGGGTGTGGACCATGCCTGCTGAGGAGATCGCATACACAAAGGCGGCCTCTCGACTGCCTGCGCATAAGCAGAGAGGAAATGGCATTAGGGATAATCCCCCTAATGAGCTACTTCAGTAAGGTGCATAGACTTGGACAGTGCAGAAATGCAGATTTAAATTCAGCAAGACAATAAATGAATAAAATTGCATGAGACATAATCTAAAGCTTTACTAGAGCCTCTGTAAGTCATTATCGCTGGTACAAGCCCAGTTCTGGTACTTGATAAAAACAGACACCGCACTTGATCTTAGCCAAAAGGCAGAGAAGCTCAAGATAGCCGTTTGAAGATTTGGAGACCCCTGTGATGTTTCTTTATCAGTTTGTCTCCAAAACAATGCTCTGATGTCGAGTGTATTCTTATTCTGCTTTAGGATCAAAGGCTGTCTATGTACAAGAGATAAGGATGTGGTTCAAATGATATATAAGTGAGAGTGCTTCTGTGTGTGAGCAAAAGAGTAAGAATTGGGGGGGTGGGGTGGAAGGTGGTGAGAGAGAAAGAAGTTTGATGTTTTAGTGGATGAGAAAGAGTAAAATGAAAGCAGACCAGCTCATCAGAATAGCAGCAAGCAGCAAACACGGGGGCTTTGAGGTTTAGCTTTTCATATGGGAGCTTTGCTGGTCTAATAGAGGTTCTGTGCTACCAAATCCCTGCAATTGTTCTAAATTAGTGCACTGACATTGACAATAAGTAGATTCTCCCAGTGCCACAGAGAAACCCTGCCAATCAGGACCTTCCCATAATGCCTTATGATGGGTCCACAGCTTTTCTGGGAGGTCTGAATACCAAGCAAGAAGATTAAGGTCTGAGATTTGACCGAACTTTTATGTGCAAGTCCAGCTAAGTGGCCTGGGAGACTGGATGAGAGTTCCTATGTGGATGATCCCATTAATTTGATTTTACGCAGGATGAGAGAATGGGCAGAGAACTTAAACCCATACCACGCATTTCATCCCATTTAGGAAAATGCACAGAAGTAGACACAGTCTCTATAACAGACCCGTACGAAATGTATTACGCACGGTTGGATCCGTCTTTGAGAAGAAATCTAGTTTTGAGGACGGTCTTACACTCAAATATGTCGTTCATTATAATTTGATTCTTTTTGTATATGCTGTCGTATTGTAGAGACTATCAGTATCAGTGTTTTCAGCAGAAGATTGCTTTATGCTTTAATAACGCAAACAAAAGAAATTTGATCTTCTGTATCAGGTGTTACTTTTCTGTTACAGTCACATGATCTGATTTGGGATAAGGAATTTCACTGTAGGCGCAGAGTCATGAGGATCCCCTATATAAGATTTGTAGCTCCAGGGTATCTGGAGAGCTGAGCTACCCGGCGGAATTGTATACTCACTTCGTAGAAGGAGCTTTCCAAAAACGTTGTGGTCGCGCGCCATGGTATTGCAGCTCCAGCGATGGTTGCGGAACTGGTGTTGGCATTCGCTAATCCAATCTTTAATCCCAGCACCAATCGCCTGCATCACTTTCGTATGCTGGCGGCACAACTGGCGCTGTTTGTTAACTAACCCTGGAATATTGTCGCACATCACTTGCGATCCAAGGGTACCCATGTACCTGCATACAAGATGAAAGCATCCGGGCGATGGAAATCTCTCACACATATCTCCAGTTTCAACACAGACTTCCCTGCGTTCAAAGCTTGCAGTCAATCGCTTTTCAAATGAACTTCTAACGTTTTTTTTTTTTTGTAAAAATACAATTCATTATACAAATACACTAGTTATGAGTTCTACTGCAAAATGACACAAAGCCGACGTACCTGACATTTAAAAATATATTAACACGAGTGAAATGTATAATAACATATATTTACAAGCAAGTCACAAGTAAAATACACTTCATAACAATAATGTGTGTTCATACGCGATACCCACCACCAAGATGAGTCCACTCTTGACGTCAACCAGCAGGTTGCTACAGACAGATAAAAACATATTCCACTTGGTAAAAAGTTCATATTACAAAATCTGTGTCGGTGTGCTCATTCGTCCACGTGCTTGTTTTCAATGCAATAAAACGGTGAGAAACGCATAGAGGCGCGGGAAGACTCGCCGCCTATCCACTTTATCTCCGATCAAAAAACATTGCAGTGTCGCTCTTTAAATTGTCCTTCGTCGTAAAACCATCCTTAAGTGCAATGCCGTGTACTTGCAGGGGTAGTATTACTCGGTCTAACGTTAACAAAGATTTGCGGGGTTAAGATAGTTCGTGATCTCCTATCAGGTTTAAATTGCTTACACAAGGGGTGGGCGCAGTCCTGCCTCTGGAAGGAAGAGAAGACATCAGATGTCTCGTAGTATCTGTTCAGGCTAGCTTGACACCAGCCACAAGTTGGCTTAATTCCAAGTAACAAGTGTATAAGGTGGTCTAACGTGATATGTATGTCCATATGAAGTTAAAACGCTATGGACAATTGCTGTAATGAATCGGACATTGACTTGCAATTCACAATAAAATAATCTTAAAACAAACAAATGCACTAATTACTACGACGAATCCACGCCAGTCCGTTATTCACAAAGGGTAATGCGACCGCAACTGGGTTGCTCGGAACGTTTTTATTGATCCGCGCGACGGTCGTACGGTTGTTTCATTATCTTTAATAACACATTTTTGCATTGATTTATTAGGCCCTCGGGTCCTTTACTGCAGCTGAGATCACTGGTAACCTGTCTTCTTATCACGCGCTCACTGGAAAAGAAAGAGTGGACGAAACGGAGGTGTCGAAAGTTGGTAATAAGAATTTAAATGAACAGAACTATTTGAGGCAGTAAATGATATACATTCGCGTACATAGCTAATTTAACCATCTTATCCTACGGCATAATGTGTAATAGTACAATATAATGCTGCAAGGAAAACATAGTGCATAGTGTCCTACTTTTTCGGTTAGTTGTCAAGAAAATGTACAGACAGCATATGGGACGTTTGCACGTTCTGCTCCGCAGAGGCGGCCTGACACGCGCGTGTAGTCGCCCTATATTCACGAGTAAATAAATGGTTCAGAATTTATTCTGGGATTTCACTGAGGACATTGAAGTCCCTAATAGCATGTCTCTGGCTTGCACTACTTTAACCGCAGGTCTTTGACCACGTTAACTTTAGACTTTCCAATGCGTATGCATATTCTTAAGTTAATCAAAGTACTTCCTGCAGTTTGATTAATGTACAACCTATGTATAGTAAACGATTCCACATCAAAGTAGTAACCGTCACCTCAAAACAAAAAAGAAATACGTCAGTCTGTGCATAACATGCAACCGTTCTACTCCTGTACATCTGCATAATTAAAACTACCATTTATATAGGTATATTTCAATATTTCACTTTGTTGCAGAAATGTTCAATTCTGATATTTTTTTTAATTACAATTTAATGAAACTCTATAATGAATTTTTACAATTATTATTAAATTTCAACTATTAAAATTACCTAGATAGTCTATGTTAGGCCCAGACATTCTATTTTGGACATGCCAAAGAATGGGTCCTCACTAGCAGGATATTTCATAACAGATTTGGATATTCTTTATCTCCATTTGGTGACATCATGAGACACCAAAGAATAAAAAAAATTATCTAATATAGACAGAAGGGGTCAGTAAAACCTGAAAAAATCGTAGTGTCAGCTTCTTAATGTTTTAGAATCCAAAATAAAAAACATGCAAAAACAATACACATAAACAAGAATAAACGACAGAAAGATACAGGTGAACCCTACTTCATCATCGAGTAACGTCAGGCTAAGATGCAGCAATGTAGAATGCTCCAAAGGGAGAAACTTAACAGGATTCATCCCCGTTATATTCTGCTACATTATCATATATTTTGCAAAGCGATCATCCACCGAGTTGTCAGATTATTAAGTGTACACCTCACCTTCAAACAAATTGTAATATTTCAACAACACATACATCATTAGCGGCTGGTAATGAATGGTAAACACCAGGTAGACCAGCGTCTGAACATTAGCCGAGTGGTGGAATAGCCGAGTGCATAGAAATATGGACATAAGTGGCAACAAAATCTATTCGGAAGACTAAGACTAAATAAGGATCATTTCAGGCCGAGTTTTTAGATAAATCGACGCGGGAAAAACGGTTGGGTTTATTTCAAGACACAGTGAGTCATTTTTAGCAAAAAGCATTAAACAATATTTACGTGACACATTTTTTCTATAACGTGCAGCTCATGTGAGAAAAGAATCAAATGAACCAGTTAATTCCCCGTGGAGCAGTTCACTCACATGGACAGTCTTGTTTAAAATATTTAATACAGAACAACTGAAACATCCAGGCCACTAGGTGACAGTATAACGGTTGTTTCATAATGTTAAGTGTTTCAAGTGTGTGCAGCAGAAACGAAGCCTTGCTCCAAAACGTGTGGATCGCACTGAAGAGCATAGAGCAGTTCAAGTTAATCCAAACTTACAACATTTCCAGGATAAGCCCAGGAAAATTCATGCTGGTCCAAAGTGGGCACATAGGTAATGATTTAGATGCATAACCAGGCAACACGGGGTTCAGAAACAATTTAGTGAGTTGAACAGGTGATGTTTCACCTGTTTCAATTGATGTAAAGAGAATACTTAAAAATGCTACAATGCCGGCTAGCCTCGAGGTCTTTCTGCTGCACTTGGGGAAAATATTATTAATAACAATTAATATTTGGAAGCAACACTAAATATGGGCTTATTTATGAGATGAAAGAAATGACAATGTTACAACACTAGGACAAAAGAGCAATGCGCACCTTCAGAATGTCTTAACATCCTAAACTGTCAACAATAAGGTGCCCTGGGCCAATTATCCTCTCCAAATGATCCTCTCCTCTTAAATCTGTCTCTCAATGTGTTTCAAATCACTTTTCCTGAACCTCAACATTGCACTGATGGAATCCATTAAGGATGCATTTAAAATATCCATGATCCAAAGAACAAGTTAGATCTTGACTTTAGGGCACAGGGGAAAAAATGCAATTGGTGTGTAAAGATGGAGCCCTGTTGTCAAACTTCCTGTTACCTTATAAGGAAAGAGGGCTTTTCAGTACCACAGACAGCAGCAGTTGTATTTTTTGCTACAACCCACAAATTAAAAACATGCAAATAAGGATCAACATTTGTTCTACCAAATCAGTTTACACAGAAATCTGTATTATAACATTATAATAAGGGGGAAATGTTATTCACTGGAAAGTTTATTTAAGTGTTCCACATGGTTTAAAGAGGGGACAAATTGATGTACATGACCAACTAAACACAAAATAAGCCATCATAACAGATTTTTAACACTTTTAACAGATTTGAACTTTGAAACATCCCCATTATAGAATATATAAGACAACTAAAGAGAGTAAAAGCACTGATGGCAACAGCTGAAGGAACGTCAACACAAACCAGTCTCAGAAGCAGACACTGTGCCTCGCTCGTGAGCACACCAGCAACAATGCCGCTCCCACCATCCCCACTGCAAGCTTCTTCAGAACCTGCTTTCTCCTGCTAGTGCGTAGAGGTGGCTGGAAGGGCGATTCTGTGGGATCCATCTAAAAGGTAACATCATAAAATCAGTTCGTAGTTTTCTAATCCTTTCAGCAGTAGCTGACAATACCTCTAGGATGCAAGTATGAAAATTTTTTTTATTTATTTTTTTAATATAAATTTCACTTCCATGTTCCTCAAACAACTACTGGACAGTTCTTGGATGATTACGAGCATCGTCTTATTGAAAACTTAAATTCCTTTGGCAGTAGACGGTGGCCATAAATGGGTGAAAGGTATTCCCATGGATACTAATTACACGGTATTCCCATGGATCACACATCGATTTACAGGTATTAAAGAATGCAGCCTCCTCCAGCTCCGCCTCCCAAAACTACTACACCTCCTCACCATCCTGTTAAGATGTAGCCAAGCACGATGGCTCCGTCATTATGGTGTACCAACTGGAGCAGGAAGTAGCAGCGCTCCAACGCCCCACTCAACGGCCCGAAGCACCAAACAGGACAACTCGGTGCTCTAGTTTTCCCTTATGCTCTCGATTCGAATGAAGTCAGACGCACAATGAAGTATTTATACTCGCGAGGAAGCATTAAAACAAAGCAGTGCATGAATGTACAATCCCCCTGACTCTGTTGCTAACCGCTGGCCGACTATACATTGCCCTGGATTACAGCAGTCCTGCTTTACATCCTGCACAGAACCTTCTTTTCTCTCCCTCCTCGGCCCAATCTCCCCCATTGGTTGTTTCCAGTGCCTGTTTAAATTAGTAGCCCCTCCCTTCCTGAGGCCTGGGTCATACCATTTCTTACTCAGGTAGACATGGCAAAATAAACACAACAAATACAAAAAATCCCACTGTAAGGTCTTTCTCTGTAATCTGTTCACATGTAGAACAAGTGTGAAAATGAAGCTGCAGTTAATGAGCACGATAAAAACAAATTAACAATGAATAATAATTAAATTACCATAAATTACCATATCGACAAAAAACACATAGGTTAACATCTTACTGGGGGGGGGGGGGGGGGGTATTAGTTTTAGCCCAGCAATAGACACCAACGATGGTGTCACAAAACCTTTATTTCTATATCATTACAAATTGCACAGAAACAGTTGACAATGTTATTCATTTAGTTCATCATCCTTGAGTTATATTTGTAAATTCTTACCCACGTTTGTTTATTCTTTGTAAAATCTGAATAACCAAATGCACTGTTTGTTGGGTATTTCTTCAAACATGGCTTTACTGTTTTGCTAGTGAAAAGTCTGTCCCAGTCTTATTTACTGTTTACTATACAGACATTGAATGTCTGGGAGGCCACGAACACAGCAAAAAGCACCCCCACCTCAGGTAGCTTTAATTATACCTGCCCACTGTGGTAAAAATGGATCTGGGGGCCGAATCTTTAGAAAAGCTCCACGGTCTTGCTATGGAGCACTAGCAGATGAGACAAATCACATCATTTAGCATCTCTTCTTGGCACCCTGCCAGCCTGTCCACATGGCCTCCGTTTGCTGACAGATTCCAGGCTGACACACAGGGCAGTCTGCCTATCCCCCCCACCCCCGCACCACCCACACCACCACCCCGCTTCTCCACAGTGCACCACACTCTTCCTGAGTTATGAGCTGCAAAGCCCTCCACCCGTCAGCCCCCCCGTGCTCAGCGTGCTCCCCCAGTTCAGACCCTCGCGGAGCCGCTGACCTTGCTGAGGAGGTCCCTGAGGCACAACACTTCCTTCTGGAGGTCTCTGGTCTGAGCCACTACCTCTGTGCAAATGGACTGAGCTTCCTCATTCGGGTCGCATGTCAGAACAAGCTGGTAAGTCAAACAGAACATACAGAGACGATGTCTAAAACCTCTACAACTTGCAGGTTAATTTTTTGAAAAGATATGTAAAGAAATTGTGCTTTTGAATTTTTAAGAGACATTTTGGGCTATTTCTGACAGTAACACCGAGGAAACACTACACACTCAGCAGTACTGGTTCAAAGGAAAGTTCCCCCCCCCCCTCACACAAAAATGTCAGCGGTACATCATTTAAAAGGATGCTCGTTTTGATTCACATTTAGAAATGCATGAAAATACCTCCTCAACAGGTAACCTCTTAAATGTACTTTATTAATCTCAATTCAACATCAATTTAGCAATCTTACTGAAAATACCAAGAGCATCATAAGAGAATGTGTTTTTCTTGTTCAGGTTCTGCTACACATCCTAAATTATAAAAGGTTTTTGTCTGCATTACTAACTAACTGAAAGTAGAGGATTCCCTTTGATGCCAAACTGCAGTGTATGTATACTGTATGAACACTCATGGACTTCATCGGTTCCTAAGCGTTCTTGAAGAGCACGAGCCATGTGAGTGCACCTCAGAAGGAGCGCGGGAGAACCTCCTGATGACGTCCTGCACCATCTGAGTCAGGTAACAGCACTGCTGCTTCAGGCTGATCAGGAATGTATACAGCTCTTCACTCCTGAGGGACCAAGAAGACTCCAAACTCATGTTAGCATTCTGGAGAAGCTGGAATTAGTGAATCTAACAAAGGAGAAGGCGTTCAAAGCTGGATGAGGAGGGTTTAATATGTGAAGTTACAATGATCAATTACTGAGACTTTGTTTTGTGTTTTTTTTAGCTGCATAGCTTTTCGTTATAGGCTATACGAATAAAGCATTTCACACAATCCAAGATTTTCCATACCCTTCATCACCCCTCTTGTGTGTCCACGATGGAGCGGTAAGCATGTGGAAATACATGAATGGCATTCTTCATTGAAAGACAGGATTCTTGAAGCACTTCTTCCATCCCTCAACTTGTCAAACCCTTGTAAATGGCCGCCTCAAACCTCGTGATGTTGACGGCGTTATCTTACCAGAGCATTTCCCCGAGCAGCCGTTTTCTTCACCCAACACTCTGTCAGACGCTGTGGTAAACACTGTCAGAGTCGGGGGGAGTTACTATCTCCCTCGAGACGGAAAGATGGGATCCGAGCATCACTTTGTTAGTTTTTCTTTTGACCGAATGAGTGAGGGGCTGTAAGTGAGGGGTGGGAGACAGTGAGCCAGCCCGTCCACAGACAGATGCAGCCCATTCCAAAACTCAAACTGGCCAACTGACTGATGCTTTATGGTCTGATTTCATCCTAGATTTCCCCTAACACAATCATTATCCCCCTTCAGTTACACAAGATTACCGTAATTAAATAGCGTAAATTATTCCAAGGAAAACCTCTTCAAACAGGTAACGTATGATGTTGAAATGGTGGGAGCACTTGTTTACATACATCCCATTAGCCAGGAAATCAACCTTTGCCATGAATTTCAGAGCAAGTCTATATCCATTTACTGCGTGTTTACAGACGACCTATCAAGGAAGGATTTAAAAGCGGAATTTAGTGCACGTCCCTGTGCCCTTACTGTACGCCCTCCGCTCAAAATAAGAAACATCGCTGATTAATTAGCTTCATTTAGTGAAGCTGTGGCAGTTGGGCTAAATGCTCAGAGTCACCAGTCCAAACATGGAGAACGAAGAAATCGCCGTTGCTCATCCCTCACTTTACAAATCATTACTGGAGCTTAAACCATTAAGACAGGCCTGCATAGAGACCCCATGGAGACACTGTGTCATCCTGCTTCAAACAATGACGATTTGACTCGGCGCCCTATAGGTGGAGGTTCAGACCTGACAGGAAGTTTTCCCTCTTGAGACTACACACAGGCACTTAAGATCAGATGCCGTCGGCCAGCGGATACAGAAACATTTCAACACCGCGTCACACTAGATCAGACGAATGAAACTCATTTTACCCAGTGTCAATGTTGTTTAGCTGCGTCAAGGTGTCCAGGTCCACTCTGTCGAGGCGCATCTCCTGAACTGCATTAAGAACCTTCTTTTGGTCTGTAGGGTCTGTTATTCCAATCTGCACAGAAACAGGGGGACAGGAATAGCTTACAACGTGACTAGCTATTGAATTTATTAGGATAGGATCGCTTAAGTGATGAAAATCAAGAGTAAATCATGTTAAAATGTAAATGTGCTCTCAGACAAGCATGCTTCGTTAATTACGGCATATAAAATCTCCTTCAAGACAATGACATGGGGACATTCATGGGAGCTGGGCCCTTCAGGAGACTGAGGCAAACCAGGACATTTCACACTGCTCACTGACTTACACATAGTGACAAAGAAAACCTCCAACCGGCAGTTTGTATGGCTGGCACTGATGGTCGCTGTTCAGGGCGACGTGCTGTTACACTAGCTGACCTATTGTGGCAAATATTCTATTCTTCTTATATTATCCCACGAGGAAATCTTCGTCTTGATTCCCTCCATTTTATCATGGGTCACACCTTGCTTTGCGACATTATTCCCATACAATCCCATACCAACCAATATCCTTCTCACCGCAGTGAGTGACAGTGTGAATAGCAGCAGGTCTTCATTACCTTACTGACACTGTTCAAGTTATATGCTTTTGAATATCTCTGAAGGCAGGATGTCATTCTCTGAAGTCAAAGGTGATCTCTTTCAGATGCATCAATTACTCCTCAACCCTGACCACTCTCGCAGAAGCTCTCGTGCTCAGGTGGAATCAAAGCTGCTCATGTGGGTGACCAGCGTTTTCCAAAGTTATCAGCTTTTGCTGAACGTGATGTGGCACTCTTACAAAGTACAGGGAAGATAACAGGATTAGCTAATGTTCTTGCATGAGAAACAAAGACATCTAGGGTACTCCCAAAACTACGGTGTACACACACACACACGTGATTGCTCAGTGATTGATGGAGCATTATAGCTCAGGCACCCAATGAAATCATGAGGAATGTTGCAGTATAACCATGTTACCCCTTTAACACACACAGCTCTACTATAATGCTCCACCAATCTATGAGCCCCCAGAACTGCAGGTCTGTCCGCTGGATCCGTCCCAGACTCCGTCATTATCACCCAGACATTGCAGCTTCAGGCTGTTCCCAGAATGCACTGCCAACGTGTAGCAGGCGACCTTTAAATGGGGGACCAACCGCCCACTGGGACCTGGTGATGCAGATGAGACTTTTAATTGTTTGAAGAAACAGCCACTTGTTTTGTGGGGTTCTTGGCACCTTCGTGTTCACGTTTTTTTCATGGAAGAGGTGTCTGATTGTACGCTTACCTTTTCTAGGTCTTCCTTTTCCATCGTCAACAAGTAGCTCAAGGTGATGTCGTTTTCCTGACAGAAGTGTACGTAGAGTTCAGAACAAAGACCATACCAGTGTAGCAGAATATTCTGTACATCAACTGTGTGACATGGTCACAACAGGATTCAGGGGAGATTATGTACACGTGTGATATCATTAGAGAGATTATGTACACGTGTGATATCATTAAGAGAGATTATGTACACATGTGATATCATTAAGAGAGATTATGTACACATGTGATATCATTAAGAGAGATTATGTACACATGTGATATCATTAGAATACTGTGTTATTTCCTTACAAGTACTCACTTATATGTCCCTTGTTAAAACCAGATTAATGTGAGTGTGAAGGAGGGCAGATAACCTTCCTGTAGTTCAATTAATTAGGTACTTAAGCGCTCACACTCTGTTTTATCTTTGCATTTCTACTTCTCCTCAAGCAGGAACTGAGCCTCTTCAACATTACCGTCAGGTTTAATTTTCACGCATATTATTATTTATAACCCACCATGGAAAAGACTGACACGCATACACAAAGTGAAATGAAAATTAAATAAAAGTCATACGTACATAAAATATGTGTTATTAATTACTCCATTTCAATCAATTTCTACCACAAATATATACACAAATGTATTATGCAAACCTTTAATGCTTGACCGCTCTAAAGAACTGTGAATAATGCACTATATGGATGCCAAGCTAGATATGGTCAACAGCATTACGAGTTGAGGAGACAGGGACTGTTTAGACGGGCTGACTGAAGTTGGAAGATAAAGGGGAGTGTCAGATTCAGATTACAGTGTGTGAATTGTTAAAGATGTGGGAACAATGATTGTTAAAAGCACTTCATTTAATTTAAATCAGACAAAACAGGGATGTTCTTATTGAGTCATCTGTTGTGGGTAAAGGACAGGTGGATGCAGGATTTAGTGCTGATGGTGGTGGTCTAAGAATATCCCACCTTTGTCCATGGGCCCAGTGTCACAGAAATCTTGCTTACTGGCAGAAATAAACACTGTTAAATGAGACATATACTGCCAGTGAACATAGAGACAGTGCTGGATAGGGGAAAACAGCTTGGATGATCTGCAGGAAATATGATCGATCACTTTGAATCCGAAATGGCAGGCCATGTTCATGCTGGTGCAAACGGATTTTGGAGCATCGAAGGGAAGTGCAGTAAACGGTAGTAGTGCTCAGAGAAGCCATGGATTAGTCTGGGTCCGACGCCAAGAAAGCACTCAAAAGTTCTCCAAAGGCGGTTAGAACAAGGGGTGGTTACGTGTCAACTTATTAGAAATGAGCAGTGCCAATTGGAAATAAGATAATTAATTTCAGATGACTCCCTTGTCTAGAGACTATTTTCCCCTGCAAAAGCTTTATTATCCAAGCAAGTAACTCAGGCACCTATTAACCTAGCAGTTCCCACATTTGGAGAGATGACAGATACAACAGACATCTTGATTCAGCACATATGGCTACTCTTAACTTTTTTTTTTAACAGGTCCTGCAAGCAGGTGGTGAATGGTTGGCTACAAAAGAGATCTTTTGGCTGCCTTTCTTCCTGCAGAAGGTTCTTCCTCACAAAGGTGGAGGACCAACTCAAAGCCATGGTATGGGTCCTTAATTAACGCATACAGGATTCTGAATATGACAGTGTTTCAAGTAGAAGGTTAACTTGCCAGACACAGAGCTGGTCAGAAGGATTGTGAAGAAGTGTAATCCTGCATTGGCTGAAGGTCTGAGAGGAGCTGTGTATGCAGTAATACAGCTGCTCAAGATGAGGTCCATGGTAAAAAAAAAAGGAAGTTAAAGTCCAAGAAGGAGTGCTGTGCCAAAGACAACCAACTGAAAGCTCAGGAGGGAAGAGGAAGGAAGCCAACCTCATCCTAAAGAACCTGGACTCATCCTAAAGAACCTGGACTCGACATCTAGCATTAGCTCGGCTTACATCTCCTCCATTATTGAAGGTTGCCATAGGGATATGGGGTCTCCAGGATGGAGCTGGCTGTTCCTTCACTTTAATGCAGAAGCTTGTGTGTCATATTGTAATAAAGCCGAGGAAGGCAGTACTTACAGATTCAAAGTGATCACAGATTATGTACGAGTGGCACAACCCTGCACTTACGTTGACAGCAGATACGTATGTTATTCTTCTTGTGGTAGGATTAGACTTCCTGAGCCATTCTGAATGCTAAAACTCCATAAGATGCTCATCCAATGGCCATCATGCATGACATTCAGGAACCACTGCATGTAGCCAGTGCTCTTGACTAGGTCAGGCGGTTGGCAGGTCAAAGTGTTGGAGCGCTGCAAATGCAAAACTCTTAACTTCAATTTTGGTCAGTATAATTTTCTGACCACGCCCTTTGGTTTATAAATGCCAAACTGAAGGCGGATCTTCAACTTGCCAAATCATTGCTCAATCAGATATTCTCCAATCTTTTGAGGTGCAGACCAATGCCAGCAAAGTAAGGCTGATCCAAATGGGTTACTAAGAAGAAAATGTCAAAAGGAGTGTCATGCAGTACTGTGGGCTATAGAAAAGTGCCATTACTACTTGGAGGAGAAAACATGTGTAATACATTGACCTCGCCGCACTAATGTGGACTTTCAATTTTCCGAAAAACCACATCCTAGCTTACCACATGGAACGTGAAGCAATTTGAGTTCCAAGTGCAGTACAGGAAAGGATACATGAATTATATCAGTATCCCTATTCATCACTATGGAAACCTTATGTACAAGGTTGTGATTGTTTACATCACCAAAAAACTCAAAGAATGCAGCACTAGCCACCAGCCTAGCTAAAGAGGAAGGAATACAGACGGATGTATCGCAGCATGTCAAAGGGTGTTCGGCTCAGAAATACAGGCCTGCTGATAGAAACCCATTTGGGTTTACCAGACAACTGAGATTAATGTGCCCAGGTGACATTCCTGGTATGGGTCTTAGGGGTCCTTTCCCAAAGAGAATAAGGAAAATCTTAGTCAGGAAGGAAAATCTCTTAGTCACTGTGGATTATTTTACCAAGCGGGTTTAACTTTTACCCTTGTGAGAGGGCAACAGCAGGGGAACCATCCAGAAACTCACAACAAGCCACCATCCAGGTGAATAACAGTTTTAAAACAATGATGGACTCCTCTATCCAGGATAAATCACAGTGAGTGGGACAAGTGGATGCCAGACGTAACTGACCAAGGATGCCTACAAAACATACCTAACAATATACCAAGAAAAGTTTTATACAAGTCTAATGGTGGAGTTTTGTGATTTAACTACTGATCAATTAAAAACATTCAGCCTTCTAAGAACGTTGCTTACCTTCATGATATCAGAGAGGTATTCCAGATCCAGTCCATGTAGCAAAAGTTCAATATCACAAAGTTTAGCTGAACTGCAAGGAATAAGACCAAGAACAACACCATGGTTTCAGCATCTCTATCTTACACCCGCAGGTAATAGTTATAACCACTAGAGGGCACTATAGTCTCAGCAACAGCCAGATAGAGAACCTCTCTCCAAAGTACCTCTCCTTTGAAGCACATAGAGGTTCAGGGTTTTGGTTGAGAAATTTAAACAGTGTTTCAGCTTTCGAAGGCACTGCACCATTAAAAATGGAGCTTCCTGAAGAGTCAAGAATCCTAGAGATCTGTGGACACATTGATAAAAATCACCTTCAAAGTTGTAGCACAACTCAAATATTCATCACTAAATATCTTCTAAAGTTAACAACACGAACAGCTGCCAACTAAGTGAATAACTCAAACATCACATCTGTGAGAAAGAAACATGCAAAATCCTCCAAAAAAACAGACATGCAAATCAGAACATTTGTTTTTCTTTTGCTGGATGCTGTCTGGAGATACACGTGTTATGATCGGTTCAAACTTACGTCCCTCACGATAAATGAGGTGAAGTACGGCCTAAGGTGAAAGGTCACATACCTGCGGCTGTTTGAGCTCTTTGGCCAGGTCGGCAGCCGTCTTCCCTGCCTTGGTTTTGACGGACTTGTCAGCTCCAAGCTGCACCAGTTTGAGCACGGCCCCATCTTGCCCATACTGCACAGCTACTACAAGTGCCTAGATTAGCAGGATATCTCAGTTAATACAGGAAAAAACCCTTCAAACAGCAAACAGTTGTACGTCTGATGGAGGGTACAGACATTCCCATTTGGCGAAAAACCTCCTGTCAGACATGACACATATTGTAAGTGGTCATTTGTGTAGGATAGACTAACTGGGAAGATAGATTTACAGTTCTGAATTCAGAACCAAAATAAAAAGGCTGAATCTATTGACTAAGGGGGGGGGGGGAAAAGACATTCCCATACAGCGTCTCTGATTTATGTATCAACCCTTAAATTGTACTTTTGTGCGTTTGCTTTGGCTTCCTCCCCAGATACTGCCATGCAACACCATGCATTCGGCAGTGCTTCCCAGGGCCCGTTTTGCAGGTTGTGCAGGTGATGTCTAAACATCTAGAATGCTAACGAGGAAGCATCTGCCTGTGTGAAGAGATGCTGCAACGCAGCTCAGCGTAGGTACCGTGTGTCCGCTGTCATCCTGAGAGTTCAGCTCCGCGCCGTGGGACACCAGAAGATTGATCACGTTACAGTAGCCGTCCCTGGCTGCCAGCATCAGGCTGGTCATGTGACTCCTGGACAAGGACGACAAGCAAAATTTGGGAAGCCTCAGCGTGCGTCAGTGAGAAGGTCCTTGACCTGACCCCTCTTGTCAGGTTTGCCTGTAGGCATTTCGAAGGTAAAAACAGTCAAATTCAAAGTCTTCTGCTGGGAGTCAGGTACAGTTTAACGAAGTTCATATACAAACATGTCACTCAGTCAGCCTGACAGGAATATCCAAGAAGAACAAATTGGGAATATTCTACATAATCATATTTACGTAGGGATTTAGGCAAACAGACATATACAGAGAAAGTTAAAGCTGCAATTTTCTTTAAAGCAAACAAGAGAAATACACTGAGCTGATGGACAACGAATAGATTCTTTAGTCTTTAAAAGTTATATTTCTGAGGTTGCTTCCTCTGACACCCTCAGTACAGAGTACTGTGTTTTCAGAGTAGTGTGTTATCAGTTTACAGAGTGCTTGTGTGGCCACCGAATACAGTAATATTTATGGGACATTGATAAAATGCAGAACCTCTTACCAACCTCCACACAGCACACTAAGGTAGGGGTGTGTGTGTGTGTGTGTGTGTACTTGAGTCTGTTGCATGGACCTTTTGGGAGAGTCTATTCATCACAATAACTGACATTTCCCAGTGAGGATCCCTATAAGCGTGAGATCAGCTCCAAAGCGTCATGTACAGGTGAGGAAGGGCTCATTATTCTTCACCGTGACACTATCTGCTTCCTCGTCATCACCAAATCCCCCCTGTGACAGATATGTGAGGGTTTGCATGCAGCTTTTCCCAGGGTGCTGTTCTCTGGGACTGAGCGAAGACCTACAGCAATGCGGAAGTTTGCTGAATGGATATGACCCACGGCAAACACTGCGGAATAGTCCAGCTTAGGAGAATTGTAATGGAGGCTAGGTACAGCAAGTTGTAAATGAAGTGTATGAGTAAATCATTCACAATCTCCAGTTTATGAATCGTAACTAGACTTAAAAGAGGATATTCGTATTTATCAGAGTCTTTCAGAGGAATACGGTCACCTTAATGATGGCAATTCTGTACACCTGAACCCCTCATTGGGCTCTGGCCTCAGGGTGCAATCACATTCACACTAAATGATTTTACGACTATGCTAGTTAAGCTCAATATATGAACAGTTAAAGGCCACATATTAATTTGATATTTCCTCCTAATAATAATCCTAAAAATGTCACTGGTTTACATGAAGTACTAATAATGAAACAGTAAAATAAAAATGGTACTCATTGAATTACCCGCACTTATCTGACCACTCGCGCCATGACCGAAGTGCCAACAACATATCAAAACAGTGACGTCATAACCCAAGGGTGAAATATAACTTCTAAATCCTACGACATGTCCCAGGAAACGACAATCTTTTGTGCAGTTCCAGCATAACACACACATTACTTTGTATAATCTGAAACATGCATCGTCCATTGATCGTTTTCACTACAAAATATTTGAAGACTTTAAGAAAGAAAATGCTACATGTATTCAGTCAGACATCCAAAAGGCAAATCTTAATGTTTATAGCTTCCTAGTTCACACAATACCTATACAGCCAAAATATAAGCAAACACTTCCCTTTAATCATAAAATAACATATCACCTGTTAAGAGCCCGTGGGCTTTGAAGTCAGAGCTGGGACTCAAGACTGGCTAGAATCAAGTCACATGACCTAAATAACCCACTTCTGGACAAACATAAAATGAAGCAACAAAGATTAATCCCCAATAACCTCATAAATTATGTGCCACTGACAGCCAACTTGCTTATCATAATATAATCTAGGTCAGTGTAAATCAATCTGATCCTTCATTCATAATTCAGTAGTGCCATTTGATACACAAAGCTGTTGCAAAAACAGCTAAGTTAAGAAAATGGGACATTTTTCTAACTGTAGAAGTCATACGAACTGGACGTTAAATCTACTGTATCAGAATAAGATGCTGATTTGTTTGTTCATTTCATTAAATAAGATGCGTGATATTAATTAGTGATGTGCTCATCCTGCTGGAGGTTGGTGGGGTGAGCTGGCAGCTCAGGCAGGAGGTGAGGGGGAGAATCAGGGAAACGAGTCGATACACGAGCAAAGACAGTAGTGGTTGAGAGATGCAATGACCTGTCCAGATTTTGGAGAAAGCACACGTCTTACACGTCTTGGGCTTACCAAATGCTAATTAAAATGACTCCATAGGTATGAAATGTGCCATCAAATGGCACAAAATGTATTGATACTAATATTACTATAGCATAACTATCAATATTGTTACCCAGACACAGCCAAACCAAACGTCAGTAACAGAGCAACTGTTAAGTTGGAGAGAACCTGAGATTCTCTTTCGAGGGCCCAGAAAAATAAAATGCCCACAGACTGTTCAGACAGCCTACTGTGACCCAGAAACACAGACTGTTCAGCCTACTGTGACCCAGAAACACAGACTGTTCAGCCTACTGTGACCCAGAAACACAGACTGTTCAGACAGCCTACTGTGACCCAGAAACACAGACTGTTCAGACAGACTACTGTGACCCAGAAACACAGACTGTTCAGACAGACTACTGTGACCCAGAAACACAGACTGTTCAGACAGACTACTGTGACCCAGAAACACAGACTGTTCAGACAGCCTACTGTGACCCAGAATCACAGACTGTTCAGACAGACTACTGTGACCCAGAAACACAGACTGTTCAGACAGCCTACTGTGACCCAGAAACACAGACTGCTCCGACTGTGTCACAGTCCCTAAGCATCACCACAATCCTCAGGACGTCAGACCACCAGAACTGGGAAATGCCCCCCTCCCCCCTCCCCCCTTTTAAACAGGAAACAGTGATCTGGACGTGCTGCATTTTGCTTACCAGATCACTTATGGAGATGCTGCACAGGCCACCCGTCAGACCCCCCCCCCAAATCACTAACTCTGCATCTCGTTACCATTCTTCAAATATTTTGTCTGGACAGGATACAACCACGTTCCCGCCAGTCAACAGAGCAACACGGTTGTTGACACTGGGTCTTGTGCTGGTTTGGGAAGCAGATGATGAGCTGCTGAACGGCCTGAGAAACGCTTACTGTGCAGGGATGTAAGAACAGCCCAGCAACTCCAGCTTGTCTCCAGCGTTCCCTGGCCAGAGCGAACACTCAAGAGGCCATGCACACCTCAGATAAAGCCTGTCTGAGGTCACATGGGGTCAGCCTGAGGTCACATGGGGTCACGATATAAAGGGCATTCCACAAAATGTAGATCTCATTCTGCCTGAATAAAGGAAAAATTAATACACCCGTCTGCGTTAATCTCCAAACCATTCGTCCAGCTGAAACAACTGAGACCATTAAACCACCACCTACTTTATTAGAGTAAACTTTATTTAAAGTTTTATTAGAAAAAACAATGTGGCAGCTACAGCTCGTAAACATGTAGTTAGAAACTACAGTCCAGCAGCTAATCTACTCGCAACCCTGAGGAAATACCAATCATTAAAACTTTCAGGGTAACTGACACGCGTAAAATAAATAAAAGAAAACTCAGGCATTTGTGCGCCTGGTGGAGATGCTGGCTCAACAAACCTGTTACTACTGCGTTACTGGTGCTAGTGCTGTGCAGATAATAATGTGCAAGTGAAAGTTAGAAATAGCAACGGAACAATATATTTTGAGTTGTTAAAATGTGCTCAGAATACGATCAAATAGCAATACTTTAATATAAATTTCTTTTAAATTTTTTTTTCATCAAAGTATCAATCGGTACCACAAGTTGATGTGTTTCAAATAAAGTGGAGCAGAGTCTCAAAAAGTGAGTGAGTGTACAGGCGAGGTCAGTGATTCTAGCAGACTGGATGGTGAGGGTAGACAGTGCACACACACACACACACACACACACACACACCTTACCTGTTGTAAGCATTTGGATCAGCATTCCGACTCAGCAACAGATCTACACACTTGGCGATTTTCTCCTCAGTGGCTGAATTTGCTGTGCAGGCAGCCATTAGCACTGTATAATGATCTGTGTACAATGGATGAGACAACAGGGGGAAAAAATCAAGAGACGTTTGCAAATCGTGCCAATGAAGAGAATTTAAGAACGCATGTACAACAGTTGCCAGTAGTATATTAGCATACAGCACCTCAAAACTGCCTATTTACTGACAATCACTTTTGCATGCGCTTTACAACCAAACCCCATAGGATTCATGTTGCAGAAAGGCCCAGTGTTTATGATCTGGCCACGTGACTGGACACCAGTATCGTAACGTGTTGCTGCATGGAGACACAGTCGTGCTGCAGGTTTATTTGCTGTGATTAGACAGCGGTTTAGACTACAGGAGCAGCGCTGGTTAAGGGTAGGATGCACTCTCAGTCTGGTTGTGTCTGCGGCCGAGCAGGAAAATAAATAAAGGGCCAGTGCTGGGCCAACGCAATGACGCCAACATCACGCTCTGTGTAGCGGCGTTATCCATCACTCCTGCATTCCTCCATCTCCAAGCGGAACACGGGCTGCGAAGCTGCGGCTCTTTTCACCTTTAATTATTTCCTTCCAAAGTCTGCAGCTCCAGGCAGGCCGCTAGCAACAACACACCACCCCCCCACCAACCGCCCCCAACGAAGTGGAAACGTCTGAGTTACTTCACTCGCTCTACACCAACATCCGATTTTACAGACGCCAACAGATGCATTTCATTTCTTAAGAGACACAGAAACGTGACGCGTAAACCGAAAACACACCAGCAGATTAATCGCATGTTTTCAATAGCGCTTCTTCTGCGTCAGGGACGTTAAGAAACGTCGGACAAGGCCCGACGAACGGAGCTTGGCTTCCTTGCCGTAGTTTCAGCTGACACATGAACTTCAATTAAGAGAATGTGCACGTGTCTACTTCAATACAGAACATAGTGATGAAAACCACACTCTCTGCCTTAAGGTTTATGTCTCTCTGTGCTTTTTCTATGTGATATCAAAGCATTCTTTCCCTGGGGCTTATGCGAAAATCCCATTATCTCCAAGAATTTCCGAGAAGCAGATGGAGACACAGGAAGGACATCTGCTACAGCGCCACGGCAACAGGTCCTTCCTTCCTGTCCTCATGCCGGACAGTATAATCAATATTTAGCAAATTACTTATGCTTTATACACATCATAAACTGCACTCATAAATCAGCTGCTGCTGCTGTTCATTTTCCAATGTTATAATCATATTCATTACTTTTTAACCCCATATTTCCTTACATCCACATTTGGCAAAGGCATTTTGGAAAAAGACTAAAAGGCCACTTCAATATATTGTCGACAGATATTTTCTGCATATTTCAGTGTTTCAGTCTCTTTTTGTGTGAAATATGTACTGGTGAAGTTAGACATGCTCAAACGCTACCTCCCATTGGCATTCACAAGGCAAACAACTGCATCCAAGTTTGTGTTCAAAAGGGGAGATCACATTTCAAGGTCACTGCGCAAATTATGACTTATGGGTACTTGAATGTGACTATACATAATTTGTAAAAAGCCAATAAGCAGTAAACTAGTAGTCTAGAAGAGAATCAGCCTAATCATATGCCCAGGGCTCCCTCTCCCAAGCCACCTATGCACCCATCACAGCTCTTCCTGGATGCTCCATCCTTCCCTCACTTGTGAACAAGGTTCTCTACGACCCTCACAAAAGCACTGCAGCGCTCCACGACCCGGACGGAACATTGTTCCTCCTGCAAGTGAGGATCGACCATCAGCCAGACCCTAATCTCCAGTTGCTATGCAACCACGACCCTTAAAAGCAAGTTGACATTAGAACCATTTAATAAATAAATAAATAGCTAATAAAAAAAGATGTGTGAGCAGTACACAACACATGGACCACAGCATGTCCATCTCGAATGGTCTTGAAGGCCCCTGAAGTCTTCCTATTCACTCAAGATGTTATATTTGCAGGAAGTATGTGGTTATACTTTGGCTTCAGCTCATTTATTGGGACATTTTTACTTTTGTGTGTGTGTAATTATATATATATATATATATATATATATATATATATATATATATATATATATACACACACACACACACACACACACACACACACATTCCAGAAAACAAGACCAAATTAAAATTACACTTCATTTTATGTATTAAATTAAAATGACTGGTTCAATTTAAATGAAGCCTGGTGTGATTGCCCTGTTAGTATGGTTCATGACAGCAAATGAGAAACACTACCTTTCAAATTCTGGTGCACAACGAGACCCCCCTGAGCAGGTAGGCTTCTCTCTGCTTCCAAGCAAACTCTGCTACAGTTAATTAAATGTATTAAGACAATGTCACAAGATGTGACCCCCCCCCCCCCCCAAAAAAAAAAAAAAAAAAACATGAAAGAACAGAGTGGTGTCAGCGAAAATGATCAGAGGGCAAACATGGAGCGAAAAGAAAAGTTAGAAAAATGCCTCATTAACACTCGGTTCAACAAAGGTAAAGTCCATGTATCAAAAAATCACCTCTGCTGAAATTGGCGTTCGCTCCGCGGTCGAGCAGCAGCTCGGCGAGGTCACGCTGGGCCACGTGCACGGCGCACATGAGCGGAGTCCACTCAAAGCCCAGTCGAGTCTCCACGTCCACGCCTGACGACAAAAGCGGGTGAAATATGTCAAACGCTAAACCTTTCACGAAAACCAAATCACACCACGACCTTCTCCGAGACTCCTGTTAAAAGCCACGTTTTCTTCAAGCGGCTTCAATCGCATTTTAACTAGCTAACTAATCAAATCTGCCCGAACGTTACCGCCGTCCAACAGTTGCTGAACGAGATCGACGTCCCCGGACGAAATGGCCTTTTTAAAGGCCGACACGTTGTCATCGCCGGGCACAGTCGTCCTCGATACCTGTAACACAAAGATGATGTTTGTCTTATTACTTAACCGGCCAAGCGAAGCCCTACATGGACAGAAACCTCGCTGACCACTAAAACGTTCAAACCCGATAGTTAGCCAACTATGACATGGCGCACACAGCTAATGTTGGATGATGGTACCTCAAAATCTGATCTCTTAACACGACTAATATTTCCAATGTCCCATTCATCTCCACTTCCATCACTTTCATCCCCTGCAGGAAAAGCGTTTTCGATGTTATTGAACATGATGTGCGGCGTCGCCGAGCAGCTGCGGCTAATACTGGCGCACTTTCGGACGTGCTGACGCTAAACGGCCAATGCGCCAAATCCAAGCGCGGCTCTTTCGTTGTATTTTACTGTTCGTAAACTAAAATGGCCTACTTGCGCAGGAAGAGGAAGAGATTTCAACAAAATTTAGCGTCACGCTCAATTATTCATGTAGGCCATTTGCAATCTTCCCCCTTTTGTGTTTGTAAAAAACAACAGTTCGGACTCTGCTTCACAAGTATATCTGATGTATTTGAATAGCGCCTCTACGTGGCCAAAAGAAGAAGTTCATGGCACAGGCGAATCAAACGGGTCTGAAGAAATTAGTGTTGTGGCTGAAGTGATTTTGCTACATACAATATGAACGACAGATGTTGTAACAACATTAACATTAAATTTGAAACAGAATTTTCTGTGCAGTAGTAATTTTATTTTATCATAGGTTGCTCAGACAACAGAAATGTAGTTTCCTAAACTACACCTACATAGTAAATCATTTCTGGCTGTCACCTGATAAATATGAAGTATAAACAACAACCTGTGCTGTAAAAAATAAAGTACCGACTACAGCACTAGGGTTTGTAATTATTATCTATGTGATTTGCAAGGATGTGGTTCGCCATGTCAAAAACATGTCATGAAAAACACATCTAGGCTTTGGTACATGCTTGAATGTATCACTAGCCTATTATGAGCTGCAACTCTAATTATTGTCTGTTATTTTCATATAAGTTTAATATTATTCTTACAATTCTCAGGCCCGTCATCGTCATGTCAGATCAAGCCGTTTCACCATACAGTGGTAGATTTGCCAGCGCATAACGAGTTTCAAATTCAACAGCATAGTTTTAATTTATTTATGTATGGAACCCTATTCTCATGTTTTTGTTTGTTTTGCTATCAGCACAGTTTTTTTGTAATCACGCATTTCTTGTAGTCCAATGAGTAAAAACTTTGGAATTACTTCATTTAAAACTGCGACCCTCAAGTGTCACGATGTGTTTTCTACGTGTTGCCACGATGAGCAGACAGTACCCTTTAAATAACTGTCAGCACAGAAGTAACATGCCCGAGAGCCCTTCAGTAAAAGAGGTGGGGAGACCCAGCCCGCTCATTAATGACTGTACTCGCGCTACTGTCACTGAAGCGCCTTTATAAACCAGAGAAATGCGTCGACCGTCCGCTACGGTGCGCGCACGTTCAGAGCTGCGGAGTTTTGTGGCCGCTATTGCAATGTAGTCGGCGAAATTTCGGCAGAGTACATTACTAATATAATATCGAACTGAAGACCAAAATCAGAGGAAGGGTTTAGAAGGCGCAGCAAATGTAAGCGGTACTGATTCCATGTGTAGTGGAGTTGCTCTCCATGTTCTATTAGGATGCAGAAATCACCTGTGGATGATGCCGGTTGCTTTTCGAGATACTTCTTCTGGTAAGACCCAACTGGTTCTACACACTAAGTAAAGTCATATTTTGTGACTTTTCCATCAGTTTATAAACAAAGGGTGAAGTCAGGGTGAAATATTCAGCAACTTCGCTGCTTGCTATTCAGTTCAGAGACGTCCCTCAGTGGGTATGTTTGAAATCTGTTGCGAGCGTCTTTCGTATTTGCAACACAAGTACACCCTCGTTGAGGCAGTAGTCTCTGTAGAGAATCAAACTGTTCTTTAGTGTTTACAACAGATATCTGAACTTTATAAAATGTGTTTGCTCTTCATAAGACGACAAAATGTTACAGAATAGGGATTTACAAACAATCAAATAAACATATAAAGTAAGTAGTACATGTAATTTACGTGGTCATGTAAATTATATCAGATACACAAGATAACTATAAGGAACCACTGAATTCCATGATAAATTCTGATGGTAAAAGCAACCTTATCCTAAATCAAGAGCCAGGATGCTCTTGTAAAAGAGAATTGTAATGTCAATAAGAACCTATCCTAACCTGGTCCTAACTTGGTCCTAACCTGGTCCTAACCTGGTTAAATAAAGATTAATCAGTTTTAGTGTCATAGAAAATAACTGCATGACTTTGGTTTCTTACTGTGAGTTTAATGTCAGTTGACATTTTGTGACTTAAATTGTCAGTCGTCATGACATCAGAAGTCATCAGTTGTGACAGTTTAAAAAAGTGAGCATGAATTTTACTGCATCTTTCTGTCTGTTCGCAGGTGGGCAAGCCCAATTATGCGAAAGGGATTTAGAGAAAAACTAAGGGCGTCAGATGTTTGTCAAGCTCCATCAGAAGACATGGCGGATGTGCTTGCTGAACGCTTGGAAACGTTTGTATCTTTAACTTTCTCCTCCGTGCTTGCATTATACAATTTGTGTTAACGAATCAAAATGTATTAATAACTAAAGATACAAGAATTGCTTTTCTCAAGTTGCTAGCTTGCCACTACACTGGAAACACTTCTATAAGCAATGTAAGACATTCTAAAACAAAAAGGGATTTTATCATCAAAGATTATATTTTTTGATGCGATGCATGGTGTAGAGATGTTTTGAGTACACTCGGTGTCCCTTAGAATAGTGATTCAACCCTTACTCACAGCATTTTCTAAACATGACCATATTTACTCCATGAAGAACCTCTAGCAGCATGCATTGCCTCTGCTCCCATTGTGTCTGTAGGAGAATTCAAAGGCCCTGTTATGCAAACAAGGCTAAATGTCACACCTTTGAGTCACAGTGTAAATGTGGGGCTTCTCTCAAAAAGAGCTGGTTCCGTGCCACCTTGCATCTTCCAGCAAGACCCTACCCATGCCATGTTTCACTCCGCCCCCAGGACACTAGCTTGGGTTGGTGCGCTAGTGCCCCTTAAACGGGTACCAAGCATGACCTTTTAAAGTGCCAGGACCCTGGTGAGTGATGGATGCTGGGCAGTATTTTCACTTCTCAAACATGCAGGACTTCTGGGAATTTGAACTTTTTATACAATGAAGAGGCTGGAGTAGCCGCCCTATTACCCGGCACTGGTCACGACCTCCTTGCGTCGTTTAATAAGTTGTCTAAATTACCCTGGTTATTCATGAGTTTCCTGGACAATGCGGGCCAGGCCGTTTTTACTGTGGATAGGAGGATGTGCAAGCGTGATTAACTGCTCTTTTTGGACTCATCGTCTGTTGTGCAGAGAGTGGGACAGAGAAGTTGTTTCTGCAAAGAAAAAGCCCAGTCTTCTACGAGCACTTTCCCGATGTTTCATTCGTCCCTTCCTGTTATTTGGCATCCTCCTCTATCTGGGGGTAAGTCTCTAAATGGGAGCTGTCTATGTACACGTTTGTGCTTTGTCTCTGACTCTCTCTCTCTCTCTTTCTTTGTCTCTCTCTTTATCTGCCATTCAAAGGCTCCTGCATATAGAAATCAGACCAAAACCATTTACAGTATATTTTGCACACTGCGAACGTTAGCATGTGGTCAGCCATTGTCTCTTCAGTGGTGTAACCGCGGTGTAACCAGGTGCCTCACAGTGCTGTTCACAGTCTGGTGTGATTCTCGGCGTCCTCGGCTGAGGGGCAAGCTCACGCCTTTCTCATAACCTCCTGTGGGACGATCCCCCTGTTGTCATTGTTCTTTTACTGAATGCCACACACTGTGCAAGAATGCAGTAGTGAGGTGTTCCTGAGTGACTGCATGTTAATGATGTCCATATTATTTTGAGGCAGTTTTGATTGGCTATCGTGTCATTATGGTGATTATAACTTCCATTATGCAAATAACTGAAGCCCATGTCATCCCTGAATTACAGTAACATATCAGGGCATATTTAGTGCACTTTGTGTCATCATTAGTGAACATTTCCCCACGGTTCCAGATGGGTGTTTACTTCCGCAAATCTCTCAATATGAACATAACCTGCGTTAAATTAAACTGCCGTGGAAACATGGCGGCTTTAGTGTCACGGCGCCTTATTTCTCCCGCAGGAAGCCACAAAGGCCGTGCAGCCTCAGCTCCTGGGCCGTATCATCGCCTCGTTCGACCCCTTCCACGAGCCGGAGCGAGAGCAGGGCTACTTCCTGGCCCTGGGCCTGGGGCTCCTCTTCATCGCCCGCTTTCTCCTGCTGCAGCCCGCCATGTTTGGCCTCCACCACCTGGGCATGCAGATCCGCATCGCTCTCTTCAGCCTCATCTTCAAGAAGGTGATCCGCGCGCGCTCCTCGCCCGATTCTCCGGCTCGGTTGTCACGTCAGCTGACAAAACACCTCGCCACGCTATATTAGTCCGAGCGCTTCGTCTGCGTTCAAGGCTGTTGACAGTTATTTTGGAGCAAGCGCGCTGACGTTTCGTTTTGACCCCCAGACGCTGAAGTTGTCCAGCAGAGTTCTGGACAAGATCAGCACAGGGCAGCTGGTCAGCCTAATGTCTGCCAATCTGAACAAGTTTGACCAGGCAAGTACCAACCAGGTTGCTTCATGCGTCTTTTTGCTTGTTTCTGCTGAGGGCTGAACACAAACCTGTGATACTGGAACAGAATGTTCCAACGCATCGAGTTGCTGTCACTAAAAATTCACACTCATCTCTACACCAGCTTTTTCATTCTATTCGAAAGTCAAAAGGTATGATATTTTCACGTATTTAATGATATGACATTATGTGTTTCGTGGTGGGTGAAGACACCCCTGTGGGGGGAACAGCAGCGTTGGTTAAGGCTGAGCGCTAGGCCTGTTCAGGGAGGTAGAGTGAGGGTGCTGAATGTTGATACACTTTGCCAGTGCTCTAAGGCAATTATCACCTGTATTAAATGTGCTGGTGTAAAGCCCTTTGTGTCTCAGAGAACATACACGAATTCCGTGTGTGTCCTCTGAGGGAGTCAAAGCCCCACAATTCCCCTTGTGAGGTAGAGAGTGCAAGTTAGAGCATGTTTGTTAACACAGGCAAACTGATTTAATTTCTTAAGTTAAATCTTAATACATTTCCTACACTGGCTGACCTGTTCTAGCAGTCAGTATTTCCATGTTGGGTTAAAAGGTCTTGAGCCCCTAGCATATTGTAAAAGGGAGGGAAACCAGAAGCACTTGATCACATGCTCTTTCACGCCTTCCTTCTATGTTCAGTCATGTGACCATCATATAATTTGATCGCATTATTACCAAAAAAAACCCCCGCTATGGTAACCAACATAATCCTGTATTTCTGAACGAACTGTATGATTCCTTGTTGTTGCTATTTACTGTACAGTGCTCATGTGACCTGTGTCCAAATTATATACCGCAACCTCAAATGCTATGACGTTCATCTGAACTTGTGTTTGTCTTGCAGAGCCTGGGCATGGCCCACTATGTGTGGATCTCTCCTTTGCAGTGTATCCTGTGTGTGGGGTTAATTTGGGAGCTCATTGATGTGAACAGCTTCGGCGCCCTCGCCGCCATCTCCCTGCTGGGCGTCATACAGGCCTGTCTCTCCCATAAAATGGGCCCCTACAAGTAAGTTTCCACCTATTCACATGCATGGTGCCGCAGAGATTGGGGCCTTGCATTAGCACAGAAGCTTCTCGTTATGTCGCCCCCCCCACTGAAAACGCACATTCAAGCGTGGGCTCGTGCCCGTCGGCCTCCTCACTGGGTCTGCACAGGTAGCGCGGATCCAAGGTGCTTATTAAGTAGCTGCCTGCCTTGTTTTCTTGAGAAATGTAAACACGGCTGGCGGTTCATGGACACCCAGGGGGAGGAGCTGGCCGGGGATCCTTCCCAGCGAGGATCAGCTCCGGCAGCGTGGTGCTGTCCTTGTTAACTCCTCCTCCTCCTCCTCCTCCTCCTGCGTGTCCCATGTGGGCTCTCCTTCCCAGCCTGTGCCTGCCAGATAACCCAAGAACCGCACGGCCTCACCGCTCTGCCGGCTACAAGAACAGCGCGTTTCGTTTCTGTGAGAACGGTGTGAGGGGAAAAAGCTCAAAATCTTCCTGCCTCTCTCCTTTTATCAAGGGCACAGCGGGTACTGCTGACCAACAAGCGTCTCGCTCTGACCTCAGAGATCATGGAGAACCTGCACTCAGTGAAAGCCTACGGCTGGGAGGAGATCATGGAGACCGTTATCAATAAGATCAGACAGTAAGTGACGTGTGACCAGAACACATCCTGCACGTGCAGCAAACCCTCCTGTGAGAATCAGCTTTTATTTAATGAACTTTTTTTGAGCATGTTATCAGTTCCTAGTTTTTTCCCTTCTTTTTACAATGTAATGCAGAACATAATTTAACTATTGACTATATTAAATAATAGTCATATTCTTTTATATATAATATTCCCTCTGGTGAGATCTCTTATCATATTATTGGATCCAGTGGCATACCATACTATGGGTATTAACTACCTACTACAGTACACCAGTTTGACCAGTGTTGTGTAGTAGGTAACAATGCCATGTTCCCAGTGGGGATCTGGGGTTCAGTGCTCACGTGCACCTTGCTTTGCGTTCTGCTTTCATCTCGGCGGCCGGCAGGGAGGAGGTCGACCTGACCCGGAAGATCGGCTCCCTGCGGTACTTCTACAGCTCCGCCTACTTCTTCTCTGCCATCTGGGTGATCACGGCGGCGGTGCTGCCGGTGGCGCTGACCTCTGGCATCACCGTGCGACGTATCTTCACCACGCTCTCCTACTGCATGGTCCTGCGCATGACTGTCACGCGCCAGCTGCCCGCCTCCATCCAGATGTGGTACGACACCATCCGGCTCATCCGTAAAATCGAGGTGAGGCTGTATTTGCACGCGCGTGCGTGCGTGCGTGCGTGCGTGCATGCGTGCGTGCGTGCGTGCGTGTGATGTCATGGGCTGTGGCATTAAAACCTGTGGTATGGTTCATGTTAGGGGTGTTGTGTCAAGGTTGCCTGGTTCATGGGCCTTTATGGCAACATGGACATGGAAGCTACTGCTTTGAATGCGCTGTTCTGTCTTAGTACAAGACATTATAACTCAACAGCAATGCCTAGACACCATGAAAGGGTTGAATATTGTGTGTTCCTCTACACTCACTTAGCATTAGCACGGTTAGTTGACACCTTTGTAAGAATGCTTAGAAGTACATTTGCTATTCTGTTCTTATCATGAAACAGTTCTGGCAGAAGGGACATGAGTTGTTATCCTGTTATTTAGAGTTTTCCACACAGCTCTGGTGAGGCGGATTATTGTATCCTTGTGTAACTGTTTGTACTGTACTGAGAAAAAAGCAGGATGTCTCATATGTACCTAAAATGTGTCCTTAGACCATCTCACTTTTGTTCCCTTTTAAATTGTGGCATCTAGGATTTTCTCAGCAAAGAAGAATACAAAATGATGGAGTATGACCTTAGCATCACAGATATGAGGCTGGAAAACGTGACAGCTTCCTGGGATGAGGTAGATTGTGCTACGGTCACCTGCTGCTCCTGGTCTGGGTCTTGTGGGGCATGTCTATTATACCTAAACTTGAACCTGGAACTTAACCATCAAAAGCACAGAATTTCAGATTCGTCACTTTTGTATGCAAATATATGTTACAAAATAAAAAATAAATACTATAAAAAATAAAATTCAGAAAGGAATTCAGCAACATTTGGAATAATTTAGTTTGGTTTAATAAGGAAACCAAAGGTTTTATCTGGCATGTGGGTAACACGAGTAGACTGAGTAGACTGAGTAATGTGTTACTGTCAAACTGCCTTTGTTAAGGTCAAAACCCTTTCTGTGCAAGTCCCGGTTTGGCTGGAGTGTATGTCCCCATGCTCAATCCTGCGGCTGGGACTGTAGCAGAAGGGGGAGACGGCTAACTGTTACTCACACCGCTTGAATATGAAATGCATGCAGAAATATCTCACTAGCTACAAAGCTGCTGACCAACAAAGACTGACTGGAGTCAATGTTTAAACCAGAGACAAACCCCACTTCTCTATTCCAGGGAAGTTCATTGTAATCTGTGAGAATACATAGTGACACAATGGTGCAAGCCTTTAATGTGCTTCTATGGAGTGCAGTAATTCTGCCAGTGATGAAAAATGAATGCAATAGTTAATCAGTACCATGACTATAATAGGTTTTTATAACCTAGCCTAACTTATCTAGACACAACAGCGGTGATCAAAATACTGTTATATTTTGTTTGCTAACTTTATGACTTACAAACAGCTCAGTCACAGCTCAGCTAACTATATAGGCTTATTCATTTAGTTGATTTCACTTGCCAATTCTAGACATGCATGCCATGTTCTTTTATTTGATGATGTTATCAGGCTTGGTGAAATTCCTTTTGAGTTTCTTCTCTTCTTTCCCACCTTATGTAAAGCTAATTCTGAGACATGGTTGAGATTTTTTAAAAGCAATGCCTGATCTTTCTTCTCAGCAGGATACAGACCATAACTGACTCAAAGGCTGGGTATGGGGTTTACCCTGACTGTGTGCTGTCTCGCAGGGCATCGGGGAACTCTTTGAGAAGATTAAGCAGGAAAACAAATTAAACGGCTATCCGAATGGAGACGGTCTCTTCTTCACCAACCTCTATGTGACACCCGTGCTTAAGAATATCAGCTTGCACTTGAAGAAAGGTGAAATGTTGGCTGTCGCAGGCTCCACAGGCTCTGGGAAGGTAAGACAGCTGGGAACATGCCGATATAATCACAGCAAGACACTTGAGAATTAGTCAAATGTGGCCTGGATGCTTCTTTAGCAGATAACACAGAGCACAGCATCTCGGCGTATTGTACGAGTGCTCCAGTGTTGAGGGGACAAAGCGAGTCATGTGATCTTTCCCAGCTCCTGCTGCAGCACCGACGCCTGTCAGGGTTTCATGTTCATGTGTTGATAGTTCCAATGTAAAAGACTCGTGGAACTAAAAGGCTGGAAAGGAAATGGAGTGTCATTTTGAGTGGGGAGATTTGCGGGCTGAACTGCAGCCTGTGTGTGCTGAATGCTGGCTGTGTGCCTTCCCAGAGTTCACTGCTGATGGCCATCCTGGGAGAGCTGGTCCCTTCCTCTGGGAAGATCCGCCACAGTGGCCGCGTGTCCTTCTCCTCCCAGACTGCCTGGATTGTGCCCGGGACCATCCGGGACAACATCCTGTTTGGCCTGACCTATGATGAATACCGTTACAGCAGTGTGGTCAAAGCATGTCAGCTGGAGGAGGTACTAGAAAATATGTCTGTCGTTCACTCGTTTGCTTAAAATGGTTTTTAGATTTTGCATTTTTCACTTTCCTCTTCCTCTCGCTTACATCGTCCTCTCCTCTTTTCTATTCCTCCCAATCTGTATCATCTGCTCTGCCCATCATTTTCATTTTGAGGCTCAGACTCCCTCTCTCCCTTCAGTCACACGAGTCGTCTCTGTCTGTGTCTTCTCTCTCTCTCTCTCTCTCTCTCTCTCTCTCTCTCATAGCACTCTGAATCTTCAGCTGGCAGTTTAACTGAGGACCTTTGTTAGATTCAGTTCGCGCTTGAATGTGTCATATTACTCAATATGGCTCTCCGCACATCATCTGCAATCTCTTGATACCAAATCGGCCAATCGTACACAGCCATAAGCAGTGTTGAGTGACAGGGCCCCTGTTTAATTGAATCTCTTCTAAAAAAGAGGCTGAATTGCTACATGGACCTCCTTTTCTACAGTGAAGTCAGGCCTCAAGTAACTCCACATCAAAACCACAGCAAAAAATCAGCCTAGACCAACTTCGTAATGTTTATTTTTTCCCAAAAAATTAGCAAGAGCATGTTGGTAGTTATTATAGTTGGATTGTAATCCTGTAGTTCATCAGTTTGATTTGTCTTTTGTTTAGATTTTGACTAGATTTTGTTTAGATTTGAATAATAATAATGATAATAATAATTGTAATTAGGTCTGCTGTAGCTTCATTGTGCACTGGCATTCTGCTGAATCACTGCTAGAGCTTCGTTTCTTGCCAGGTAGAAAACGTTTAAAGCATACCAGAGCATGTTTTAACAGTAATCAGCATCTGAGCGCAATATTGACACCCTCTTGTAAATGACGCTCTGCTTCTGAACCAACTAAGGGTGTTAAATATCAGAGTGAGCTTTTGTGATGACGTTGGTTTGCGATTCCATATGATGAGTACTACAAAGGTGCTATAGTATTGTTTCAATATACAAAATTCTATCAGAAAACATTGCTCCTCCGTACGCTAACACCAAAGAATACAGATCATGTTTTAACTTGTCGTGTGACAGCCAGGCTCAGATATTCACAGCATGGCCTTCCAGACCCTCATAAATCCTTTTTGTTGTGTCTTTAAACTGTAAAGAGAAGCATCCAATCACAGTTGACTTCATCGTGGCCCGCGTTGACTTTGGGGGCCTGTGTCTCTTTTGTTGTCACATGGCACTTTAGACTCCTCACATACGTCATACGTCACGTCTGGGTTGTAAACAAAAGTCTCTCCACCAATGTCACAGCAAAATCACTAGCACTGCTCACTGGTCAGCCATGGTCCCAGTGTTTTACAACTATTGGTGTTTCCCTCCCATTGCCTCCGAACTGGACAAAGAAGTGTCGAGGACAAGGTAAGTTGGTCCTGCACTAAAAAAGCATGAGGCTACAAACCTTCTCAGTTGTGTGTTGGGTGCATCTGCTCTGATTCTCCGTTTGTATTTTGTGATGTTTTTATGCATTTTGCTGGCATCTATCTGTTGACATAATTGTTCTGTGATTTGGTGCTGATCTGCATGTGCACATTAGGGGGTTAATTTCATCACAGTGTCTGTGTGAAAGCGTTTTACGTCTGTGCACAGTATGACGCATTATTACCATCGAGTTAGAGCTTCGAGTTGTAATTTTGGAGTTCGCTGCCGAAAACATGTTTGCTGCAGAGTGCAGCCAAGACCATTTACACCCGTCCACACACGAAAGGCTTGATAATTCTACAATTCTAATTCTACAGTTGACCAAGCAGCGCTGAAGTAGAAATGACACTTACATACCTCCCATGTTTCTGAGTGAGATGTGACCTCTGTCCTGCCTCTGTCCTGCCTCTGTCCTGCAGGATCTGTCAGCTCTTCCTGAAAAAGACAGGACACCTTTGGCAGAGGGAGGGCTTAACCTGAGTGGCGGTCAGAAGGCACGAGTAGCCCTGGCCAGGTACACACACACACACACACACACACTCTCAGGGTAAGCCCCACTGATGCAGTGCCTCAGTAACACAGTAATTGCTCCAGGCAGAATGCCAGACCATCTCTCACCACCTCTTATTTACAACATCATCATGTGAGGAAATAAAGCTCTTAGATTTACTCTGGGCGCTGTCTGTGTAATATCTACTGCTTATTCTATCATGTTACATCATACAAGGGGATTTGCTTCCAGCAATAACTCCACAGTTACAAAGAAGAAATATACCCCAAGTGCTTTAGACAGCAAGAGTGATACTGTTTAATGGTTTCCATCATCATTGGACGCTTTCCTTATTATCTGTTGTTTTATTTAAAGAACTGAGACACTTGCATGATTTTAAATGCTGTTTCTGAATAATTAGCAGTTATCATTCGTACTCGAACTGCGTGGGTCTTTGCAGGGCTGTTCTGCACAGGAACAAATGGAGAATGTCTTTGAAACCACAAAATGATCTCCTGTTTGATCTCCTGTCTGACAAATGGCGATAATGTTGGCTGTAAAAAACAAGTGTACTTTCAGTGAGGGACACAACTTTACTGCTTACATCATGAAGTTATGCTGACACTTTTATAGTTTGTTAGTTTGTCTAGTTTCCTGGGATTGGTGTGTATAGTTCTCAAGCATGTAGCAAAGTCCACACTCTGGTAACGGAGTGAAGATGATGCAGAATGTAGAAGTTGTCAGGTTGAATTATGTTTTGGCTTTTATCACCCAGGGCTGTGTACAGAGATGCTGACACCTACCTACTGGATGCACCATTCACCCATTTGGATATTGCAACAGAGAAAGAGATATTTGACAAGTATGTGTGGCACAAGTTTATACTTGCGTAACAGAGTAACTCAACTGAATATGTTCATAATAATTAAACTGGCTAAATCTGCTGCCTAATTTGCTAGAATTCAGATATCATTTAGATACACATATAATTTTAACCTATGAGGAAGTTCCAATTATATCTGCATCTAACTAACACCTGAACTCTGATTTCAGAGTTCTGTGCGTGATTTTAGAGCATATGTTCCGTTTTCGAGATCGTTGACGTCTTGTTCCCAGGTGTCTGTGCGTGCTCATGGCCTCCAGAACGCGCGTGGTGGTCACCAACAAGATCGAACACCTGAAGCGAGCCCACAAGATCCTGCTGCTTCACGGCGGCGAGTGCTTCTTCTACGGGACCTTCCAGGAGCTGCAGTGTCGCCGGCCGGACTTCAGCTCCCTCCTGCTGGGCCTGGAGGCCTACGACAGCGTGAGTGCCGAACGTCGCTGTTCAATTCTCACCGAGACCCTCCGCCGCGTCTCCGTGGACGAAAGCCCCGCCCCCCAGCCCGACCGCCCCTCCTTCCGGCAGGTGGCCCCTCCCACCTACAGAGACGAGAGGAAGCCGTCGACGATTGCCGGCCCGCTGTCGGCCGACCGCAAGGCATCCCTCAGGGCGACGCTGGAGGATGAGGTGGCGGCGGTCAGGCGCTCTCTGCCGGGACGCAAGATCTCCTTGGTGCCTGAGAGCGAACTGGTGGACGAATGCTTCGTGGGCGGAGACAATTACCACAACCATGGCGTGCACATGGCGGGGCAGCGCAGGCAGTCGGTGTTGGCCTTCATGACCAACGCACAGGGCCAGGGCAGGCGCGAGCAGATCCAGTCGTCCTTCCGCCGCCGACTGTCCATCGTGCCCCAGGGCGATCTGGCCTCGGAGTTGGACATCTATGCCCGACGGCTGTCCAAAGACAGCACCTACGACATCACGGGAGACATGGAGGAGCAGAACATCGAGGTGGGGATGGCCGTAGTTAGAGATGCAAACCAATCAGACCTTCTCCATTTATATTTTCGCTGGTTTAAATATATACAGTACTGAACAATTTGATTATCTTCAGTGTGATGAAAATCCCCGTTATAGACAGTGTTGTTTTATTTAAGGAATTATGACACTTGTATGGTTTTAAACGCTCAGACTGTCTGGGTCTCTGCAGGACTGTTTTGCAGATGAACAAATGGAGGATGTTTTTGAAACCACGAAATGGAACACATATGTCCGATATGTATCAACCAATAGAAGCCTCGTTTACGTTCTCATCTTCATCCTCGTCATCTACGCTATTGAGGTAACAATACTGAAATGATTCACATGTTCTGTATTTAAATCGGGGTTTCACTTTATCAACCTCTGCCCTTCCAAATGAAAAAGGAGAATATGATCGTCACATTACATATAATATAATATGCTAATGTTACGCTATTATGTAACATTTGTGAGCAGAATTATTAAACAGTTATATGAAGTACACTATGTGTGAATGTATACACAGTGTACGCATTGAAGCTATTAAATAAGGCAGAACATGCTGCTTGTATGGATCTTGTGCATAGTACAGAGATGTGCTAAATGTGTAAAGGCATATATTGTATGTATTGTAGTAAAATTTGTAAAGAAAGTACAAATACACAAATGCACGCTCGCTTTCGGGGTCTCCAAAGGACACGTTTTTTTGGTTTTTTGCTAAAGTTTCCTTTCATTTCTGTTTGGCAGGTGGCTGGGTCTGTTGCTGGGATTTTTCTGATAACTGAGTAAGTGATTCTCCCATTATCCCTTAATTCAAATGCACAGGCAGTATTAGATGTGCTGACTTGCTTCTCTAGTGAATCCAGATGGTCTTGAATCATTTCTCTCTCCCCCCCCATTATTAACACCCACACCATTTGTGGAGATCGTCCCAGCATTCAACAGTAGCGAACAGGAATCCATCGCTGTTGTTCCAAATCCTCTTCATGCATTAATCTTCTGCTTTGCACATCAGTGAGATCTGGAATGAGGAGCACGACCGTTTAGACCCGAACGTCACCAAACAAGCCAACGCGACCCCTCCAGACGCCACCCTTTCCATCACGATACGGCCCAGCAGTAGCTACTATATCGTTTACATCTACGTGGCCACGTCAGAGAGCATCTTAGCGCTGGGCTTCTTCCGGGGGCTCCCCCTGGTCCACACAATGATCACCATCTCCAAGAAGCTGCATCAGAAAATGCTGAACTCGGTGCTCAGGGCCCCAATGTCCGTCCTCAACATCATGAAGACGGGTGAGTGCGGCGTCCGTGGTGCCAGCCTGCTGGACCTGTGCCTGTTTCCGCCGAGCGCCACTGACAGATTGTGCCCTGTTGTTGTTTTTCCTCAAGGTCGTATCATGAACAGGTTCACTAAGGACATGGCCACCATAGACGACATGTTGCCCCTCCTGATGTTCGACCTTGTCCAGGTAGGTGGCTGTTTTAAAGTGTTGTAGTGGGAGGGTGTTGGGCCCTGAGAAGCAGGACTACACATGCTCCGTAAGCAGCCAGACTTCGTTAGGTCTTCGCTCGTCTCCCCCAGCTGACCCTGGTGGTGGTGGGCTGTATCCTCGTCGTGTCCATCATGCGGCCGTACATCTTCCTCGCCGCCACGCCCTTGGCCCTCATCTTCGTCGTGTTGAGGAAGTACTTCTTGCGCACGGGACAGCAGTTAAAGCAAATGGAGACAGAAGGTGAGAGAAAAATAAGTGTGTGTGTGTGTGTGTGTGTGTGTGTGTGTGTGTGTTGATCTGTGAATGGACAGCAGTTACAGCCAAGAACAGTCTGACCTGTGGTTTGTTTTGTGATAGAACCCCTGAGCGGCACGCTGGCGTCAGCGCCAGTAGTGCCAGTCACATGACTTCATATCAGAGGCCAAACATACAACTGTTAGGAAAAGCAACAGCGCATCAGGAAGAATTGGAAGAATGAGCACCGCATGCCTGCAGAGGTCACAGAGGAGGTGACGCGTCCAGGGTTTGTCCACGGAGGTGTGCGTAGATGGCGTGGAGAGCTGGCGTGCGGTGCTCCTCCAGGGTAGGGGCCGCCGGGTTTGCCAGGGCCAAACAGCTCTGCAGAAAACAGGAGAAGAGGAGAGAGGATGAATGAGTCAGGCGGGAGGAGAGGGGATATCTCAGAGGAAGCAGCGTGGGGCAGAGGTCAGAATGTGGCCTCGCTGTCAGCCTGCGTGCGCTGGTGCCGAGCTGGGCCGTGAGCAGGCCCCGCCCCGCCCCCCTCTCAGCGCTGGTACTCCAGCAGGAAGCAGGAGGCTGGTGGCTCGCTCCTTTTGTCAGTCACGCCGGGGTCACGCCGGGGTCACGCCGGGAGCAGCGAGGACTTTCCACGCCGCAAACACAGGACTGGCACTGGAGATTTGGAAAAAGAGACTGACCAGGGACTTCCTCCCATCACTCTTTTTAATACTGGGCATTTTTACGGGGGTTAAGTCACAGCAAACCCACCTGCTCCTGCGACAGGCGGCCGCCGGTCTTGTTGTTGAGAAAGGGGTTATGGTTGTTGATGTGTGCAGGCGAATGCTGATGTCACAATGAATGGATTCGTGGAGGTCATGGCCCTCTGCTCAGTCTCCATACGTGGGGCCATAGCGTTCACCAGTAGGGCCCTGAAAGCAAAAGGACAGAGGACTTTTTTATTTAAACATCATGCTCAGCAGAACTAGGTGGAATGGACCGAATATGGAACAGGGTAGGAGTGTTAGGCATGCGGCCGATTGTTTAGATCGCAGCCAATCAGACATGCTCAATCAGACATGCTCAGCTCAGTTCCGCTCAAACATGTGCCACCAGAGGTTATTGTGGAACTTGTAACATTTGCACACATAAGGACTTATTTACAATATTAAGGCAGCATTGGTTGTGTCCACGTTCTCCTGACCCAATGTTTTGCATTACATTTGAACAAATCAAGCTTGCTTTTATGTTTTTGGAGCTGTTTTCTCTACCAGTCCATCATTCTGTGATTCTACTTTCATATTCTTCATGCCCACTGTCTCTCTGTCTCTTTCTCATCCATTCAGCTCGCAGTCCCATCTTCTCCCATCTCATCATCTCTCTGAAGGGCCTGTGGACCATCCGGGCCTTTGATCGACAGGCCTACTTTGAAACCCTGTTCCACAAAGCCCTGAACACGCACACAGCCGTCTGGTTCCTCTACCTCTCAACCCTGCGCTGGTTCCTCTTCCGTGCCGATATCATCTACGTCTTCTTCTTCACCGCCGCCGCGTGGATCGCAGTAGGAACCAACCGTAAGGCCGCACAGTGCACATGTCCAGCAGGTTCTGGATCTAAAATAGAGCTCCTTGCCCAACTCATGGCACGTTGTGTAGGGCATGAAGCTTTTGCACCTTAAACGGTGTGGTATTTGTGAATTAGTGAGCCCTTTCGACGTGGTCACAATATCTGGAGCTGAACAGTGGTTGCAGGAGTCGTGGAGGGTGAGCAGATGCTACTGTTTGTTTGTGCTCAGGGCTTTCCCATGTAACACACAAGGTTTATGGGTCTGAGAAGCCACTGAATGCTTGGTTTGTCAGGTTTCACAGACAATTTCACCGAGAGTTAATTGCTAGCATTTCTTGGAAAAATGTCTTTGAAGTGATATTTGAGGTAACTGCATGCAGTGTTGTACTTAATGTTTACACGTGTGTGTTTGTGGGTGTGTGTCTGTGTGTGTGTGTGTGTGTGTGTGTGTGTGTGTGCATGTCTGTGTTATGCTTTAGAGGACAAACCAGGTGAAATTGGCATCATTGTAGCCCTGGCAATGCTCATTCTTGGGACCTTCCAGTGGTGTGTGGTCACCAGCATTGCAGTGGATGGAATGGTACATGTGTACATATCTCTTCTCTCTCTCTCTCTCTCTCTCTCTCTCTCTCTCTCTCTCTCTCACGCACGCACGCACGCACGCACGCACGCACAGTCATCTTTGTAGCTTTTGCTTTTCTGAAACCCAACATATTTTTGACCTGAGCTCAAGTGCAGAAGTCGTCTTGTTCTGTAACAGCGTGGGAGAGGTTGTGTGTGTGCAGGCTGCCGGTGCAAGGCCTTTCTTCCACCACGCCTGCCCGTGACTCACTGGCCTTATCACAGTGCAGAACATTACGTTCCCCCCCCCCCAGCTCCCCGGGCTGCTGAGCTCTGTCCCTGATATGCAGATGTGACGACTTCCCCTGCAGACTCATGCACATGTGCAGACCGCCACCTCTCCGTCCGCACACATGCATGCACTCTTCCAGTCATCCCGGGCACACGCTCGATCACACGGCTCAGATGTCGCCGGGAAGCCAAACAAACTCTCGGAGCCACATTTCGGGTGATGTATTGACCCGATTACATCACCGCTCTCGTCCGTTCGCTCCAGATGCGGTCTGTGGAGCGCGTCTTCAAGTTCATCGACCTGCCGTCAGAAGAGCCCCGGGCCAGGCTGGGCAAGGGGAAATCCGCAGACCTGGTCATCGCAAACACGGACGCCTGTAACGAGAGCGGCTGGCCCTGCCGTGGCCAGCTGGACGTGCGGAACTTAACGGTCAAATACACAGAGGCAGGGCACGCCGTGCTGAAGAACCTCTCCTTCACGGTGGAGGGCTCACAGAAGGTGCGTGCAAACAGCCATGTATGGTCCTCACGTCCTGTCTTCTGTAAGATAATCGGAATTAAAAAAATGCAGCCATTGAGAAGTGAAGGGAAGAGAAGGGAAGGCGTTCTGAATGCAGAGTGGCTTCCAGCGTGGCTAGCAGGAGTGCTAACTTAATCAGTTCATTAGCGCTTTAGCACTTTGCTCTAATTGCACTGGCTAATGAGATACCATGGAGGAATCCCAGAGTCCCATATCACACAGACACTCAGCACACATGCTATTCCATCTTTAGCCAACTATATGTGTTTAATCTTTTTGATACGATACCTCACTGAAAGATTTCAATATTTCAATTACATATATATATACACATATGAAATATTCTAAAATGTATTCTAAAGGCAGGTTGATTTACCGTGCTACTTGTAACCATAGGTGGGTATTCTGGGGAGGACTGGTTCTGGGAAGAGCACGCTGTTCAACGCCCTCCTGCGGCTGGCCTACACGGATGGAGACATGACCATTGACGGTGTGTCCCACAGCACCATGGCCCTGCAGAGGTGGCGCAAGGCCTTTGGCGTGGTACCTCAGGTACTCCTGCAGCTTTGGGAGAGCAGTCGTCTAACCTCGGCCTTGTAACCTCGACCTTCTAACCTCAGGTCATACAGTTTTCATCCATTCCACTCAAGGTTTTTTTTCCCTCCCATCTCCTTGTGCCTACAGAAAGTTTTCATATTCACCGGAACGTTCCGCATGAACCTGGACCCCTGCGGTTTCCACAGCGATGAGGAACTGTGGAGGGTTGCTGAGGAGGTGAGGATCATGGCACCAGGACTCTCCGACCGGCTGTGGCTTCACGCCGACTGGTGCTTCATTAGTGTTCTCTATAGACACACACTGATTGCCTTTCAGTGTGACAGCTGCTGCCATGGCAACGGTGTGTCGCTAAGTAGCGGAGCTATACTGAAGCGCCGGTGTCTGAGGTGAACATCCGTGGTAACGATGTCGATGGCGGTTGAAGTGCTTTACTGCGAGTGCAGGAAGAACAAAATGTAGAGAGAAAACCAAACTGGCCTTATTGGGTAATCTCAACGAGAGGATGTGTTAAGGGGGTTGTCTTGTGAAGCATTAAAGATACATCCACTGTTGAAGGCGTGTGAAGGGTGATTAACGGTTGGGACTGGGCTTCTGCAGGTGGGCCTGAAATCAGTGATCGAGCAGTTCCCTGATAAGCTGGACTTCCAGCTGGAGTATGGAGGCCACGTGCTGAGCTACGGACACAAGCAGCTGATGTGTCTGGCCCGGTCCGTCCTGAGCCGAGCTCGGATCCTGCTGCTGGACGAGCCCAGCGCTCACCTCGACCCGCTGTACGTCACCCAGCGCCGTACAAAACCAGCACCGTGGCCAGGAAAGCCTGGAACCATGACCCACTGGACCCATGTACCATATACACAACAAAATAAGCATTTTATAACTACTATATAATTATGTAGAACTAGACAAGAACTAGACTAGACAGAGAATGAAATTGAATTGAGTGTTATGGGGAGTGTGTGATGTGCTAACTGTGGGCTGTTATGGATCACAGCACCATGAAGGTCCTGAAGAGAACTCTCAGGCAGTCCTTCTCCGCCTGCACCCTATTGCTGTGTGAACACAAGGTGGAGGCACTGCTCGAGTGTCAGCGTTTCCTGGTGAGACACCCTCGCTCATCATTCAGTCACATGGTTCTCACAGGCTCCCGTCTTACGACCAGCGTTGTGCTGCAGAGCTTTTGTACCTCACTCACGGTTGTCGCCGTCATCTTTCTGTCCGTCGCGTTGCTAC
The DNA here is from genome assembly GCA_020368025.1 of Brachyhypopomus occidentalis. Lineage (NCBI taxonomy): Eukaryota > Metazoa > Chordata > Actinopteri > Gymnotiformes > Hypopomidae > Brachyhypopomus > Brachyhypopomus occidentalis. Next base: position 9,707,357 of record JAGXOD010001351.1, on the reverse strand, counting down.
AGATGATGGAGCAGGGAAAGGTGAAGACCTACGAGTCCATCCAGAAGCTCCTGAACGAGGCCAGCCAGCTGAAGCAGGCCATCAGTCCGGCCGAGCACCTCAAGCTCTTCCCCCGCCGTAACTCCAGCATGCGCGTGCCGCAACCCAAGCTCAGCTCCGTCACGCTCCCCCTGCAGGAGGAGGCCGAGGACGACGGCCAGGACACTCGTCTCTGAGCGTCGGCCACGCCCGAGAGACAAGGCTCCGCGGGACGCCCGCCTGACGTCTGTCTCACTGAAGACACTTGAAAAAAAAAGTGCCGTCCAATGGTGACACTTTTCAAAAACACTTGAGTGGAAAAGTGTTTTGAATGAAACGGTCTGGTTAACTGGGACAAGACACGGTGGTACAGTGGAAAAGTAAAGTAGATCTGACAGCCTTTTTTTATATGCACTACATATAAGGTACTTCATAGACTTTCACAGGAGGACCTAGTGAGACCAGGAACAATGTGTAAATATATATGTGTAAGTATATATATATATATATATATATATATATATATATATATACACACACACACGTTTTTATGAGTAGCTCCTCTATGTGGACCTCATGTTGTTTCAGTACAAACAGTTGTAAATCTCTTAACATATTTATGGAAATACTGCAAGACAAGTTTCATGAATGTGGCTCCTCTCAAATATATATAAATACACACACACAAAGATATTAAACATTGTAGTGAAGTACACAACATTTCCAGAGAAACAGGACGTTTCATCAAGCAAAGTGCTTCTGAATTAGTAGATTACTAGGAGGAGGAACCAGTTTGTACACAGCTGATGAAGGACCTCTGTCCGAAACACCCGGTTTCTCATGGTTTACTAAATTTCTAATTTATATATATAAATATATATACATAAAATACATTTTATAGGATGATTTTTAGGAAATTCAACTATGAACAAAGGGCAGAAATTGGAATGCATTTTTTTACTTTGGTAGATAAAAGATGTTCCTGTAAACATGGTATATATATTTTTGATATCTGCTCTCGACTCTCGACTCATGGTTCTCTAGGCTGCATGTATGTCCAAACATACTTACTCAAAATGAGCCTCTTCTTGCTTACAGACTGCATCACCTTCTGTCTTACATATCGAGTTTAGGAGAAATCATACCTCTACATGTCTTGTTTTATGATGTATTTCTTAGTTTTTTCTCAGATTAGTTTTCAACTTTGATAACACTGGAGAACACTTGGCAATGTCTGGAGACAACAAAAGCACAAAGATGATCTCATGGTTGGGCTAACAGTGTATTTTTAATCGTTGTGCTTAGAGGAATCAGGACAATTCTCTGAACCTCATCAGACAACTATCTTACAGTTCAACATCAGTGGTCGACTATAGTCTCTTCTGTACAAATGAACAATGATGAGTTTAAAATAATACTTGATTATCCCAAGTGTTTGTTACAGAAGAACAATCAATCAAAAATGAATGCGTGTTCTCAAACTTCAGACGAGCCTCCCCCACAGGTTCAAACCTGACGACTCGGCACGCATTCTGCGAAGAATTGAAACTACTTATTATGGCTTTACAGACAAATGAAAACGTTTGTTTGCAATGACATTACTTATTGCCACATTCAGTTCACTTTGAAACAAGTGAAAAATATCAACAAAACTTTTAATATTACAAACATTATGTACAGTTCTTTTTTTTCTTTTAGCTTCTTCAGTGTACAAGCGCAGTACCACATACACTAGTCTATATAACATTTAAGTTGCCACTTTTTATTTACACATATTTGGTAAAACCCTGATTAATTTCAACATTGTTTAAAACCAACCTTGCAACTACTTAAAACATAAAATACTTGAAAACTGCGTAATAGCGAAAAAAGACCGTCTGCTCTTCCTTTGATCCACATTTTCACCTAAAAGGCAAAAGTTGACTAAGCACTTCTTTTATTAACCTTCACTTGCTAATTTCGCAAACACTTTTCTTTCAATCTCAATACTTCAACAGTGAATTATATTAAAACTATGGTCCCCAAGTACACAAGGTAATATAGTGTAACAAGTATGGACAACGTGTAAATACTAAAAGGCTTTCAGTAACGTAACTTCACAACGTGGAGAGATTTTACAGAGTAGGACTATGGGGCTTGGGAAGGGAGAATTTTATTTATGGTTACTGTAATTTTCATGCAAGCTGGAGTTCAGTATCCAGATCTCCTCTTCTGATTGGTTGTTTCTGTCATTGGTGGGTGGGGCCTGCCTTGTTCTGCTGCTCGTATGGGCTCTGCTGGGGTTGCTGCTGTGGGTGTGGGGGGAACAGGTTCTGCTGCTGAGAGAGGAAGTGGCTCGCTGGGTGCCGCTGGGGGTCTGCTGCTGCCCCCTGCTGCTCGGGACAGGAAGCTGAGACTTGGGTCTGGCCAAACGCCGAGGTGAGGCGTGGCTGCCTGATGAATGGCTACTGTCAATCTGTGAATGAGTGGTCAGTTCAGAGTTCAGTCCGTGTTATATGCACCACTGTCACAGACATCATCCTGGACAGAACACCAGCTGCCAGCAGACATGGCCTACATCGCTGTAAAAAGCAAGTTTAGAGCTGCCTCATACCGTGTCAATCCCAGGATTGAGATCCTGCATTGCAGAGATTAGAACGTTTCCTACTCTTACACACAGATGAGCTTAGAAATGACTTGGATAAGCAGATATGAGTCAAAATATGTTAAATCAGATGAAACGGTAAAATGGTGAGAGCGTCCTAAAATGAAGTGCGACACTCCTGGTCTAGAGGTTGGTGTTACCTGCTGCTGTGGAGGTCGGGTGACCTCCACACACCTCTCCACCCTTACGCTTTGTGGCTGGATGGCGGTGTAGCTATTCTCAGCTCTCCTCTGGGGAGCAGGTCGAATTGAGCCAGGGAGCATGATAAAGTCCTCCTGGGACAGTGCGATCTGCAGTGTGGGTAAAGGACACAATGTTTCAATATGAATATGAAGAATGGTGCGACTTGTTAATCCCGAACTGTAGGAGTTAACTGAGGGAGCAAACGGGTGGTAAAAATTATTTTTTCTGAGCCAGTTCCACCAACATTTGGGTCAGACCTGAAGCAAATCAGTGTTGGCTACAGTGTAACGTTTCACAGGGCGGAACAGTTGCACAAACCCGTTACTAATGGAATGTAATGGGAGATGGGGTTACCTTGCTTATGTCTGGCTCGGACTTGCTGGAGCACAGGGACTGTAGTTCCTTGATCAGATCACTCTCATCGTCAGAGTAGAGAGCAAGAGTGACAGAGTCGCCCTCGCCGAGTCTGAAGGGTCACAGAACGATCACTGGTATGCCACACCGACACAACAGTCCCAATCCCATCAGACCCATCACTGAATATTCCAAAATACTGTATGTGGAGTTGTGTCTGTGCTGTGTGTTCAAAACACCAACCTCGGATGACTGATGCTTGTCAGTAGGTGGAAATCTGAATTGGCCACAGAGCCTGCAGAATGAGAAGATGGCACGGCGTTAGCCTTCATTTGACAGCAAAACACAGTACACACAGTCCACTGGGGAGAATTAGATAAATCACTAAGAACCATCAGCCTAAAGAAGATCCTTCACAAACCTTCTCGTAAGGAGCTGCTGGACACTCGCCCAGCGCTGGGACTTCCTTTCTTTCGTGGACTGGTGTTGGATCTTCTCCATGCACCACCATCACGTCCCTTTCTCCCACCTTTTCTGTAGGAGGAGCTAATAGAGGAGAGTGGGAAGCAGCCACCTCGGAACTCTGACAGGAGTCCATCCATTTCTAAATGGCATTCGGACACAAAATAAGAGCAACCGGCGTTTAGAAATACCACACAGCAATTCACGACCATTCTCATTTTGGTGGCTAATCCCCAAAACTACAATAATGATAGATGATGATCATCTAATTATGTCGCAAGGCACTTCCCAGGGCCTGTGGTAGCAGAGCCAAAGGTAAAAGGCATTGTGGGACAGGGGGGGGGAATTAGCACTACACCTGAACGAGGCAGCGGGCATCCCTGCAGCACGGCCTTATTAAGGAGAATGCTGAGAGATGCTCGGACCACGGCCCGTTGCCCTGGACTCAAGCCCTTGTTGCTGGGAGACCGTCGTTGGGAGTGAGGGCGCTTGGTTGTTACCCTGGAGATGACGGCATCCTCGACACGAGGGACCACTGCCACGTTCCACAGGTGTGCCAGCCACCTGAACACAAAGTGACACTGAGACACTGGCACATGACTGTAACAGGAGGATGAATGTGTAGATCTCATGGACTCACTTTACGATGGTGTGCGTCAGCCCTGGCAGGACTGGGCAGGAAAGGAAGACATGTGGGCCTAGGAGGGCTTCAGGGGTCCCCAGGCGAGAGAGGCAGCCGTTGAGCTGGTACCAGACCGAACACACCCAGCAGAGAGCTCTGGGCACGGACTCGTCAGGGGACCAGTTCTCACCCTGAATCTGTCATAACCGTTACAACACAGGTCAATACAGGAAATCTACAACAGTACGTTAAAAAAAAAACACAATTAACACATCTATGTTTCTAGATCCTGGTCGTACAGTTCCTCCTCTCTTGCACTTTTACAGACCTGCACATTTTTGAGTTTTACCCTCACGACTGTTAATAAGATGCTGAGTTGAGTCAGGTATGCTGGAGCAGGGAGAACTCAACAACGTGCCAGGCCGCATGCTCCAGGAATAAAACAGATTTCCTGCCCAGCAGAACAGGAAGAAGAAGAAGAGGAGGAGGAGGAGGAGGAGGAGAGCGAACCTGGTGGAGGAGCTTCCTGCGGAGGTGGCGTCCCAGCATGCCGCAGAGAGGCTCCGTGTCCCAGCGCAGCTGCACCCAGCGGAAGTGCTGCTGCAGTCGCAGCTCGGCGCCCTGCAGCCGCGGCCGGGCCAGCGTGCCGATCAGAAAACTGCCCTCCTGGAAGTAGTACAGCCCCTCTGGACCTGCGGGCCAACAGTCACATGGCTAGCGCACGTAACGGCTAGCGCTCGCAACGGCTAGCGCACCTAACGGCTAGCGCACGTAACGGCTAGCGCTCGCAACGGGAGCTTCAGTCCTAGCTGCTGCTCGTTCTCGTCATTAATGAAACGTTAAGACGTTTGTTATTGACACAATCAGAAATGTCGGCGGTTTGAACCCAAGAATGAGACAAGCGAAGAAAGCACGAGTTTACAGCAGGCGCGAGCCGGAGCCGATCTAGGCTGCATTAGAGCTCTGGAGCACGGGACGGAGCGGTTAGCTTTGAGTGTCTCACCATGGCTAAGGGAGACCGAGTAGAGCAAGCCACGGTTCTCCAGCGCCTCACACAGGTCATCCAGCATGTGGCTGAGCGACTGGGCTCTCTCCAGCCCCTCCAGCACGACGACCACACACCGTCCAGCCGCACCCTCCCGCGCAGGTACCAGGAACCCTGAGACACAGCGAAACCACCCACCCCACCTTTATACCACACACACACGTACTGCGCAATGCATAATGTCTCGCTAAGGTCTATGTCTGTCAACATATTTCAGTGGTGTGAGAAATGGATCTGGTTGAGTGATGAGGAAGGTCCTACCACAGTTGATGAAAGTCTCTAGCAATTGGTCCTTAGATAGGTTCTCCTCTATCTCCACATGGATGATCTCACAGCCTTTTCCCATGGCCTCCTGTCGGTGCTGGAGAGTGTACGTAGACACGTACACACACACAAACACACACACACACACACACATGTAAAAGCAGCCATCAATGATATCTTCTATACATATTCTTAAGCGGTCATGACTGTCAAATTCAAACAAATTTGAATTTCATTCATTTTTAATCTCAGCTTCCACTGGCTTTTAGGCCGAGACTAGACAAATGGTGGGGACACATCTCTGCTGGAGACGCAATTTCAGGTTTTAAACGCAAAAGCACATCTGACAACTGACATCAGGCGGACACAGCCAGCCTCTCTCATCCTCTGCTGTTCGACTCAAAACAGCTGAGGCGTATATGTTCCCACACACTGTGCTGCCTCAAGACCTCAGGCCAGCCCTTGCATTAACAACACTTGGCAGTCAATGTTCTTTCTGCTACACTGGAAGAAATTCAACCTCCCGTAGGCAAGTTCCAGATCTACATAGCCATCATCAAGGCCACTCTGGCTTGACTATTGCTGCCTGATTTAGTCCTGCATCTGCCCAGGCGAAGACAAGGCACATTATCCTGTCATCTGTAACTTGCGTTCTAGACCCGTTATGAGTCTGCGTAGGGGAGGTGCCCGTAGATCCATCCATACGGGCTATTTCAAAGACGGCTCCCTGTATACCACTCCCACGGGTCCTTCCCAATGCGCTTTTAACCACATGTGGCTCCCTCCAATCACCCCTGAACAGGAAGGACTCTGGTCTCATTCCTGCATGTATTTGCATTCAGACCTACTTTGTGACTCATACATTTGGATATCATGCACACATTGCAGAGACTATGGACCTGTTAGTACTGCATCTTATAGCTGTCAAGTCCCGTTTTGTGACGTAGGCGTTGGGACTTGCACAAGTGTTCACCGATCTACTCCCAGAGGTAAAGTCCTTCACATTTGCCGTCAGATCCATACTGTTGCAAATCCCTTGGACATTCTGACTATATACTGGTAACGTATGCAGATGATGGATAATCCTGTTCCTCCCACATGCCACCCTCATGGATGATACATGGCCAATAAAATAAATCCAGTTCCATTTCATATTTTGCCTTACAACAGTTCTCTAGCTGTATCACCTATTTTTAACCTCACAGCATGTGATTACCAAATTAAATTCCTTGTATGTGGAAATGCTCTTCTGAAATTCTGATGCGATTATCCCCTTTTTCACCCTCTTACCTTGATGTGGTACGAGATCTGGTTGGCAATGTACTCCTGAAAGCTCCCCTCAACACCGTGGAAAATGACATTGCGATATTGTTCAACCTAAGCCAGCGTGAGAGGAGACACAATGTGTCAAGCAGTGTAATCAAGACAGCACGCTATGTGCTCCAAACACACACACACCGGTCGATAGCAGTGTCACATAAACTCATGGTTCACTTGTCTGAATTACAACATTACACAGACCACATATTTCAATGTAGTACTTTTCTGAAAATTGTGTGTGTGTGTGTGTGTGTGTGTGTGTGTGCATGCACTAGAGGGTTGGACTCCCAGCCTCTCTGGCTCCAGGTGAGGAACGCCAGACAGCTGTAGGCTCAGTCTCGTGTGTGTGAATCTGCGTACCAGGCGGACATAGTTCTGCAGCAGCTGGAGTGGGATGAGAGAGTCGTAGGTCATCTCATCCAGAGCGCACCCCGTAAGGCCTGACACACACACACACAAGCACACACACACACACACACACAAGCACACACACCGTGAAGAACTACAGTGTCAGGAAACCCAGACACCCAAGCACCCCAGATCACAGATGCTTATTTGTTCAAGCCACTTAAAGGACTACACGGTCACACGCGGTGTGATATTCTGGACCTCGGGTGGACAGGAAGTACAGATAAATGACTAAATGAGAAATATTGAATTGGAGCCCGTGCTAATGTAGCTACATTTAACCTTATGATAGGAACAATGAAAAAGGTAAACAGTGCAGTTCAATGACAGAACAGAACCTGCATGCAAATGCTTGAGCAGCAGATGTGGAGATGTGGAGATGTGGAGCGTGTCAGACCTTTGAGCAGGATGGAGATCCGCTGGCTCAGACGCTTCCGGATCAGATCCCAAGGAGACTGCACCAGATCCTGGCCAAGCAGCCACTCAGCCTCACCTGCAGCGTCCGCACGCACGCACACACGCACGCACGCACAAATGAATAAAGAAAATACGTTTTCAAGTTCAGTGGTGGGGGATGGGTACGTGTCTGCGCCCACGTGTGTGCTGGTGCATGGGTATGTGTGAATGACCGTGCAAAAGTGTATTAGGTAATATGGAAATATAATCCCCAGTGACAGGAGAGCCTTCATCCTGCATGCTGCCTGAGACAACAGCGCTGCTGGTCTCTCCTGTTCCCCCCCAAAGCTCTAGCTTCTCTGCTGAATGTCTTCCCTCATGAATAATAAATACCCATCATGCTGTTTGGTGTCATGGTTTCATTTGTGACATCTGCTATTTTTTTTTTTTGCAAAGCCCCTTCCCTGGTAGCTTCTCAGTCTTCCACAATAAAACAATAAAGTGCCTTTTACTAGGAGCGCAACAAAACACTGTCTTATATATATAATATATATTACAGCATACATAAACATGTACAAAACTACTGAGTAATTTTCTACAAAAAGATAACATTTTAGTAAGAAAGGCCGGAGGAAGTGAGAGGGATATAAGCCTTAGATAGGTTCTGGGTTTGTTTTCTGCAGCTTTGCACGACCCTGCATGACACCCCCAAGGCTGGGCCAGTCTGCATGACACCCCCAAGGCTGGGCCAGTCTGCACGACCCTGCATGACACCCCCAAGGCTGGGCCAGTCTGCACGACCCTGCATGACACCCCCAAGGCTGGGCCAGTCTGCACGACCCTGCATGACACCCCCAAGGCTGGGCCAGTCTGCATGACCCTGCATGACACCCCCAAGGCTGGGCCAGTCTGCATGACCCTGCATGACACCCCCAAGGCTGGGCCAGTCTGCACGACCCTGCATGACACCCCCAAGGCTGGGCCAGTCTGCACGACCCTGCATGACACCCCCAAGGCTGGGCCAGTCTGCATGACCCTGCATGACACCCCCAAGGCTGGGCCAGTCTGCATGACCCTGCATGACACCCCCAAGGCTGGGCCAGTCTGCATGACCCTGCATGACACCCCCAAGGCTGGGCCAGTCTGCATGACCCTGCATGACACCCCCAAGGCTGGGCCAGTCTGCATGACCCTGCATGACACCCCCAAGGCTGGGCCAGTCTGCATGACCCTGCATGACCCCCCAAGCATGACACCCCCCCTGCATGACACCCCAAGGCTGGGCCAGTCTGCACGACCCTGCATGACACCCCCAAGGCTGGGCCAGTCTGCACGACCCTGCATGACACCCCCAAGGCTGGGCCAGTCTGCACGACCCTGCATGACACCCCCAAGGCTGGGCCAGTCTGCATGACCCTGCATGACACCCCCAAGGCTGGGCCAGTCTGCATGACCCTGCATGACACCCCCAAGGCTGGGCCAGTCTGCATGACCCTGCATGACACCCCCAAGGCTGGGCCAGTCTGCACGACCCTGCATGCCACCCCCAAGGCTGGGCCAGTCTGCATGACCCTGCATGACACCCCCAAGGCTGGGCCAGTCTGCATGACCCTGCATGACACCCCCAAGGCTGGGCCAGTCTGCATGACCCTGCATGACACCCCCAAGGCTGGGCCAGTCTGCATGACCCTGCATGACACCCCCAAGGCTGGGCCAGTCTGCATGACCCTGCATGACACCCCCAAGGCTGGGCCAGTCTGCACGACCCTGCATGACACCCCCAAGGCTGGGCCAGTCTGCATGACCCTGCATGACACCCCCAAGGCTGGGCCAGTCTGCATGACCCTGCATGACACCCCAAGGCTGGGCCAGTCTGCATGACCCTGCATGACACCCCAAGGCTGGGCCAGTCTGCACGACCCTGCATGACACCCCCAAGGCTGGGCCAGTCTGCACGACCCTGCATGACACCCCCAAGGCTGGGCCAGTCTGCATGACCCTGCATGACACCCCCAAGGCTGGGCCAGTCTGCATGACCCTGCATGACACCCCCAAGGCTGGGCCAGTCTGCATGACCCTGCATGACACCCCCAAGGCTGGGCCAGTCTGCATGACCCTGCATGACACCCCCAAGGCTGGGCCAGTCTGCATGACCCTGCATGACACCCCTAAGGCTGGGCCAGTCTGCACGACCCTGCATAACACCCCCTATCCTGGGCCAGTACGGTCTGTATGCAGCTTCTCTCTGGCCCACGGAGGCTCTGAATAGCACCCAGGGAATAGAGACACTTCAGTCAGACAGCTTGTGTGTGTCTAATTGTATTAGAGGAGTGCAGGCTTGGAAGAGAGAAGCTGTGTTTATTCGAGAGTGTAGGGAGTGTTTATGTGTGTGTGTGTGTGTGTGTGCACATGGGAGGCTCAACTATTTATTTACCAGCTGTAACAGACACTGCTACACATTCCAATACCATGCATGTTACATGAATTATAGATGCGATTAGGTCTTATATATAAAGAGGCGATTACGTCTGATAAAGATATATAGATGTGATTGGGTCTGATATACATATACAGATGTGACTGGGTATGATTTAGATATACAGATGTGATTGGGTCTGATGTACATATACATATGTAATTGGGGCTGATACAGATATATAGATTTGATTAGGTCTGATGTATATATACAGATGTGATTGGGTCTGATATAGATATAAAGGGGTCTGATATAAAGGCAGGACGAGAATGGAGTTAGTCTCCATCTATTCCGTTTCCCTTTCTTAACAACACACAAGTGAATATGCTGAAGTGTGGAAATTAAAACTTGATCAGTGAGCAAGAGGATTCTGGGTAGCAACAGCTGTTCGGAGGGGCTTCTGGGCCCTCAGAATAGCCGCCGGTGCAACCTCAAACGTGCTTCTAGTTGGAGTATCACTTACTGCAGCTCAAAGTTGCGTGTTAACCGATCCACACCACACACAGCGGGCAGCTGTCACGTGGCAGATCACCATCGCTCGCGCTATCGCAAAGCTTCTTTTATTACCGCTTGTCTCATCATCCATGTTATGAGTACAATAGTTACAACGGAAGGTTCTGAACTCTCCGAGCGGACTGGTAATCTTAGGAGCTGTTTAATAACTGCATTAGCCATGTTGCTCAAACAAATGCAAGGAGGCTAGCATTGTGCTGTCCACACTCATTTACATTATTTTATATTTTCGATAACTTTTAGCAGATTATTTCTGCTTCCATGCTCCGTTTTTGTTCACGTAAAGCACTTTAAATGATTTTACTGGTTATTAAATGTGCCATCAAGGTACACGTGTGTGATTTATTATGAACACTCTGCAAAAGCAGACGGGAGAACTAGAAATCACATCCCACTCTTGAACAGGGAGCTTACCTATCTTCACAGAGGCGATGCTGTCTGAGGACAGACCGAGGGACGTCTCCGCTCCTCTCTCTTGCAGGTCCCAGCTCCCACACACCACATGGAGGTGACTGGCTAGCAGGTGACTCAGCATCTGCCCCAACTCCGCCCAGCTGGTGTGGCGCTGGATGGCAACCATGCCGATAGTAACCATGCCGCCCTCCGTGAGGTCGACGGGACACAGGTGTTCCCGCGAGCCGGTGTGGATCTGCACTGCCACCCTGTAGCGGTCTGGCGGGAGGAGCAAGGCACAGGTTCAGCTCTGGTCCAGCTCTGGTCCAGCTCTGGTTCAGCTCTGGTCCAGCTCTGGTCCAGCTCTGGTCCAGCTCTGGTCCTCAGTCCCATTCAGGCATCAGCACGTCTCCTTCATCGTTAAGGACGGGCCGTATTGATGCGGGGCTCTTAAACGCGAGTACAGCAGTGCTTCCGCACACATTAAAATCAAGCAGACAGGACGCTAAACTGTGCAGTGCTGGCTCACGCATCATCAAACAGCCAAGCGGCAAAGCCCTCTCTGACTCTCTACATAAAAGCCTCCCTCGGCTAGCTCTGTACTGTCGGATACACAGGCACCGAGGGAGAGCACGGTATATCAGAAGAGACCGTCGTGTTTCTGTGGGTTCCTGCAGCTTGCCATGGATGGGAGCGTCTGCTGTGATTGTGCTCACCCAGGTTCTCCAGCAGCTCTTTGCAGTCATCTGTGGCTACGTCATGTATGGTGCGGTTGCATCTGTCCCTCTTCTCCATGTCCTGTTGGCTGTGGCTACACAAAACCTCCAGGCATTTCTGAAACCCCCCCCCATGTCACAGAGGGAGAGGTGTGAACATGCAAACAGTTCATCCTCACACACCCGTAAATCCTGCACAATCCTTCACAAGATTTGGAAAAACAAAAGGGTTCTGCAATAAAGGGGAACTCAAAAGAAAATATGGCTGAGCAAACGTTTAAGCTCGACAAAGCATCACTGCTCATCACTACTGGTGGTCTTCATGCGTTCACGTGGGTCTTCCTCACCTTGTAGCCCCTGGATGCTGCTATGTGGGCAGCAGTCCATCCGTCCTCGTTGGCGTGATTGAGAATGTGGCGTGCGATGGGCGTGCAGGGTTGCGGGCGGCGGGGGTCGGGGGGGTCTGGGCGGGGGTCGGGGGGGTCTGGGCCGGCCGGGCCGCCTGCTGGACCACCCGTCTCAGACCCAGGAGATGGGTGGTACAGCAGGTGCTTGAGGGCGCCGACGTGGCCCAAACTCACCGCGGCATGAAGAGCAGTGCAGTTGTCCTGGAAGCAAACGAGCCGGTGGTGGGCGCCCGGTTCCGGTAAACAGAGACCCGAATAAAACAAACACCCAAAGGGAGAAGAGACATTTAGTCAAATGAGCGAATAAGAGGTGGAAACAAGAGACTTTTGTTGTTAATGCTCATTGTAATGGGGAAGTGCATGTGATGGACATGCAGACACTGCACCGAGTGCATAATTAGGCGGGACTAAAATAGAAAGCAGAAGGACACTCTGAGCTCCACAACGCAGCACACAGCCAATCAAAATCCCTCGCTCACTCACGGTTACCACAGAAACAGGCTGAGAGAGACAATCATTCCCAGTACATATGCATGTAATGCCAGTGATGTCTAACACACAGCTTCTCTGTGTGTGCATGTGTGTGTGTGAGACTCACAGCAGTGATGTGTGAGTGGTCCGCTCCAGCATCAAGCAACGCTCTCACACACTCCGTGCTGCCATGTTCACAGGCCAGGAAGAGTGGAGTCCGCCCTGCTACACACTCACGATCCACCTCCGCACCGTGGCCCAGCAGAGAACGCACACACCTGAAACACACTCCGGTCACTCAGTGAGGCTACAGCAAAGCCCCAGTCAACACAGCTTGGCTTCAGAACAACAGTAAGGTAGGACCTGACTGATTGAGGTTGCTCAGACTGCAGGCACAAGGTCCCCATTGACTGATCACATATGTATACATAGCATGCCCACTATACTGTGTGGAGGATATGCTTGAGGTGGATTAGAAACAGCTCGTGCCCTAACCTAGAAATAAAGACTAGGGTGATGACATCACTAACACACAGCATACAGTACATGATGCAAAATAGGAATATTCCATATGTGAAGCCTCTGGACACACACACTGTTCAGCCCTTTCAGTCTTTCACACACTCGAGCCCTTACCAAGTGTCAAACAGCACGGCAGGTTCAGGCCTTTGGACATTTAATACTCTCAGAGGGAAAAACAGCATCTTTTACCAGCAGCAGCAGGAAGGAGGAGTGATGCCAGAGGCGGAGTGCGGAGACCCACCCGTGATGGCCGCCCGCGGCAGCCGCGTGTAAGGCCGTCAGTCCGTTTATATCGGGAGCATCAGGACACGCCCCCAACGTCAGCAGCAGGGTCAAGCATTCTATGAGACATAAACAACTATCATGCAGACTTCCAGTCAAACGTGTGAGTACACCTCCTTCCTCAAAATGATGAACATATTTATTTTGACAAACCTCAGGAAAAAAAAAAAAGAAGAAATATTTAAAAATATAAAATATAAAAAAAACACCACCACCAAAATGCTTTAAAAAAACAAACAAAAGAAAACGAGTCTTACACAGAAAACGAGTCTTTACGGACAATTATGGACACTAACTGCAAGGGAAACAGCGATCATTATTACGCTAAAAACCTGGTCTTCATCCAGAAGAGCGCACTGATAAGACAAAGCTGAGAGATGCCCAATATCAGTAAACAGCTCGTTTGTGTTAACAACACACCTTTGCAGGCTTTTTTTTCTTACTTAACAGAACAAGAAACAAAAATAAATAATAAATAACAAACAAATAAATAAATATGAACATATAATTCTGCTCTTCTAATTAATTTCCATACAACGTGCTCCTTTAGCCTACTGAGAAGACTGAGGAGGTATTGACAGTGCAGCTGTATGCTGAAGCCCCTGAATGCTGAAGACCTGAAGCCCCCAGATGTCAGTCTACGTTTCGCTTCACCACAGCGTGTACCTGTGTGTCCATTTCGAGCAGCAGAAAACAAGGCAGAGGTCAGGTCTTGGTGGAGGTGACTAATATCCATTGGTGGATCTTGATTAAGCAGCATAGACAATAAAGTGACATTTCCCTGGGAAGCAGCTTGGAGCAATAGGGTGTGCCCGTCGTCCAGGGGGACGGGGTCACCGCAGGCTAGTGGGGGGTCTACGGAGGAACGCCAGCCTAGGGAGAGGGAGAGAGCAGGAGTTAACCACACGTGGCCGTGGCGGGAGGTCACGCCACAATGCAAAGGTTACACACCACAGGAAGGTTCAACTACGGATCACGAGAAATGTACAAATCTGTGTATCTTAAAGGGTGCAGTTAACTAGCGTTTGACACGATCATTATGAGGCTCGTTTTGGTATGACGTTTTGGTCTATATCTTAGACCAGACAAGGAGCTCGTTAAAAAGCTTTCAGGACAGGTCAGGAAACTGGACAAAACTCAAAATGAATGAAAAAGGATTGTAATGGCAGTTTAAATCAGGTTATGCAATACAAATCATGTCAGTCACACCAAATTACACAGAGCTTCAAACCAAACCTATTAAACTCATCTCAATTGGGCAATGCGGTACACAGGCACTGGAAGCGGCACAGATAAAATATGTCGAGGCATGAAATGCTTTAAGGAAGTAAGGAATACAACTATGCAAAACTAGACCTGAACAAGCTTGCTACAGCACTATGGACATAGACACCTCAAGCAGTAATAGTTTTTTCTGAATGTATGGGGAGTGCATTTAGCCTTCTTTTTCTCTAGGGAGATGAGTTTTTTTTTTTAATCTGTTAGTGAAATACTGCTGGACAGACACAAAGAGCTGTGGCAGGACTGAAGGAGCATGCACGAGAGGGAGAGAGAGAATATCCAGAATGCTTGTGACAGCAACACTATGGTGGAGAAGGCAGGAAAAGTGCCAGTTCTCAGCGTTTCCGAGACATTAGCGATGACGGGTAGCTAGCGGTGTCTGGTCTCCCAGCTAGAGCTGTGCGCTGGATTAGTCTCTAGTGACAAAAAGTAGTGAGAGTGGAATAGTTGCTCTGCTTTGGCTGGTGTTTAAATAGGCCTGTCTGTGTACCCAAAGGGCCTTTTGTGGGGCCTACAGAGACAGGATGGCATTTATAGGAAGTGAGACTGAACTTGAAGGGTTTAGCAGAAAAATTGTGTTTGGATTTTTCACATGCATGGATTACTGAGCTGTGGTTTTAACACCTAATACATCAGTGCATTGTGCAGTAATATATACATTTTCAACAAATAAATTCAAATGCTAAAATGTTAAGATGATTTTTTTGAGTATCGGATTTCCAAATTTTAGGTTATTGGGCAAAACTTCTGTGAGTGGTAAACGAAGGAGAACAACTTTGGTAACGGTCACTAAAGCTGAACCTGTTGACACCATCAAAGCTGTTTTTCAGGATACACGGGTGAAAGCCACCAGTGGGACCTAACAAACATCATTAATGCTTTAGTGTACTCATCTCATAGTGAAAGAACCAAGTTAATGAAGCTTGGTGACCACATGTAGTGTGTGCGGAGGTCATTCATGCAGGGGCAGGAGAATTTGCAGAGAATAAAACAAGATTTAGGGTGTCATGAAGAGCATCCAAAGATTACTGAAAAGGGCGGGCACGTGGGCAGGGATGAGTGAGAGGTGCCGCAGGTCAGAGGTCGCGCACACGCAAGCAGGGGCATGCAGGAGGAGGCTGAAGGTGAAAGTGGAGGGAAGACATGGACAGAGCAGCCTCTGGCATCAGCTTCAGAGTGGAGTGTGTTACGGGGAAGAGTCTCCTCACGGCCCTGCTGCTCACGTTGGGCTAAAACTACAAACCCCAGAGCCACTCAACCTTCGTTTTACTTAAGGAGGAACTAATGAATCTCAAATACCTCATATAATATATATAATATATATGTATAATTAGGCAGGTAGCGATATTTATACTATAGGCATGATGCTTTCTCTCTAGGGCTTTACCAGTCTAAAGCGTCTATGGATGGGGCTCCCACTGAGTACATAGTGCAGAAAGAGAGCAGAGCAGGAGAGAGCAGAGGCACTGAGGTAGTAAACACCCGTTTACCTGATGCTGCTGCCAGGGGTCTGCCCGGGTGCTGGGCGCTATGGGATGGAACTCTAGCAGGGTTTACAGACGGGC
Source organism: Brachyhypopomus occidentalis (assembly GCA_020368025.1). Lineage (NCBI taxonomy): Eukaryota > Metazoa > Chordata > Actinopteri > Gymnotiformes > Hypopomidae > Brachyhypopomus > Brachyhypopomus occidentalis. Next base: position 9,691,015 of record JAGXOD010001351.1, on the reverse strand, counting down.
TACTGACAATGGTAGCAATGGCGGACGCGGTGGTGGTGACCGAGGGACAATCCACGCATGCTGGCGCCGGCCGCAGCGTCCGCTGCCTTGGCGAACCCACCTGAGACGCAGTCAAGGCTGGGACCACACCCCCTAGGTCCAGGGCAGGCTTGGGAGGGAGCTGGGGGGTGGCGGCTGACTTGGCAGACCCCGCCCCCAGTCCCACCCCCGGGGACCTGCTGGCCTCGCCCACTGCTTTGATTGGCGGGTGAGGAGGGGACGGCGTCTGAGACAGTCCGGGTTTTTTTGGCGGGATGGGAGGTGGGTTGCCCCGGTCGATGCGTGCCACAGTGGGTGACTTGATGCCGATCTGTGGATGGCCCAGGCGTCCAGCAAAGGGTCCGCCCTCTGAAGTGGAGTGGGACAGGCCAGGCCGGAGGGTTGCAGGGGGGCCCCCTGCTGGTGGGCTGGTGAATCGCGATAGGACCTGTGTGACGGTGTGACGCGCCTGCTGCTTCGCGGCATAGTTGTCTCGGTTAGTGGGGGACAGGTCCCGTGGCGGCGGGCTCTGGTTGGCCATGCCGTTTTGGTCCTGCTCTGAAGCCGAGGGCTGGAATTTGTAGCGGGCCGCCTGGACACGGGGACTCACCCCCGTGGGTAGGGTGCCAGCAGTGCCAGGTGAGTGTAAACCGTGAGCTGGGTTCGGCACCGCCTGCCCCTCCCCTCCATTTTCGGCCTGAGAACTCCCATGATGCATCCCCCTCCCAGCATTGGGGGTCTTGGGTAGGTTCATGCTAGTGTAGTTGGCACCTGTGGGTTTGACTGGGATGGTCAGTGGCACCTTCTTGGGCACCTCATGTTCAGGCAGCAGGTCTGTCTGGGAGGCACTTGCCCTGCAGTTGACTGCCTCAGTGCCCACAGCCACCGAAGCCGTGTTCTTGGGTTTGACCGGTGCGGGCGCAGGTGCGGGCGCAGGTGCAGGGGCCGCCACCGGGGCAGCGGCGGGCGTCCTTCCCCCCGCTCTGTCCTGAGCTGCTCCACCTGCTGGCGGAGGCCGTCACTCTCGGCGCGCAGCTCGGCGGCGCGGCTCTCCTCGCGGCTCAGCCGGGCCCGCAGCTGCTCGCGCTCCGTGTCGAACTCGGCGAGCTGCTTCTCCATCTCCGCCTCCATCTGCTGGCTCCGGCGCCGCTCGCTCGCCAGCTCCTCCTCCAGGCGGTCGGAGGAACGTCCCTCCTGCTCGGAGCGCGACGAGAGCTCCTCGAAGCGCTGGCTCTCCTCGACCACGCGCGACGCCAGCTGCTTGCACTCGCGCACCAGCATCATCACCACGTGCTTGTTCTTCTCGCGCTCGTCCTTCAGCTGTGCCGACAACTTGCGGTGCTCCTGCTCCAGACTCTGCAGCTGTAGCTTCTCCATCTCCAGCTACACACAGCAGCACAGCACACCATCACACACACACTTACAAACTAGCCTATAAGCATCAACAGCCAATTGAACTTGCCTGCATGCCATAGTTTGCTAACCTTCACTCAGACACACATACAGTACACGTGTTCTACAACTGTAAACAATTGCAACCTTCTCATCCGGTTTCATTTCTGTGATGTCATGGGAAGTGGTTTTGGTTCTCAAACATGGCTTGGATTTTAATATTCACCTGTATAATAACTGGCTTAAATGTGGCTCAGACCACCGACAGAGATGAGGTTTGAGATCAAGATGCATGAATGATAGTTGATTGGGTATTTCATGTAAACTGGGCTTAGATGCATAAATATGCATTCGTCAACCTGGCTTTTGTAACCTTGCTTTCTGAAGTACTACAATTAACATCTATAAACATGATATCTGTGCATCATACAAGCCACCAACTGCTGACATTTAAACGACTAATTATACCCTCAGAAAAGTTTGGTAAAAAAAACGAAAGTGCGTGATGACATAAAGAAGCTACATGGTGCAGAGCTGAATTCTCTGCTCTATTAAAACACATATAGAACAGTAGTCTACTAATAAAATATGTAGACTAATATGTCTACTAATAAGTCAGAAAAGTGACAGGACCATTAAAGACAAAATGGATGCCAGTCGACAGCTTCACGGTTCAAGACTTCTTCATCCTACACCCGTTAGTTATGGCAGCCATGCCCACAGCTCTAATGATCCTAAAGATGGCGCAGGCCTGCTGAATGGCACGAGAGCTCTCTGCTCCTCTGTTCATGCATATTTAAACCCTTCCCAGGACAAATGTGACAATGAACAAAAACCGTTTCAGTAGAGTAGCCAGAAAAAATAATGACATAAGCAGATGCTTATGATCCAAAGTGGTGGCCTCAGCAAAGCAACTGCACTACAATGAGGGTCATTAAATTCGTATCATTCACTGAAGTGACTGATAAAAGTTCACAGCACAGTTAACCAGCTATGAAACTAGAGAACCGTCACCATAACAACCAAGTGTGAATGTTTATTCTTGGAAGAGAAGGAGTGTGGTCTCAGTTTCATAGACTAGGCGGCCATTAAAGCTAAAATGACATGTGCGAGAAGAGAAGGATTCCTCTGTCTGGTAAAAGCAGCACTGAGGACACCATGACCACTCTGATTGGCTGATGACCCATAAAGCCAAGAGGAGGATGAAGAGGAAACGGCTGGGCAAAACATTATATGGTCCACAAATTTTCACAGTGGTGATATGTATCACAATGTGTTAGCATTATAAGCTAATAAATCAGTGCAGTTCATTGGGCTATAAGCAGTGGTGCCACTGTGCCATATTATTTTGAAATAAAGTTAAGAATACACTCAGCTGTTTGTTACTATGCAGTTTTAATATGATAGCATCACATCACTGTTTGTTGTTTACTCACTTTCTATAATTGTTTTTTAATGAAACACGCAGATGGTCAGTGTTTCTACAAGCGCATGACACACCAAGAAAAGTGTATTGTGACATAGTTTATGATATAACTAACATGTCATTATATGGCCAACCCCTAGGGCTGAGGTGTGTGTGTGTGTGTGTGTGTGTGTGGCCAGCTGCTGTATCTTGCAGCTCATATTAAACTGTGTATGAGCAGGTGTTGTGAGGATGGATGTGTTAGACATGCTGGCTCTCTGAGGCTCCCACCTCCATCCTGGTCACGATCACACACTTACCTGCACCGCGTTTGCCACTTCAGCACCGAGAACTCAAAGTGTGTTTGTCTACGCCACAAACTGTCAAACATGCACATTTGTATTCTCACGAACAAATGGTAAGTTTCAAATAACAAGTAAAAAAAAAAAACAAGTACGCATACACATGTACACAAACCTCTTACACACACACACCTCTCCCCTCAGCCTTCGCCCTAGCGTCAAACATGACGTTTTTTCTGTGCGAGTCTGTCCCTTGTGTTGGGGCAGGTAGGTGCCTTACCCTCTTCTGCCTGCTCTCTGCTGCTGCCAGATGGGAGGACATCCTCTCCTGCATCTTACGGCAGTGCGCCATAACGGCCTCCAGCACGCTGATGGGGCTGGAGCTGACGGGCCGACGCTCCTTCTGGCCCGGGCCCGACTCACAGTCCCTCTGCAGGGCCAGGAATGGGTCGGTCAGGCTGAAATGCCCGTAGCGCTCTTGCAGGAACACGTCTTTCCGTCGAGCCTGCAGGGGGAGACAGAGCAGTCAGTACACAAGTCAGTACCAGTACCAGTCAGTACACCCACACACACACACACACACACACACACACACACACAGAGCTGGTTATCACTTCTCCAGAAGGGATCCATTAAGACCACTGTCTAGTTAGCCTCTGTGTTAAGGCCAGCTGGTCTGCACAGTAGGAATGACGAAAGGTTTGCTCTCCATCTCGGCCCACACTAACCCACGATTCATTGCAGCCTCTCACCAATCCCCCCCCTTTCAATCCAATGGCTAATTTCAGCAAAAATTAGACGGTATTTCAAAATGTAAAAAGAATGCACAACTTTACCAAAGTCTGAACAGGGAGAATAACCCAAGTCCAAACAAGACATACAGCCTGGCTTTCAATCTGTTATCTGTTTGTTATCATAAACTTGTCCTCTACATTACCAATATCACTGAAGACTTTGATACGCACAACTTTCTGAAATTGGGTCGGTGCAGTGCGAGACTTTAAGGACGTCTAAGACGTCATCGCGTCACCTGGCCTAAATGTGCAGACTGTGACTACACAGCACAATGTTCAACACCTCAAACACTGAGTGGTCCCCACGGTCTTCCACCATTGCACTCAGCATATACAGCAATACAAATACAATATATTCTACCTCTGTTGTCCAGAGTTGGCACAAAAAGACCCTCTTGGGGTTATAGTAGAACGTGTGCACTGAGCAGGGACGGGAAAGAGGCTGGGCTGTCCAGTCTGTCCATATTTAGAGTAGCAAGAGGACTGTGAGTTAGCAGCATCCCAAAGGCTACTGTTCACTCAGTGCTACTACCGCACCAAAGAAGGAGAAGACCAGCAAGCAAACACACACTTGTGTTTAACTCCAACCTCTATATCGCTCACAGGCAGACACACACTCACACACACACACACACACACTAAAATACAGCGCCTCTTTGCCATGGGCACCTACTGCAGATCACTGGTAAGCAGAATGGTCTATACTAAGGCAGATAAGGCATTTAACAGAAGACAGAAATTATTTTGACATTTCACATTGGGGGGTTTTTCACCCCATAACAGTCCTCTAGTCAACCTTATAATACAGATATATACAGTATAATACAGATATATACAGTATAATACAGATAATGGTAGCAGTTCAAACAATCAACCAATGCACCATTCAGCACTTTTGAAAATCTGATGATTTCCATTCTTCCTTCAAGGAAAAGCTTTTTGATTTTTAAAACTGATTTTGACAAATTAGCTGATTTCTTATGCAGAGGGAAGTAATATGAAAGAAAAACCATACCAGCATCCATCAAACTCTACAAATCGACTCATGTTTGGAACGCCATTTTCTAAACATCCCTCAATCTCACATGCAGCAGAATTTCTCACAAATGCGCTACATTCACTGCTTAGCCACATATGAGGTTTTTTATACACGATATACAATGATAACTCAGATGGTTCCTGATGAAGGCAAGCCATACAGACTGTAATCCACTCACTGAAATCACTCACTTTCACCTCAGTCAAAAATAAATTTTAATCAATGCAAAATGCATGGTGAACAATGTGTGACAGTAACCGAGTAAGAAAGTAAACACAGTGCTGTTACTTTCACCATTAACTGTGAAGGGGCAAGTAAACAGAGACAGACAAGGAGAGACGGAGACAGGGAGAGAGACAAAGACAGGGAGAGAGACAGACGAGGGGACAGGGACAAAGACAGGGAGATTAAGTGAGAGAGAATAAGTCAGTAAGAGTAAACAGATGAAGAACAGAATGTAGTGACCGTGTCATGTCGTTCAGATTTGGTTCCTCAGAAATGATACCATCTACTGCTCTGTCTTTGTGAAACCCCTGCTCTACCAGGGCTCTGCTCCAAGAGCAGAAGAAGAGAAGAGCTCTTCTCCTTCTCTGCATTATCAGTCCAGCACAGAGGTCAGATATCACATTCATCTCATTCTGCAGTTACACACCGCTCTTTCATGTTAACACGCTGTGTGATGCCACTCACTCTCACAATGACCTGGAATTCAGAGACAGGAAAGGAATCTGTTCCTCAGTCAACACAAAGGAGTGTTACTTCCGCCAGTAGCAAACAGTGTATATTTGGTTACAGACAGGTTGAGCAAGGCTTCTCCCCACATGAACCCACACAAATACTACAGCCTTATACAAATCCGTAGCCTTATACGTCAATGCAAACTAAACGTTACGCGAAACATATTTTCAGCACGATGCATTAGAATGCAAGCTTCAAAAACGACAGAGAGCGGTTGTGGCTATTAACTGTTCACAAAGCTCCATCAGGTTCCTGTTGACAAACAGATCATCAGACGTGCAACTGCGGCGTTTCCCCCGGAACTGATGTGGGGCCCACACTGGGCAGGGGTGCTGGGGGCAGCCAAACAAACCGGGCATCCTCTGGGATTCCACGTTGTCACTGGGACTCCAGCAGTGGCCTGTATTTACCAGCCAGGCCTTTGTTATTATTAGCACCAACCTTTACAGGAACGCGTTGGCAGGGTGCAAGGTTCAGGCATGCTGTCAGTGAGAGGGGGGGGGGCAGGAGAGTGAAGGGAAGAAGACAGACTCCCTAGACAGGGAGGACTAGCCCGGCTAATAAACAGCGGTATTTTGCAACTGTAGCAGGCTGCATGCACCAAACTGTCTGGGGACTCACTTTGAAGTAGTCCATGCAAGATGTCATTAAAAGACATATTTTGCACTTCTTGAATTCCTTTGTTGCTAAACAGAACCTTTCATGCGTCAAGTGTTGGGCAGCCCATGAATCTAATTGGTTAACTTCTGTTTACGATGCTGCATATAGTAGGGCGTTTTATTGGTGAAAGGTACAAAGCCTCCCTGCATAAACCAATCAGGTTGATGTTTCTGGTAGGTCATTTCTGTTAGTAAATGGTGGTCAGTGACCAAAAGTGAAATATAAGCCCACAGACATGTATGATGGCCATGTATGGTTTAGGGTACCAAGCTAGGAAAGGACTGAATGTCGAGTCTAGAAAAATCTCTAGAAAACAGGGCAACTTTGTCTCTCACTCTTTCCAAAGAAAGGGTGACTCCATTTAAATGACCAGCAGGCGTGTCTGGGTCTACACCATGGGTGTTGAGAGAAACACTTGTAGAGCTTGTGTAGAGGACTGAACAGTCCATCCATGGACCCCCCATATATCTGCTCCTGCTACATTAGAAGTGCTCTGGCATTTCACTTGGACTGGTAAAGGTTAAGCCATGAGTAAGGCTTTTGTGCAGAAGTGAGTGTTTTTTGTGCTTTTCTGTGTGTGTGACTGTGTGTCTTCGGGCTCTCACAAGGAGCCTTTCAATTAGATGGACACAGAGCTCACTTTGTGGGCCAAGGACTTCCGCAGTGCCTGTCTGTTAACCCAAATTTGAGGTCACTGAATCCATCAAGCTGACAAAAAGAGGAGGGCTGGAATATAGATCAGTTAGAAGAGGACACTTAAGAGCACACTTAAGATCACTGTCAGTGCTCATTATTAAAAGGTACAAGAAAATATATGAAACCAAGTGGCACTGTGCAATTATTAATTTACAAGACAACACTCCCTATCCCGAAATGTAACCTTTTTTTTAACATAGCACTTAAGTGTAAAAAGGACCGTTTATTGCAGAGAACAGATTTCCAGTAAGCAACCCTAGAATGTGTTGATGAGTTACAGTCAGAAAGAGACCAGTAAAGAAAAGAACGAGAAGAAAACAAGAAATATAGGCCAATGGAGGTTGGAGTGAATGGGTAGCTTGGGGGGGGGGGGGGGTGCAGGGCCCTGAGGGGAAAGAGGAGAGGCTTCAACCTAGGGAAGTCCCACAAAGTCCTTTCAGACCCCTCCAAGAAAATCAGTTACCATCTGCTGTCCATCCCTCTCCTTCAAAGTCCCCATCTTGGGCACTGATCACAGGGCCATGACCGCCCTGTTAGCACAGCAATGCCTCAAAATCAGTAGTGTACAAGCATGGCGACTTTCTGCTGCTAAAGCTTACGTTTATGCGTGGAAACCTTGAATGGTGATGCGTTATCTGTCACACTGCACGTCAATAAAACACCATGGGGTAAAGTAGAATTCTGGTTGGGGTGGCTTGGGTTGTGGAAGAGTGGACAGTAAATGCCAGAAAAACTGATCAAACCTCGGACCGGAAATGAAAAGCAAACCACTCAGGCCAAATGTAAGGCAGTCTAGACTAAAAACAAAAAATTACAACACACATAGGATGCACATGCACACACCCCCATCACCCACATTACTTTTCTAAATTCTGCAACTCATTTTGTATTTTTTAATACCATTTGAAAACATCAGATGGGAATGTTTCACAAATGCAAATGAATGACAATCACGACATCTGACAGTAAAACTAGTGAGTCACTTCCCCCAACCCTCCATCTCTTCCATCCGCACGGCTGCCAGTGTACAGGCCACATGAAGCTGACATTCAAACAGGCCCCCGCTAGCAGCGCTTACATAAACAGGCCATGGCGGCCGGCTCGCAGGCATTTGCAACAAGCAGCTCAAGACTCCGTGCCATGCGCGGAACCGAAGACTCCACATTAGGCCTGCGCGATATACCGAAAGCCTGCAATGTGCGATAATAACATTCAGCGCTACGATGATGCGACTTGCGATAAAATGAACAGTGTTCCCTTTAAAATGTATTCTAAACTAAATGTCATGGGCGTAGAAGGAGCAGCGGTTAAAAAGGAGGAAGCAATCGGGAGTCTCCAACTGAAAAAGTTTAATCAAACGAATTAAATTGAACATAAACGTGCAATAATAAGAACAGCAGAAACCCAACGTAACATTCAGTGACCGACAACGGTCACGAAAACAAAAAAAAGTATCCTGAAGAGGAATACATAACCCACAAGAAGTGCAGAAACAGCTTAGCTCAAATAAAAAAAATCATTTCATTTACACGCGCCATGCACGATTGTTTGCGGTCGTCGCCGCGTCTTTTGCGATGTGTTTGTCGCGCTTGTTCATATCGAGATGGCGGTTAAAATACAATTTATCGGTCAGGAGGACTACTCCACATCCTGTCTAAAGAATGGCTCCAGCTGCACCATGCCGAGTTCAACTGGAGGACTACATACAGCGTGTTATCAAGGCTCCGCGAACAGGAAAAGCAACCCCTCCGTGCTATAACAACATTAATCTTTGACAAGTGCCTGCTAAGTATACTTCAGGAGTTTGTGAAGCCGACCGACTCATTTACACACAAACTCGAGTCTGTGCCTCCATGGACGTGTGTGAGACAGCAACTGAATTCTCCTCATCATATTAACTTCTGTGAAAAGGAGAATTGTAACAACCAAGGACATCATGAGTATGTCTTATCCACCAAGGAGCTATACCCGATTATTTTTTTGCTTTTGTTTTGTTTGTGGAACTTTAGAGAAATGCCTTAATCAAAATATCCACTCTTCCACAGATAATGTGATTATAGGCATATAATTGTAGAAGAAATACATATATCTTTAAAATATTTCACAGTGCTAAGCTTGAGGGTCTTTTCTTCCATTAAGTCTTAGGAACAAGACTTGAAAAGATGTTTGAGCATTTCCTGCAACAGAGCGACAGGCCCTGCTGCAAGGCTAAAATTGGCCTGAGCTAATGATGCTAGTGGCCTATTTTAATGGCCCTCTCAAATGAACTACATTTCAGCGTGGGACACCACAGTCCACTAAAAATGTCCCGCACACACAATGTGTTGGATATACACACAAGCCAACACAGATGCACACAGTATAAGCAACTTTAGCCACAACAACAACAAAAGAAGGTTTAGCCAAAGCCCTTCATAAATCCACTATACTCCACATTCTTGTTTACATCCATTTGAAGCCTCATGGTTGCTTTAAGTTCACTTGACTCTACAGACCGTCTTTGCTACAGCGGAGATGCTGTGCACTCCCATGAGCACACTGGAGTGTCTAACGTGACACTCCCTCAGCAGCAGGGTGAATGAAAGAATGGGGAGAGAAACATGGAGATTCCACTTCATCCATCTCTTCTACTGTAAAATACCCAATAGGAAGCAAATGTACAACTGTTTTTGCCTAGTGACACTCCAAGTACTAATATTCCAAACCACTTATTGTTCATCACTGTTTCAATGGAAAAACCTCATCACGCCTGCATTAACCTGAATATCACAAGTGTTTGATGTCCTCCAAGATCATACACATTTCAGCCACAGTTGTAACTGAGAACAGCTTAGCTCCCAGATGAATATGGCTGCTTTTGGATTATGCAGAACTGTAGAATGCTTGATATTTTTAAATGTGCAACTGACTGGGTTGAAGATTCTGCTAAAATGTGAAAGTAGTCTCAGTTCCCCATTTAACTAAGCACACGCTTGTTTAACTTTCCAGGCCCGCGGCTAATACCACACATCTCTCTGTCATTAGCCAGGATTAGCAGACATCATACAATGCTTAAAGTCATAACAGTCAGTTTACTGCATGCCTCAGGTGACACACTTTTATCCCGTCCCGATTTCTTACAATGCAAAGGTCACCAAAGCTACGCAGAACCTATGAGCTCAGGTCCGCTGCTGTGTTCCATGTGCTAAAACCCATGTCAGAGGAGCTCGAAATAGCACAACTCTATTAACAGCCCAGAGAAGAAAACAAGTCTCCAAATAACAGAGGGGCATTTGAAACACAAGCAGAGGTCCAGGACAGATGTGGGAAAAGACCGTCATTAAACCAAGCTCCGCATTAGCGGCAACACCACTCTAGCCTCCAATGACATTTAACTGAACTAGGGTCTGCAAATGGTTTGGACTGCTTTGCTAGCTTTGAGGATTTAAAGGTTAAATGTTATCAATTGGACTTCATTTCTATCTGCCAAACTAGAGCAAGCCACATTATTAAGAAGCTTCTTCTTGGTCTCCTCAACCTCTGACCATAACGTGTGTTACATTTTTTTAATTAATGGAGTTGATAAGCTGCCAAGTAACTGAAGCTCCATTTCCCTGATAAAAGGGGGACTCAACTACGCTCTTCAGATGCATCCCACAACCACTTCTAAATCATGAAGAATTTTGGCAATATTTGACACCATCTCAGTTGTCCAATGTCATCATTAGACTGTGGAACGTAATGATGAGAACATTAACTCCGAAGGTTGACAAACTGCAGGATATACTGATACTTGAAATATGATTAAATATGGTTATTTGGACAATTCCAGTGTATATATGAACAGCAGCACAATCAGAACCTGGAAACCCGGTTGTTTTCACTCTTTTTTATTTCTTTAAATGAATTGTGGAAATTATTATAGTGCAAAGTTCATTAGTGCAAGCTATACTATATACCACAACAGCTCACAACCAACAGCCAAACCTCAAAACGATCACAACAGACAGTAATTCTACAGGTTTATGGTACTGACAGTGCTTCTCTCGTATGGCAGCATGGGAGAAAAGTGTGATGAAACCCATTATTATTTAACAAGTGCAAAAAGCTTACCCATTGTAAACAACACCATATCTATAGCCTAGCGTGTGATATTGTCACGTATGTCTTCATGACGAAATGAGCCCAATCCACAGTGTAATGTTTTCAAAGATTTGAGATTGTTGTTTTACATGTGGAGGTGCAAGTCATGATGAGAGACAGATCTAATAAGGCTTTCAGACATCCATGAACCAGCTTCAGCCCCAGTTATTAAGCTATGGGCAAAGCAGGCTCTGGCTGGCTGGTAGTCGACCATTTTCAAAACAAGAGGCACCTTAGCTGGGCTTCATGGCATAAAATATAATAAACTAAAAATCTAAAACCATAAAATGACACATTAGGTTTAACAGTTGACATATTTAGAGTCAAATAACATTATTTTTATTTTTATTATTTTAATTCAGTATTTTGCTAGAACATCAGTAGTCATGTAATTGGCTAACTTCACATATGTGTTGTTAGCATGACAAAATAAAATGGACGTCTATGGACAACAAATGGACGGCACTCTCTTGTAAAATTATAAAAACATCAGTGGTTGAATTTTTTTCTAGCTAGTGTGATTTTTCCCACCACTGCAGTGTTTGGTCAGCACTTCCTGCTAGAGCAGGGGGAGTGGCTTCTCAGAAGCATGGACCAACCAGGGGCTGGGATGCAGGGCTGGACGCCTCTCCACTGTTTTGCCTATGTAAATATAGGCAAACAATTATTCATCTCCAGGACTAAAGTGATAAATTATATTATCGCATTGCAAATTCAGATAAGTGTCCCGTATTAGCATTACAGAACTTTTCTCTTTTTTTGTATCCACTACGGAAGTGAACTGTTGCCTCTCAGTGGCAGAGTAAGATAAATAAAAGATAAAGAACCTGAATTCTGAAGAAAAAAACTAATCAAAACACCAATGCCCTTTTAAGGAATGAAGACGATCCATGTAATGCTCCCCAACAGCTACTGATTTAAAGATTTTAACAGCACATATTCATTCTGACATGAGCATACTGCTATGATTATCCATTTATTTTTTAAAGCTGTTTGTGCCAAAGGGCATTTCTGCTTCTCCCTACAGCAATTTAAATTCAGTGGGCATTGGCTAGAGTACTTGAGATTTTATTTGTCGGGTAGAGCGTTGAGATTTTATTTTTATTTTATACAACGCTGTTAATATTTAAACATAATATTTAAATATTTAAAGTTTTCTATGTTTATTTGGTTCAAAGTTAAAATACTGCACACAGCGACACTTCTGCTTGAATGCGGTTTTCCCAGAGAGCAGGTCACATGCCACAGAGTCTTTCTTTCTGCCTTTTAACTAACCATAGATTAATAGATTAGGTTGTGTGTAAATGGAATCATTAAAAAACAAGCCATTCAAAAAATATATAGCATATGAGAGACAGCAAAAAAACAATAATTTCCTTAATGTCACCGATTTAAATGACCGTAATATTTATTACGGTTCATCAGCCCAAGGCTTGGCCGTTCTGCCTCATAGCCTCACATATGTTGTACGTTACATTTGCAAAGTATGCAGAATGCAAAGTGCACCTTGTTTCTGCGTGCAGAATAATGCAATTTGCGTGAACCTATTCAGACTTTCATGTTATTGTGGTCCATTGTGATGTGTATATTATGATGTGTTTATTAAATACAGCACATGCTGCATTTCAGCAGTGATCCTCAGGTTCTAGATGGTCCAAGTTTAGTGTGCACAGTGCAAAGGTCAGACCTCCTCTGGCATTGTCTGTCCATTTGGATAGCGTAGGACATCAAGCCTTATCAGTGCTGCGCTGCGACCGTTCAAGGGGGAAGTTCAGAGGTCAATTTTTCCAATTTCTCCACCCAGGCTGTCAGAAAACAAGGGCGAGCCAAATTCTTCACAACAGGACTCTGGCTGGCCCTGCAGTGGGACCGGATCAGAACTCTTCCCATGGCGGCGAGGTGAGAACAATACAGCCTCTGTAGATTCATACAGCCACAAAGGACGAAGCAGGATGAAATGCTTGCTGGGACGCAGGTCTGCAGAAGGCTGTCAACCGGTTTTATATTCTCAGAGTTCAGTCTGGGAAACTCTAACCTTTCAGATTTCATTTCCTTTCTGTGGGAGTTGGACATCAGACTTCACTCACTCATTTTTTCCCATCTCACTGCCATTCAACATCACCAATAAGAAAAGAACAGTCCGTAGTAACTGTTCCACACGCGTCTGACACCATTTGCATTTTATAGTGCAGGCTTACCCAAGGTTAAATCATCTGGAGCTGCTTGAGGGTTGGCAGGCAGAAGGGGTTAAGGTCACATTTTCTCATCATTAACCTAATGTGCCCCACAGGGTCTTTAAAGAGCAGAGGCTGCTGGGTCAGCAGGAGTGGTCTTTAGATGGCCAGCACCACTTTGACATGGTGCCTATGTCCAGAGAACAGCCTCACACAGCTGAATGCACATATACTTGCCATTACTTTTGACTTAAAGGGGAGGTTCCCTCCATAACCTTCCATGTAGCCAAGCCTATGGGAGTCTCCCAGGGCAGAATGACCTCAGATATCAATTTTGTCATCAAAAAGATAATTAAATGAGCTTGTTTGGATGAGGCGATGCATTGGTACAATCGGTCACTGTAGAGTCCTCCCATTTTCTGATGTTTGTATGTGATGGTTCTCGCTATACCCATCTCTGACATTCAGGAGAAGTGTTCAAAAACAATCATAGGAACAGAACATTTTTGAGTTCACTGAGTCACATCCCAAAAGAGCTTCTTTGGGAAAAATCTCACTTCAAGCGTAGGGAGTCACTTCTTTAAAAGTGATTTTCAGCAAAGGAATCTATAAAAATGATATTGTAACCAAAGGCTGACAGTTGCCAAGAAGGTAGAACTGGGAATCCAAGAGACATATCTTTAAAAAAAGACTGTAGGGCAGGAAACCCTGCAAAAAGACTGTAGGGCAGATAAACCTGTATAATGACCTTAGGGCAGGTAAACCTGTATTAAGCTCCTTCCCCTCCCCATGTGAAGGAGTTACAGCCGTACAGCTCTACAGCTCTCACACCCACACCATCAGAGTTGTCCATGCAGAACTACAATGCTTCAAGCTGCTTTTGCCACAGACATCACTTGAGAGAATGTTATAGGGCAGAGACAGAGAAAGAATGAGCGAGACAGAGAGCATGAGAGAGCCAGCAGGAGGAGAGAGGTAGAGGGGGAGCGATTGGACCGATGCCAACTCTGCTACGGCGTTCAGGGCTTCCTGTTGAAGACTCTTCCTCATTCACAGCCTGAACCTGCAAAATGCACAAAATTCCCACCTGTTCACCGGCTCACACACACGGTCGATACAGATAGACCTACAACACAGTGTTCGCCTAGACATTTTAAATTCCAGCTGTGCACTAATAAACAAGGCGACATCTGTATAAAGCAAATCCAGATAAGCAAAGCACAGGGCCTGGACTGTCACAAACAGAGCAAGACTGAGCTTGAACACTGGCAGGGCTTACAAGTCCTCCAAGGCCTAGAGATCCGAGAGCTTCATTCCAACTTACAAACTCGCACCTGACGCGCAAACCCAAAAATAGCCAGACAGAAGCGCAAGGGCTGACGATCTTGGCTTGTCCTTCCGTTCACTCAGCGTCAGACGCACACATCCACACGCAGCGTTGGGCACAAGGCTATTTTGGAGCACGTTTCCAGTTTGGCCTGGTGACAGCCCCTCGGCCGCTGGGTACGTGGCGGTCGCAGAGAGCTGATCAGGGACACAGCTGGACCGCAACACTGGCGCCTTCTTACTGACGGGCCGTCGACGCTGCGGACAGGTAGTGGGCGAGGAGCCCCACCGCGTGCCTGGTTTCTCAGGGTTTTCGAGGAACGGACTCAGCAAGTCAGCACATCAGGTGGTAGAAATGGTGCAAACACACTTAAAAGCATGAATGTCTAATTCATCACACTCACACCAATAAAACACTGGGTGATAAAATGATGGTTGTTTTTAAAACGCACTGTTCCACAGTGTTTCTAAGGCTACAGCCGGCAAGGTGGAACCATTTCAAATGCTCCCATTTCCTTAGTCCCTGTTACAGTGACATCACGTGACACCAAGCGTGGGAAGACAACATGCCGTACCTTTTCCAGTGACCTGGGCAGATATCAACAACTGCCTCTGAAGCAGGAAAGGGGCTTGTGACCGAGCACCGATTCAGTTAATCTGCTTGCAGTCCTCCATTATCCCCGATGAAAACAATACAGCTCAGCAAGCATTTTCGATCACTAATTAATCGCACAGACAAAGGACTCTTAATAATGCATGGGGTGGACAGTTTGATCCACATAGCGTCAATTTTCACATTCAGGCCCATGGTTTGTGCGTGGAAGAAAACAATGGCCTTGCAGGTGCATACAAGCGCATGTTTGTTAAATCACCCCCCCATCCACCCAGTGGCCCCCTAATTGATTTATCCAGCTCTATCTGCTCCGTATCTGATTGGGCTTCTCAGAGGGAACAAATGAGACTTTGTGCTGCTGACCGCTGCAGTGAGGGAAAGCAGGATGAGAGAGGAAGGAGAGAGATGGAGAGAGAGAAATGGGGATGGGGAGAGAGGGATGGGATATCGGAAAGGGAGGGGGGGGGGTCTACTGGGAAACACGGACCCAGAGGAACAGCGTAGAGCAGAATGGCGAGCCTCGCTGAGCGAAGAGGGAACGTAGAGGACAAGATCAAACTATATCCGCATGCTCAGCTTACATACGACAGAAAGACAGGCGGAGAGAGACAGACAGATACCGATCGTCATGTCAACAAGGTAGCTTAGAAATGAGCCATGCATAACCACACAGGATTCCATGAGAAGTTTGAGAGAACCAGTTGAACTAGAACACCTGGGGAAAAAAATGGTGTCACTTCTGACCTTGACATTGCAAACATTCCAGTCCAGATAGCTTGATTTTTTCAACATGCAGCAAAATGCTGGCCTGAATGCAAAGATGAAAACAAGACTAGAACTGCAAGTGACACATTTGCTGGGCTTCTGTGAATTTACAGCCCATCATTACGCACCCTTTCAGAATAACAAAATCCCAAACTTAAGGGGATCTTCTTTCACTTTTCATCTTTCACTTTTCAAGAAAGAAGGGACTAAAAAAAAGAATGGTGGTGAAACCAAGCAGACCTTCCATGAAACAAGTCAAGTTTTCATCTTCATCTGAAGATCATCCTGACCTTAACCTAAAGGAGATTCACCTAAAACTAAATCCAACAACATAACTTCAATACAAATGATCAGTCAATATATATTTGGTGTCTTGTTGCTTTAGTTTTGTACTGGAGCTACGAGGCAAATGAAGCAACAACATGACACAAACAACATGTCAAAATCATCACACACTTGCCTTAAATAGAATCTTAGCAATGCTGATCACTCCAACTAGAGACACTGTTCTTTAGTATGAAACTAAAAATGTGCAATTTTGATACCTAATACAGGCAGTATAAGAGCCAAACTGTAATTGGTAATCAAGTTGTCAAGTCTGTAAATCCTGCATCATGTCTTGTGGATTCAAAATGAAACTGAAAAATACAGTTTATCTGAACAGTAAACCTAGAATTCAGCTCCAAATGAATTCATAATTCATGTATAATTTCAGAAACAAATCACATTGCTCTGCCATGCCAAAGGTGACCAAGCTGACGGAGGAACACAGGCTATGAAGGCCTCAAAGTGCAGACAATATCCAGAAAGGAATCTGTACCTACGGAGACACGCCGGCTACACCACTCCCGCGCGAAAGCTAATGCGAGCACCGCTGCGAGTGCAGGAACATGGCTGGAACTCACCCTAAGAGCCTCGATGACCAGGTCTCGCGCTTCCAGCTCTCCTTCCATGATGCTGAGCAACGTCAGAAGCTCTGGCTTGCTCAGATTGTCCATGTTCAGCTCGCATTTCTGAAAGACACAGAGGCACGGAGGCTTGGGCACGATTCAAACAGCAGCAGCGCATTTCTCGACAGTTGCTGCAATTTCTTGGCAGAAGAAGCGCTAGGTGGGCCGGACAGATGCAACTCACAATTACTGTCTGTGCGGAGAGATGAAATACAACAAGGCATTGCAACCGCATGTTGCAGAGTTACAGCGAGGAAACCATTATTTAAAGGTGAGGTGGAAAGAATCACTCTGTCTAAAACTATCTAGAGGTTATTTCAACCACAGGCCAAGGCTTTCAAAATGCCACTCCGAGCGTCTCACTGACCTACGCACTTCTTGTAGTGCTGTCTGGAGACACGATCAGTACATGACTGACAACGTGTGAAACGAACGAAGTAACAAACACTTATGTGAAAGCCTGTTTCCCCAACATAAAATGTGATACAGCAAACATACTGAAACCTTTGCAAAACCCGAGAGAGAGAATTATTGTCGTTCCAGGTGCAGTGTGTTTTAGTGATTTAATTGATACTGCAATATAACAAAATTCAAGTTGCTTTTTGCTAATTCTATCCAATGACATATGTTATCACAGTTTTGCTGAGGTACTATATTTCTTAGTAATGAATTATAGGTCTTTGGTTGTATAAGGACACTACTGTTGTATGTAGTAAAAAAAAAAAAAACACATTCCTTTAATATTTTTGCTTCCCACTAAGAAAAAAAATTTATGTCCCATATTCATAATTTATACCATTCTAAATATAATGTTCTCCAAATCAATACATCTCTTGAAGATGATGATGACCTCAAAATAGATGAAGAGTGAGTAATTCCATTTAACAGAAAACATCCTTGTTTGGGAATTTCCAAGCGTAACTACTTTTACATTGGTAATCAATAAGCTTTACTCCTGCATAGGATGGTCTCTGGCAGTGCATTCTGGGAATATTTACTGGGTTCCAGTAAAATGCCTAAGTGGGTCTCTTTGGGCAGGGGTTACTGACAAATGGGGTGGGGAGGGAAGTGATGGGGAGGGTGGGCAGTAGGTGTAATCAGATTGGGTTTCACTTTTGAGGTTCATTACCGAATCATGAACACGCACAAGGTGCACAGTTAGAATACAAGCTCCAGTATTACAAAGCAAAGGGCAAGACTTGCATCAGTTGTACCAAGGACTGCCTCTCCTCCAACAACCTGAGTGCTTTGGGTCTGTGAGAAGTTCAAGCTGCTTCTTTGTTGCCACTATCTGTCTGATGCTTTACTCTGATCCAGTGTCCTTAAACCTGGCTACTGAAGATATGGTTGGACAAAGCCATTGATTCCCTCGTTTCCCCAGAATTGCAGTATCCAAAAATGGTTCAGATGGATCCTCAGAATGTGGTTCAAATGGGGTTGTAGTGACCTGACATTGATCACCCGGGATGTACAAAGTATGACGAGCACAAGTCATTCATGGCACAATCAGATACATTTCAATAGAATTTCCCCCATAGTGCTTTTAAATTTTTTATGTGGAAAAAAAAGGATGAATATCTAGCAAATATAGCATGAACTCATTAAGCTCGTTTAGCCACTGCTGCATCAGGCAGGTTATGTTAAAAAAAGCAATAACAAAACGTGAGCCCATTATGGTCTTGCTGTCATCTTACTGCTATTTTGCAAGATGTAGAATGGCAACGCTGCAGTGCTGTAATGTGCATCGCCCTGTCCTAAACTAAACAGTATTCACCAAGGACCCACAAACAGTCCACAGATGTCGCCTCATTACATACTGATTTACAAGGCACAAACAGAAAGCAACCAAACCCAATCAAGGTTGAGTTGCGTGGGATAAACTAAGAACCGCCCCCTCTAAAAACCTTGTCAGAAGGAGCTCTTGCTGAGAACCAACAAAGGACTTGGGCTTAGAGACTGAATGACTTCAAATATACCCTTGCACTGACACCATACCCTTGCGAGCCCTTGAGATGTATCCGGATGGACCCACGAGACAGAGATTTATGGCTGTCACCTCCCATTGGCTGCTCCGCGGTACGGCCGGAGCACCTGTTCAACTGAACGCTAAATGTAAACGAGCCTCTGGCTGTTAAAATGGCTCAGATTGGCTGGATGACATGCTACTATGTCAGCTGAGTCACTGAAATTCAGACCGATTTAGAAACATCTCCGGTGAACATATCCCCAACCCTCAGCCTTCTCTTCACTGCCCTGCTATGCTTCCTCACCTTTCTCCATTTCTCCTATTTACCTTTTTTTAAAGCACACTACCGTACCATTGAAATGAGATCTTAATCTAATCTATTACTTACAATTCTGTCAATGCCCATACTGCCTGGCCTTTATACTTATTTATATATATGATACATATACTTATAAACATACATACACCTATGTAGGGCCTCTACTTACACACACACAATTATTTAAGTTAGCATAAGATGAAATATGGATATCAAGCCTTTGAGCTTTATGCGTTATGGTTAAACATTCTGTGTGGATATATTCCAATTTAGAAGCAAAAAATGTAGACTATCATCTCCTGGGGGTCAGACTCCTGGTCAGCAGGGCCTGCTACGTATTCTGATAACTTAAGCACTCTAAACAAAGGTTAAGTAAGAAGTAAAACAAAGGGTAACAGCAATACGATTAATCTTAACTTAAATTTATTTCACACAGACATCAAATAAAAACACATTCTCTGTACTGAGGACGACGTACCTATGAAAGTGGGTCATTATTTGGACAGATGAGATATTCTTAAAGCCGGTTACTGGCTTCAGCAAAATTGCAACTAAAGCGTAGCTACAGCGGAAAATACATTCATCCTCGACAAGCAGCAACAGTTCACTGTGGTATTATTACTTACAAATATGTATTATTATACATCATAAGCACGTCAGCTACAAGCCGTGGTCGAAATAATTTTTTAGATGCATGCAAGTAACTAAGTAATCAAAATGTTTTGACAAATATATTGGGTGGAAAGATGGAAACCTCCATCAAATCTTATCATGACAGTATATATATATTTTTTTAAATCACTGCGCAGCTGCCCATTCACTGGACAATGTAGCTTTGCGAGAGCGTCTCTGAATGAAAACACAACGCTAGATGGTCTAATTGAAGCTCAGGATGCGACGCCACTGTATAGATGGTTTACATTGGCCTTTATAAACGCTAAATATTTATTTTAACGTAACAAAATCCTAAAGCCCCATTTGGATCGCCAGAGACCGTAATACATCAACTGAGCACCGTAGTATTTGGTCTGAGTTGAGGATTAGCATCGCGGAAAATAAGATGACCGGCTTCGGTCTGCCTTTCTTTCTTTTCCGATATTTACATGATTATTGGTAAAGTGAGAAATCATTATCTTATGTTATCTTACCGCCTCGACACTTCCATGGCCAGCGGTTACCAGCGTTTGTACCGGAGGTAGCTGCTCCCCTTTCGCTCCTTCCGACGCCATCTTCTCACTGTAGCGGACTGTTGGAGTGAGGGCACCACACAGAACATAAAATAACGCATTCGGTACTGTTTTCACATTTACGCGACTCCCAGTGAATTGCCTACAAATTAAAACCTCGACAGCAATTACATGAGAGCGAAATGGCTGATGTGGTGTGGACACCGGGGGGGAGGGGGAGGAGGAGAATTTGGGGAGCAGGTTGCGTTTCCAATGTAGGCGTAAATCAAACCGTATTCCAGATGCAACTCCGTGCGTACTCAACCTGAAAAGAGGTACAGACCTACCCCTCCGGAGAGTGACGTGAGCGCTTGGCTGGTGAACGCGGTCTCGTTTGAACACAATTGTTTTAACCTCTCTTTCGCCGACGTCTTTTTGCATTTAATCTGACGCACGGAAATATCACGGTGGTGACTTGTTTATTTATCAGAACTCTAGCCACTCTAAAACTGAACATTATAGTAAACTGTTTTTTCAAGGCCATCGGATACCGACACATATTACCAGTTTCACAAAATGTACAAAGTGCAAAGTTGTAAGGCAGCCAAGCCATGTTTCCCTCGTTCCACTAGATGTCTATGACCATTAAAGTTGAACTTTTGTTGTTGTTACAGTCACGGAAGCTGGTTTAATGATGGGCTAACACGGTTTATCTTATTATTTAGCTGTAGTAGGACATCAATCTACATAATAAGATCGACGTTGTGTTGTGCTGCGTTATATGAACTGTCTGCATTCTGGATTTTTCGGGCACAAACGTATTAAACGTTTGACGTTACTAAACGGTATTAAAATGGCCAGAGCGTCTCTAGCGCTTCATCACTGTCCAAGACTGTAACTGAGACAGAATCCCCATGGATACAAATGTCCTGCCTTGTGAACTAAAGACAAAATAATTGTACCAAACAAAGGGGATTTTGGGATAGTTATCTTTATAAACACTAATCTATCCAGCCTACTATAATTCTGCTCTCTGAACGGATTAATCCAAAATACAACTGATCCAGACCACAGTAAATATTTTATGAGTTCTTTTCAGGCAGTTCAGTCCAGATAGTGATCAAATTCAAGCAGCATATGCAAAAAAAAAAAACCACAAGGGACTGATTTAACAAAAAAAATCATTCAAAATTTTATCCAAGATTTAAAAAAGATGCCAAAAGAGGACAGAATAAAGGAAGATAAAACTGAAGCGGAAAGATGTCGGTGCAGTGCAGGTTGAATGAGGCTTTGACTTCTGCCAGGCTTGCTACATGTCTTTCCCTGCCCTCTGGAGGGGGTCTGGCAGGGAGAGACTGCAACATTGTTGGGACACAGAGAGTCTTAGTGGCTCCCAGTGGACATCAGCCACGAGCATGCCGGGCACTTCCGATGTATCTGCATCCCTCTGTCCAGGAGACAATGGCTCACGGAGGAAATCGTTTCAGTTGAGGTGAAGGGTCAGGACAGAATCCCCTCACTGGAGAGACTGGATAGATAAGCACCCCTAAAGGTGGACTAGCCGTGGACGTTTCGGCGGTCGATAGAGTACTGTCAGGATTTATGCATGGACGCTTTTATTTAACTATATTTTTGCTAGAACTGCTACAATATGTACAATGTGCGATTTATTTGTCAGAGATATAAGATAGATAGATAAAATAAATATATAAATAAATATAAGTCAGCGTATTTTGTTAGTGTCTGCGTGGTTATTTTAGAATCTGTAAAACGTTGTGCTATACCGCTTGAATATGTAATATGTGGCAGTCGTGTAGATTATGTGAAATTATTGTAACCACCGCAATGATTTGACTATAATTTTCAGTTCTTTAAGAACTCGTGTAGTACAATGTCTTCCAATGCCCTGACATCTAAGGACCGTGACATGACTTACTCATCTCTCAGCTCCAACCAGCAGGGGGCATATGTGAAAGAATTTACGTCCCATAGAGTTGACACTTGGGGGCGCTGGTTCTGGTTAATGACGTACAGTGGAAGGCTGTTCTGGTAGATATGTTACAGCGATACAATGCTTCCAGTGCTACAGTTAGAAGAACTATATAACCAATGCACATTACAGTTATAAATTGTATACATTTGTACAACATTCATGACTTGCATTCTTCTAGCCCAGTGAGTTTGTTCTTGGCTCTATACTGCAATACTGTAATTAAGCTGTATTAATGTATAATGTACATAATATTGTGACTGGAAACGTTGTACTGGTTGAATTTGTTGAAAAGTAATAAGTCTGTCTTGATCATTATAACAGTGTGTGTAATCCATGAACACTGGATACTCACTGAACCACATGCTCTGCTCTATTTATTTCCTATGACTGCAGTGTCCAATATCACAGCTGCATCTGGACCCAAGAGTTACAGCCGTGAATTAAGAGTTAAAATATTAGTTGGCTTATTTAAACAAAACTTTTAAAGATATGAAGATTTGATGGTCTTTATTTCTCTTTGATATTGTGTTTTTAAGGGATCTTTGCTTGACAACGGAATGTTGTTTATTGTATTTTGATCCCCCTCCTCCGTTAGAAAATCTAGGTAAACTCACATGCCACAAAGGGGCGCTGTTCTATCAGGTTTGCGAGGGTGTTATTTGCACACAAACCTTAGAGCTTTTAGTTTCAGAAATTGTTTTTTACCTGTTTCAAAAACTCCTGTGGATGTCACAGTGTTCTGTGCTCACACTGTTTTTGTTTATGTCTGTATGTGGGTGGGGGTGTAATAGATAGACGTGTGATAGATAGACGTGTGATAGATAGACGTGTGATAGATAGATAGATAGATAGATAGATAGGTAGATAGATAGATAGACGTGTGATAGATAGACGTGTGATAGATAGACGTGTGATAGATAGATCGATAGATAGATACTGTGGATCTTCTGTAAGCTAATTTGTATCTCAAAAGCTCTGCATATATATATATAGTTATAGACCAGACATGGAGTAACACAATCTTTGACACACTGGTCACAAATGTGTCAAGGCATTTTTTAACTTGTTTACTGGTTTAGTGACACTGAAAGTATGTGCAGACGTAGAGACTCTGGCCCTGCTCCCTATTTCCCTTTGTTGTAGAGTGAGCTGCCATCAAACACGAGTCCCCAGCAAAACCCTGGAACAATGAAACAGCCTCGCAACACATTCAGATCCGAATGGAGGTTCTCCATAAAGCTTATATGATGACTGAGTATCAGCAGTTACCTCCTTTTGATTGACAGGCAGCCCAACTTTGTTACAAAAACAATGATGTCATGTACAGAATCGTGCACTATGAAGGTTTGAAGCACCTGCATATGCATGATGATGTCACTGGACTGTTAAACAATGCACCATTCATGCAAAATCAATCAACATCTTGTGAATCCTTGATATTTTTAGCAGGCAAGTTAACATCCCCTGGCTTCTTCCTAGCATGGAGCCTATTTTTCCTTGTTTTGATTGGCTGCTGCAAAGCGCTACGCCTCTAAGGGGCCTTAAACGCACAGCCCACGTCACTTCTGGTCTGGTAACGATTACTAAGCATGAGGCTCTGAGGCAACCTGGCAGCTCATGTTAAAATCCCTAATTACATTACCCCGGTGTGCCACCGATACTGAATTAGATTTGTGCCCACAGATTGCATCTTTCCTCCCTGTGAGGGAGCTCAGGAAAGTGGCAGGCCAGGCTCTGGGTTGGCACGGCCCTCTGATCATGCCCTGTGTGCAGGCAGGAAGGCAGCGTTAGTAATGCTGGCCCGTGGTTGCCGCCAGCTCTGTACCCGCCCCTGAGAGGAGCCCCACTGCCTGGAATTTCTGATGCAGACGCTACAGAGGCTGCCAGGGCCTTTCAGCTTCCTAACAGACGTGCTTGGCCAACTGGGTTTCTATGAGAGAGCTTCAGAAGAGCGTTTGAACAGTGAACAAACAGCCTTGTTTAAATCGCTCCCTTGAGATTCTTTCACCAACTGCAGTCATTAAGTGTTTTTTCTCGATCCCTTGTATTGTTTTTTTTTATGATTTATTGTGTTTTTTTTTTCTTCGGGTGATGACTGTAAAATTCGATGTCAAGTTTAATGAAGACTTAAGAGATGAATACCATTAGATTTCATTCAAACAAACGTGTGGCTGTATTACTACATCGAGAGATTGTATTGAACCAATTAAACAACGGCAGAAGGCATAACATCCCCTGTACACAGTGACGTCTGTTCTAAACCACTTCCCATAAGGTTTTAGGGACACGTGACGTGTTGACCTGTGCGTCCAGGAACTGCTTACACTGTTGTGCAGTGGTTTGCCTTCCCTCTACAACAGATCATACTAAAATACCATTTGGACACGGTTGTTCCCTACACAGAAAGCTCTGCACACTCTCTCTGTCTCCGTCAGGCCAAGTGTAATCGGCCAGAAAAGCAGCGCAGTGCATGAGCAGGCTGCACACAGCACAAATCGAGTCAATGGTGCATTAGAGCACATGGATCCGAGGGGAAGTGGAACTTGTTAGCATGCAGACTGATGGAGCCTGGACCCTCCTTAGATGATGTCAGTCTCTGAGCTTCCTGTAGACCAGTGCTATTTGTCATCCCGTACTGGAATGAAAGCTGGTAGTGACTCTCTCTCTCTCTCTCTCACACACACACACACACACACACACACACACACACACACACATACACACACACACACACACTGAGAGCTCATTGTCCTTGTTCAGAGCTGCTGTGGTGAGTAATAGAAGGCATAAAACAAACCTTTCACCAGAACTTTCATGATTTGGACAGTATTTTCTGGATGTTTTATTAATCATATTCTGATGTGTTAAATAATGACAGATGGAATTTATGTCTGGCATTTATTAGTGATTTTTGCTATGAGCAATTAAAGTTTGTAGGCGTGCACAAGAAGTGTGTAGTGCACTTTTACTGAAACGTGATGCTTTTACACGCCTCCCCCACACTCAAATGAAATGATGGACAGAAACCGGCTTGACAGTGTCCGTCACCTCTTCACATGGGATGCACAGCCGTGCCTGTTCTGTGCGGAGAACACAGTGTGGTCTCAATGTGGACCTCTGTGCATTCTTCAGCAGTAAGAGGCCATGCCTCCAGGCTGACACAGAGTGACGATCCAAGCCTAATAAAGGCATAAGCCCCTGTGGTGGTGGGACTCCCTCCTCCTAATACCCTTATAAGACACCCAGGAGCAGCATATGTCCTTGCCAAATGCAGACGGACAGCAGACATCACAGAGGCGGTGCAGCGCGGGACAGGAGACATGTGGGAGTCTGTGGCAGGTTGTGTCCTGCAGGACCTGTTGTCTGTCCACAAAGCTGATGGATCCCTCTAACCCTCCTGCTCTAGTTGTGCTGGTTCATTACAGCGCAATGAGTCGGTTTCATAAGGACTTTATCATATTAATATGTGACCACCTGGACCTTTTCTGTTTTGGAGATTTTTCTACAGTTGAGTCACATGGAGAATTTTAACCAGGGCTGGGAGAAACACATCAATCCTTCAGTGACGGCTGAAAACTTTTTATGTAAATCCAATAAAAGCAATTGAGAAATTCATTTGAGATAAAGTATTGAAGAGCTTACATTACAGTTTTAGTATCAAAAGTAAAAGGGACATTTTATATGAACAACCTTTAGGTCATATGTAAATATGATGTAATTAACCCACGTGAGTGAGTGATTCTACGTAAGCTGGGGTAGAGTTATGAGACTCCTGGGCCCCCACGTACTTGGTCCCTTGATTTTAATCACATTGTCAGAGAGCATCTGCTGGGTGACATTTGACTAAATCTAAATATAGACAGTGAGAAACCCAATACTTCCATTCTAAAAATGCAATAGCTACCATGTTAACATGCAAATGCATATCTAGTGTATTACTAAGGTGTAGAAACAAAAGATAATGTTTCTTCTTACTCAGGACTGAAGCCCTATGCCCTATGCTTGTTTCAGTATTGTGTGCTGGGGGGCTCATATCACTGGCTGTCTAGCCTTCTCCACAAGTTTAGAGTCCAGTCCCCATGCTGACTGTCTTCACACGAAGACGTGTATGGCTGATGAAGCTGAACTGTTCAGCAAAAAGATGAGTCATGCTTCATTAGCCTGTACCTCTGAAATAGCATGTCTTCATCTCCCAATTCTTAATAGAGGATTCAGACACTTTGTGTGAGCACTGTGAATTGAACTCCATTACAGACCCATTAGGAGGCAAAATGTAGAGCTAATTGTGCTCTTAGTCTGAAGTGTCTGTGGTTACGATATGTGGCAAGTCTTTTTGTTAATGTATCTCTGGATTCATTCCTCTGAGTAGCAGGACAGTGAACATGTTTTCAAAGTCATGTTTAGTCAACTAGTGTCACGCTACAGCTCCCGGACCCCTCCCTTTGGGCGTGTGTTCATGTCGTCTATGTCCTTATATGTAATTCCGTGGATGTGTAGGTGTGGGTGTGTTCCTCAGTCTCACCTGTGGCTCGTCTCGTCATCACAAGGGGGTAGTGTCGTTCGTCTATTTAATGTGTGCTTGCACAGTGTCCCGTGCTCGTCTTTGTTTTTGAATCGTGTGAGTGTGCTACGTGTTTAAAGCGCATTGCGCTAATCTCTATGTTTATTGAAAATAAAAGTTGTGTAAAGAACAACGTTGGACTCAGCATCTTCGTCCTCTCGCCAGCGTGACATAAAGACGAGCCGTAGGAGAAGATGCCTGGCTACGTACGGGATAGAAAGGCAAAAGGGGGAAAAAGGAAGGGCCAGCACCGACATGCGCCCTCCCCCGGCAGTCCCGCACAGCCAGAGGGGAGACCTCCAAGGGCGAGGTGGAGGTTCAAGGCGCCTACCTCTGTAGTGACTCAGAGGAGGCGGCAGCGGAGGTAGTACATGATTACCTCATTCGCTGCGAGCGTGAAGCCGAGGAAGAGGGACTGGCAGGTTTCTATCGCCAGCTTGCGGACGAGGCCCTGAGCAGGACCTCCCAGCGGCGGTTTGCGCTCCCCCAGACGGAAGAGTCCAAAGAGGGCACAGGGACGGTGTTTCTGCTCTCCGCTTTTACAGCGGGGGGGGGCAAACACCGCCCACTAGTGAGGAAGAGGACGACAGTCCTCCCCCATCCGTGTACTCGGCTCCTACCGAGTATTACGGTGAAGAAGCCAGTCCTCCCCCATCCGTGTACTCGGCCCCCACCGAGTATTACGGTGAGGAAGCCAGTCCTCCCCCGTCCGTGTACTCGGCCCCCACCGAGTATTACGGTGAGGAAGCCAGTCCTCCCCCATCCGTGTACTCGGCCCCCACCGAGTATTACGGTGAGGAAGCCAGTCCTCCCCCGTCCGTGTACTCGGCCCCCACCGAGTATTCCGGTGAAGAGACCAGTCCTTCCCCATCTGGGTACTCGTTCTCCACCAGAGAACACGGCAGCGAGGCCAGCCCGCCTCCGTCAGAAGAAGCTGACGAGGAAGAGGAGGAGTACGAGGGCAAGGGCATCCGAACTGCGGAGGCGCCCCTGCTACTTTCCCGATGAGGAGGAAGACATGGATTATGCCACTGGCTCTACTTTGGAGGGGTGATGGATTGGGACCAGAGTGACAGGGGAGGGATCGCGAGTATGAGGAGTGATTGCGCCTCGATGGTAGAAGGAGACTCGGAGGAAGTTTTCGTAGAAGTTTTCCCCCGAGGTGGAACCGAGGGGAGAGTGGCCGCGGGGCGGATCCACGGAGAGGCGGAAGAAAAGGGCAGTGAACCTGACTCCCGCGAGCACCCGCTCTCCAGTGGTAGTAAGGAGGAAGACGCTGCAACCCCAGAGACAGAACCCGGCGCCAGCCTCGGCCGCAGTGGGACCTGGACCTTCGACCACTGCACCGGGGGGCGAAACGCGGCAAGCCCGGAGACAGAAACCGGCGCCGGCCTCGGCCGCAGGGGGACCTGGACCTTCGACCACTGCACCGGGGCGAACGCTGCAAGCCCGGAGCCGGAAACCGGCGCCAGCCCGGTCACGGGCGGAACCTGGACCTTCGGTCACTGCTCCAGGTGGTGAAGGAGAGGAGTTTAAACCGGCTCCGCCAGGAAAGCCCCCGCCTGTGTTTGGGGGAAACCAGACGTGGAAGTCTGGTCCGTGGTGTCCGCCGCTATCTATGCCTGTTTTTGTGTCTGTCCCGGTGTTTCTCCCCAATCCCCTCTTCCCGTTTATGCCCATGTTGTTGAGTGTGCCTGTGTGTGTGTTCGTTCCTATGTGTTTGCCGTTGTTTAACGTGTTCTCCCCTGTCTTCCCGGGGAGGGTGTTCTAGGCGCTGACGCGGTGGAGCCCCTCGCGGAGGAGTCGACTCCCGCCCACGGAAGTGCTCGGCAGTCCCGGTCGGTCCATAGATGCGGGTCCGGGGCTTTACAGCTGCGCTGGGCAACCCGGGGGCGGTGGTTGCCCTTGGTGGGGGGCTCTGTCACGCTACAGCTCCCGGACCCCTCCCTTTGGGCGTGTGTTCATGTCGTCTATGTCCTTATATGTAATTCCGTGGATGTGTAGGTGTGGGTGTGTTCCTCAGTCTCACCTGTGGCTCGTCTCGTCATCACAAGGGGGTAGTGTCGTTCGTCTATTTAATGTGTGCTTGCACAGTGTCCCGTGCTCGTCTTTGTTTTTGAATCGTGTGAGTGTGCTACGTGTTTAAAGCGCATTGCGCTAATCTCTATGTTTATTGAAAATAAAAGTTGTGTAAAGAACAACGTTGGACTCAGCATCTTCGTCCTCTCGCCAGCGTGACAACTAGACAGTATGAAACAGACAATAGGATTAGAGATGACACACACACACACATATTATATTATATATTGTTATATTATGATTAGTAGTTATATATTTATTTAAACTACTGGAAGGCCACATAGCAGTTGTTGAGGGCAGCAGTACCTTGGTATCTCACAGGGGAACTAAAATCATAAGAGGCCACCAGGAAAGCAGCCATAGCCAAAAAAGAAAACTCCTGACAATACACGAAGGGTTTCATCCCAAATCCAGCACTCTGAGGCTGTACACTAAGACTGGGGAGGGGGGGGGAGGGGTGCCTAGAACAAGCATCAGAGCTGGGCTCTACCGCACCAGGGATGACCCCAATGAAGATGCTCCTGAAACACTCCAGCACATTACAGCGGGGTGCAATATGGTTGCAGGCAAAGCAGATGTGGAATACCATAACCACATGGATGGAAAAATATACAGAAACATCTGTGCCGAGTATGGGCTGGAAGTCCCAGAGTCAAAGTTGGACACTCCCTCAAAAGTTGTGGATAACAGCCAAGCTAAGATCCCTTTGGGACTTCCAGATACAAATGGACATCATGGTGATGGACAAACAGCAGAAAATCCTGTATAACAGCAACAGCGACTTTTGTAAGTCCTGGGAACAGCTGAGACACTGCACAGGACCCTCAACCTCCTGTGGAGGTGGGAGGCGAGTGGTTGAGTCATCGTTTTTGACCTGTCTCTAAATCTTTGTAGGTTCAAAATGGATCCACTCCAGGCAGAGTAAATCAGCAAAACTGCAAAGAGTGTAGAGAGTTGCAGAGTGACACTTATTTTGCATGGAACCAAGTGGGGTTCTGGACTTCAAAACTATCATTCAAAAAGACACTGGCACTAAAAAGATGTACAATGAAATGCAGATGGGGGTGGTCTCTCTTTCATATGTTCATATTTATATGTACATGTTCAATATATAATTGATCTGCTCTGTTTTAAGCACCACATCTGAAACAAGAGCCAGTCAAGAATAACGCTTGTTTATGATCTGCTGCCGCAACGCACTACATCTGCGTGGAGAGCCGTTAACGCATGTTGAATAAAAGCAATAACAATATAGTATTTAGAGCATTCTAAATATACACTGACATTTGTTCCTTCTGAGGTCATGCAGAAAAAGCCACCGAAAGAACTCACTGGTGCCTGATTTCTCGTAACTAGTCTCCACATGCTTGTAAGTTAAGGAGCTCTGTTGCTATGTTGCTTTGTTGTCGTATCTAAGTGCGAGATGGCTCCAAGTTTCAGCCTACTAATCAGTGGTCTGCTCCTCCTCGGGCTCCTAACCTTTCCCCGCTCATCCAGCCGATAACACGACGCACAGATCAGGTTCTCAGCCCGTGGTACAGGAACAGCAGCTGCGGACCAGAGCAACACACCCCAGCTTATGAAAGCGCTGTAAAATCCAGCGGGTATTCGGTGCAGAAGATGGAAAACCCGGCTGAACTGTTGCTAAGCGCCGTTGGTAGTAGTGGAAACGATGGAAGTAGTGCTGTTGTTTTAGTGGAACAGTGATAAGTGCTGGTGAAGACATCGTGCTGCGCTGCAGACGTGATCTGTAACAAATCGGCTGCGGCAGGCACACTGACATTTTTACAACTACATTCCCCCTTAAAAGGGGCCTCCGTTACCTCAACTGTTCGGAGAGAGAGAATTGAAAACACTAATCATCAAGGAAGCACTGCACACACACCTTGTGGATACACTTTTCTGTAAATCTGAATGTTTACTCTGTACTGGTTTGGATTGTTGCCACTACATAATACCTGCATGAATCCTGTGTAATTGTATGTTTATGCATTTGTGTGAGTTTTGAATGTATTTGAAGGTTTAAAATGGAAACAGTTTGAATTATTAACCCGAAGATGGACCACATATTGATATATTACCGAACCTATCTGAAGTCAGCTGGCAAACTTTATTTGATGTAACATGGATCGAATCCTTAGTCTTTGGGAGAAAATAAGATCTCAGCAGTGAGCTGACAGTGTGCAGAGTACAGATGCGTCGTTTGGACTTTGAGAGACAGAGGGAAGATTTATTTGTAGCAATGGCGTGTTATAGTATCTGTGTGCCAAATTTACTCCTCTCCAATTGAGCCTCTCCATAAATCACCAGTGCCCATTTACCATTATATACAGCATGATCCAAGATATCCCACAGATCCACCCCCACATTTACGTGAGACTTAACGGTGAGAAACTCCCAAACCAGGGCCTCTTCCTATTAAGACAGAATTAGAAAACTGATCCCAGTACAGCTGATTCAGCAGCAGAAAATCAAGGAATAAACTGGCAGTAAACTAAACTGAGATTCCAAGTCATGCAGATGATATTCTGCTGTGTCTTTTCCCTGTTTCTAAGGGGTTCTGGTCTGACTAACACGGTTATGCCATCAGATCCTCTCACACAATGGGAATCCTCAGCTCTGCCAGAACAAACCCTCAGGTGGACTCTTTAGCCGTTCACTCTTACTGTATTTTCAAATTCCATTTCAAATAAAACCAAGATTTAGGACACAGACACCGAAACACACTTGAAGAGTTTATTGTTTTTCAAATGGGAACCAATGGCCAGAGTAGGTGTGGACAGAAAATCTGACAGGGAAAAAAAAAACATATTTTAGGACTCAAACTTCACTGTTGTGACACTTTTCATTAAACCTCAAACACAATTTATGTCCTCTCAAGCCTTGATATCAATAAAAGCTTCATCAGTGTACATATCACATAAAACGTGCTTCTATGCTCTATGCTTCTAACAGCATAAGGTAAGATTATACTGCAAGTTGTTTCTTAGACATCATCCCAGTTCTTGTTGGCAGGCAGTTTGCTAGCAACGTCCCTAAGTTCTTTAAAAACAACCATGTGACATTGGCTTAAAGTAAATCTTTCATAGTTAAAGCTTTAGCACTTTCACCAAACCAAGCATCATAGTTTTCAAATGTGTATTGTGTATAAGTATCTTTCCTTATGTGACAAGAGAAACATTAAGTGCAAGAGTGTAAAAGACCTTTATTATTCTTGTGAGAATATAAGAATAAATGTTGTTCACTGTTCACCATCATTTATTATCAATCTAAGACCTGCGTAATCCTCCAAAGGGTTCTACTCTAGTGTACACGGGACTCCCTACATCTCCTCCTTCCCTCACTCTCTCCACCAACATAAACACGGTCCTGAAATAACCACACATTATGTAAACCATGGTTCTGAAAGACCTTAAGGCATCCAGGTAGCACGCTCAAACGCTGCGGTGTTAGAAGTCTACTTTTAACTCTCTCGCCTGCGCTCACTTAGTGGAGCGCAAAGGTCACCCTCATCCTGAAAGCACTGGATAGCTGGATTAGTAAATGCTGCATTAATGTTATTTAAGGATTAGAGCACCTAAGAAAGGCAACAAGGACAGTGTAGAATGGCCTGTTAATCACAGCACGAGAAACTCACAGAAGTCAAATATATGTTATACTGCAAGTCTACCTGTTTGGCGTCTATGATCAAAATCAGTATTTAAAAAATAGTCGGCCATGTTTCTGGTGTTAAAACTGCTCTGCATGTCCATTTTTGATCTTCAAGCACCTATTTTTGCGTTTCTTTCATAAAACATTTTTCTTAATGCTCTAGTGTACAGCATGTATATTTGCATATATGTTTTACCTGTTAGAAAAAAACCCTTTGTGGTTAGTAACGGAAGATTTGATCTTATTGAAAACAAAAAAAGTTTATGTATCTTCTATAAAAATACACTGCCAATGAATATAATAAAAAATAAAGAATACAAAATCAAAACAAATAAAGCAAAAATAGAAGACAGTGATTTAATACAGGTTTAGATGTATGCTTTTTGTTTATTATTATTGCACTTTTTATTATTATTGTATAGTTTTATGTTTATATGTCTAAATAGCAAATAGATGTGTGTGTGACTACAAACCGTATCTGGCAAAGTAAACATATAGGGCAGCTAGTTATCCTTAGAGCTTTCCAGGTAAATGGTAGCAATTCTTTTCTCATGAGTGTCTGTCAGTGAAGGTTGAGTCATCTGGGCCTGTAAAAGTTCTTGCACACCGTCCCCTTCCTCTCTTTGTCCTCCAGAATCGGCACCTCCCATACTCATTGACCCAGATGAGCTGTTGTTAATATTCATCTGAAAAGTGAAAGATCTCTCATTAGGCTCCAGCCTGACGACTTTCTCTGTCTTGCCAACTTCGCCAGCTGAACTCCAGTCTTCAGTTTCCTCGAGGGTGGTCATCCATGGCACGTCCTCTGTTTGGACCTCCGTTCTGGAGACTCTCATCTTATAACCTCCATCAGCTCCAGCAGTGAATGCTTGGTGAAGCCCAGGATGGGAGGACCGTAACGCTGCCATCAGCTGTTCCTGGCTCAGGTCGTCTGCCTCATCATCCAGCAGCCCAGATTCCTCGAGGCTCTGAGTGACGTTGACCTGTGCCACAATAGTCGTGGTTCCACTATCTGAGACCTTTTCTACCTTCTTGATATCAATGGATACATTGTCAGAATCCTCACTGGCCTGTGTGAAAAGAGCAAGTTCTTCTTTCAGAGCTCCAGACACTGAGGCCTCCAGGTGCTCCAGGGCACCTTTCAGCTGCTCTCTGGGGTCCAGTGACTCCTCTTTCAGGACCTCCAGCATGGACTCTTGCACTATTGGAGAAACACGTACCTCCTCCTCAATGATGCACTCTGGAAAAGTGTCTCTTTTGACATAAGCAAGTGACTCTCTGTTATGGTCATCTTCATCAGAGTACCTACTGCCTGTAGGAAGAGCTTCATCCTGGTAGTATCTCTCATCTGAAAGGTCTTCCACCACTCCATAATGTCCATAAGACATGAATCCACCGCCTTCCTCTGACTCAGACAAATTGTCTTCTGGGGTAGAAACAAAGTACTCCTGAGTCTCTTGGACCTGGGAATAGTATGGTAGACTCTCATCTTTGGACACCTCCTGAACATGCACTGATCCACTCGTGCCGTGTCCTGAGGATTTCACATCTGTCTCGTC
The DNA here is from genome assembly GCA_020368025.1 of Brachyhypopomus occidentalis. Lineage (NCBI taxonomy): Eukaryota > Metazoa > Chordata > Actinopteri > Gymnotiformes > Hypopomidae > Brachyhypopomus > Brachyhypopomus occidentalis. Next base: position 9,656,727 of record JAGXOD010001351.1, on the reverse strand, counting down.
TGGACTCTCGTGTTGTTTAGTTGCTGGAGGTTCATTCTCTGACTCTTCAATCCTGAAGAACATCGGCGAGGCTCTGAAGTACGGTTTGGATGTTACCTCCACAGTCTCCTCAATTTCAACTTGCCCTTCTTCATCACTTTCTACAGGCTCCTCTATTATCTCCACATTAACAGATTTGTTTTCTAGACTTTCACCTTGAAGACCAAGACTGAGAAGGTTATGAATCATGCTTCCCGTTGGGGTACCCTCAATATCCTCCAGGGAGACCTTTTTCACCCCTTTACTGAGGAGCTCCTTGAGAGCAGAGTCATCTGACAAATTTACATCCTCTTCCACTTTTGTCTGCAGTACTATCTGAGTCTTGGTGCTTCCATCTTCTTGCTCTGTTTTCTCTACATGGTATGTGATCTTTGAATCAGCAGATGAGATAAGTTTGGTTTCCAACCCAGCTGGTTTCATTACTTTCTCAATAATTTCCTCCATGGACACGGAGTCCAATATTTTTTCCTCACCTTCATATACCTTCGGTTCCACTTTTTCAGGTGCTTTAAAATCTTTTTGATCGTAACGTTTAGACGTCTGCTCTTGGACAAATTGTGTTTCAACTGGTTTGGCAATTGCTTTGGCAGGGCTAGTTTCCACCCTCTCATCCTTTCTCTTGCTTTTCGTATCCACAACTTTCTGGTGTTTTTCCTCTATGGTGCTTAGGTGCATCATGGGAGGTGACACAACTCTCACCGATTTCAGCTCTGCTGCTGGTGAAACCATAGAGACAGGTTTGTTTACTGTTTCTGACTGGAGAAGGTGGGTCCTTGGTGGGACTGATGACGTCCCTATGATTTTCACACTCGTTTCCCCCACCAGTTCTTTGGTTGTTCCTCTGTCTGAGGCTACAGGTTTGGGCACAGTTTTTGTGGCTGCTTCCTGTGTTGCTTTGGTGAAAGAGATCATATCCCTTCTTGCAGCAGGGCTCTGGTGAGCTTGGCGAGACACAGTGATGGGTACAATCTTGGAGACTCCATGGGAATCAAACTTACTGGATACAGTGGATGTTCTCAAGCTGGAAATGGGCTCCATATATTTGATGTCATACCCTGTGAAATGCCTTCTCATTTCTGGTCGAGTAGTTGTCATGGTGGATGTCTTAGGAGTGTAAGGTTTAGGTGGTAATTTAATATCTATGAGAGAAAAAGCCAAGTGTAGTATTACAAAAACTAACCCACTACTGTTTTCAGTATTGTATTGAATAATGCTGAATATTGGACCTTATAGATAGGAAAACGGACTACAAAACACAGCACAATGATACCTATTATTCTTTCTCTCGAAGGATGATTAGCCCTCGCCTGAGCAAGTCTTCCTTCTTCTTCCAGAAGTGCCCTATGGAGAACAACGAAATCAAGTCTCAAGGGTATGTATTTAGTGTTTGAGGAGAGGGCCTGGGGGAGCAACGCATCCAAACCACCTGTGCTAACTTGACTGCTCCATTCACCTGTCTGGAAAGTGCTGATCACCTTGTTCTGACATCACCAAGCAAACCCTTAAAATGGAAGCAAGAGAAGATAACCAAGGATATACCTTCTCCGACCCAGAAACAAAATGCTCATGAGCAATAACACAGGTCTTGCAGGTCTTTCTATGAAACCTACCTACCTTAATGGTGCTAGTGTATAGCTTCACACCATCACAGGGAAGGGGGAAAAGCTACTACAGTGGTGGAGCTACTGTTCAGTATATCCCCTGTGGATGTCACCTCTGGGTCTGCTGAAAGACCAAACTAAAAATAACAAGCACAACACACTCTGTTTTCTTTATAGCTTAGAATGTGGTGCTGTGACACAGACACGTTGGCTTGCTTGTGCTGCTACTTAAGAAGGAAGACGTTTTAAGTGTACAAGTCTCCAAAGTTATATTCCTAATGCAGACATACATCTTTTTCTTTTTATCTTAAAGCCAGTACAGAAAACATAGTTTGATTAAATGTGTACTGGCATATTCTGACAAATCTCTTCAAACAAACAGCATTTACACTGCACCTGCCCTACATTTATGAAGCCTAAGTTATACAAATAGGCTCTGCATGTCTTTGCAATGCCTACAACAAACACGCAAACATAATCAATAACCAAGGCTGTTTTATGACTCTGCAGCTTTTCCAATTGCACAGACTGAAGCTGCTCAGTTGCTTTGGTGATAAAAGCACTAAAAATAAACTCCAATGGCTTAGATTGGACAGTGGTATCTGCTGCATTCAGTACATCTATGGATCTCAGAACTGCGTGTCAGAGATGACACAAGAGTTTGGGCATGCAGGTAAATGTGATCAGCTATGAAACATCATTAGAAATGCATGAACATGCAAATTTAAGCAATATGTAAAAACAGCAGAGCAAGCTAGCAGAGCCTGCTTGCCTTCACTGCATAGTATGTAGTTATCCTGAGTGCAAACCAGTGGAGCAAAAGTCATTCTCTTAATGTCAGTGAAAAGCTTTGGCAGGAGAGTCTGTTTCATTCTCCATTCTGCTTGAGTTGGAACAAGACCATGGGAAGACATATTCTTCCCACTATGGACTTACAGGCAGAGACATTCACACCCATAGAACATGCAACCTAATTTTTACACATTTTTTTGGAAGTTTGATTTCTTTTTTTTTTTGTATCGATAAATAATTTGTAACACGTGATCAAGTTGCAAACACAGCACTATATATTTTGCTGTAATTTCTTTGTCATGTTGAAACATTCTAAGGGTTGTGACTACTAGGTAGTTAAACTCACCACTGTGTAATTTTAAAGATAAATGACATGTACCATAGTCCTGAAATAGATTGGTTATAAGCAAGATAAAGTCCATTGAGGTATCTGGTTATTCGGAGATACTGGACTTGGCAGAGGAACTGCACTTCACTTTGCTTCCGCCTCTTATATTTCCCTCTGTTCTCCAGCTATAGTCCAGCCTTCTAGTCCAGCTATAGTCCAGCTATAGTCCATAGTCCATATAGCCTTTTGTTTATTTTTTTATCTTTTCTGGAGGTTTTAGTATGAATGACCATTTTATGCTGTTTTCCAGATTTTTAATTCCATATGGGTTGTTTTTACATTTAGGCTATAGTGTATCTGCTCTCTCACAAGAAAGGAATGCCTGATGCCCCTACTTACAGGAAATGTCACAGATAGATGGGAATCATTTTACTGGGAAAGCACAGAACCTCAAAATAAAGATGCCCTATTTAAACACACCGAGGCTTGCGTTCCTATAGTAATTAAGTCTTTTCATCTGTTATCTCTGCTCTCATTACCTAATGCTTCTGTATCTAAATACAAATCTTCTAATATCTATGCTTGCGGACATACTTGCCTTACCTGTATGCAGCCAGTTCTAGACCGAGCCCCATTTTGACCTGTAGGAGGTCCTGGTGTTCCTTCAGCTTGTCCGAAATAGTGTTACCCAGAAGACTTCGCTCCTGTTCCAACTCTTCAATGAACATCTGATAGAAAACAAGAAAGCCGGCTTGATTTTTTTGTTACCGTTCTTCAACTAGTGAATCAAAGTCACCCATAGCATGTGAATATTTGAGTCGGGTATGTGAGATTATGGGTAGAATTACAGGGTGTGAGTGTGTAAGTAAAGGTGATAAGGTTATCTTGCCCCAGAGCACTTCAGCTTTATATATGGAAATCCATCAAATTTATAATCAACATTAAAGAATGCCACACTGTGGATGAGAATTAATATAATTTGACAAACAGGTAACTTTTGTGTTTATTTTATCTGTATTTATTTAGATAACCATTTATAATGAATAATATTGGTTCCAAGTGCACTATCCTATGCGTCCTTATTATGGACTATCGACACCAGGCATCTGTCTCAATATAAGAAAATAGTGATCTGACTGTGAATCTCAAAATCCAAGTGAATCGCAAAATCTCTAAGTGATCCAAGTGAATCTAAGTGATTCTGGTGAACCACTGTTTCTGTGATGCATCTGTTGCAACAATCCCAACCATGCCCACTTTACCCACTGCCAATGTTCATTTGAAAATAGAGAAGTCTGATAAATGGCTCATAGCCAAATACCATAACTGGGCTATTCATTGATCAATCACTGAATCAATGAATTGATTCATTCATCAAATAGACCAGGCCCACAAGACACTATAGTACTCAGGGCATATTACCCAGGGATATATATTCAGGCAAACCTAAATCCTCTTGAGAAAGCCCTGTTGTGCTGGTATGCAGAGAATCAATACTTGTGTTACTTACAATAATTTGACATATGACAGACTTCTCACTCCTTTGTTTTTACCTAATGGCAATATTAATGTTCCCTCTAAATCCCAGCACTGCGTAGTACACAGCAATGCACTGACTTTAATAAGCTAATAAGCAAGTGTTCATTAGGCTAACGTCGTTAGCCTTTCTGTTAGAGTTCAGCTATAAAAGTAGTCTTACGGTTCTGAAACCTGTATAAATTATTCTTAATGTGTCAGATATGCATGTGTCACATAAGCTTTGTTATAATTCCAGTCTAATATGTGAGACGGACGGGAATACACACGTATACCGTTGTGATTTAGTGGGAATTATTTTTAGGGCGAAGTCACTCCGTAGGACAGCACAACAGCTGCCTCCATTACTACAATATTTATTTGTATGAGTGGGTGTGGCACTCCTCGGAGGAGGTGGGGGCGTCTGATCTCCCACACAGACTAACGTTTCCATGTGAGTAATTTCAATACTTAAGGTTTTTCGTTTTTAAATACATTTTGTTTATTTACCTGATACTGATTGACCTCTCCTCTAAAATTGTCTTGCACGTTCACGAACTGTTCCTCGAGATCCATCTGCATCTGGGATTGTTTCTCCAATTCTGCTCTCAACCTGTTCACTTCTGACGCATATTGCATCTTCTCTCTTCTAATGTCTTCCAGCCTCGTCTGATCGGCTTTAATCGAATCTTCGATTTCTTCGACCCTTTGTCGATACATCTCTAAAGTATCCGACCAGCTTTCAGTCAGGTTAAGCGCGTACTGCTCAACTTCGTCCGTGCCAACAACAGGTGGCCCATGATATGTTTGAGTTACGACAGGTAAAACTCGGTCATGTACCTGGTTCCTAAGCTGGCCAATTTCCTTTCTGTGAACAGTTTCCAAAATCGCATATTCATTCTCAAGCTGAAGCAAGCGCTGTTCCAATGCCTGGTTGGTGTGGTGAGCGTGGTGGATCTCCCTTTCACAACCTTTCAATTCACCATCGATACTTTTGTTTACAGCGGACTCGTCAGAGCGCATCGCCTGGATCAGCTGGAATTCTTTGCGAAGCTTTTCTCGTTCCATCACTGCTTTATTTTTCTCAAACGATAACTGCTCCACCAACCGCCTCATCTCGCGTAGCTCGGCCATGTGATTGCTCTCCCATTCTTCAGACCTGTTTTGTCTAATCGAATGTATTTCTTTTATTAGGCGGGTATTTTCTTGCTCTAACAACTTTGCTCTCGACAAGTAATGGCCAAGCCTTTGATTGAGCTCCTGGAGTTGAAGCTTTTCGCTCTCAAACGGCCTCCTCGACTGAAACATTTTCTCCGAATTTGTATACCGAAGTACTGAAAGAAAAATGCCGTAATTAAGTAAGTGGGGAATTATTCCAGGGTTGTTCGCGCTGTGTCTGTAGCTGGGGTTATGCTGCGGTAAGGTTGGGTAAGGCTTGTCATGCGCAGTGGGGTGGCGCGCATTAATGAGCCTATCCGTTCATACGTGCCTTCAGAAGCAGATGTGAGACGCAAACACGTCCTCAGCACTGTGATAGTGTGGCTCTCCCAAGTGGAGGGAAACGGACAATGCAGAACGCCAGACCGCTCACTCGTTCTGGTTTTGGTTTTGGTTGTGGTTGTGGTTGTGGTTGCACCCATTAATTCTTGGTTGCTCCCACTGAAGACTCCTCTAGTCTCGAGAGAGTGGCGGTGTAGTTTAGGGAGAAAGGAAAGGAAACAAGAGCGAATCTTCGTTTTTATTTTTTTCAAATATCGAGGAGAATGGGCGACTCGAAACATGACGTGGTCTTGGTTACAGGTCCGTGGAAATTTTCTTGCACTCAGGTTGCATGCAAGGTTACGTCCGGTGAAGCTCATGCTACGTTATTCAGATCTAGTTAGAAGAAGATTGACAGCAGTTTTTTACACGTTTGCTTTGGCCACTTTTACACTTTCTGGAATTTTTTTGCAAACGGTATTTGTTCAGGGTTTGGTCCTTTCCGGCAGTACTTGGTAAACCCGAGTTGGGAAGCAGCGAAGGTATTACGTTTCTTGATGCTCACACAAGAAAACATAATCTCGATGGTTATATCAAAATATAAGTACATATAAGATCATGCAAGGCTAAACATTGTTTCTGTGCGTTACAATGTGGTGGCATTCAGGTAGAAAATTCATTTAGTTAGAAAAGTTGAATGATGCAGAGAATTGTCCACACTTCTTATATTGAAATATCAAATTTCATGTCTCGAATAAGAGTAAAGCCGAATAAGAGATTAAATTTCACATGTTCCTCAGAGTTTGAAACGAACAGGGCTTGGTGAGGGAATAGAGGTCCAGATTGCCGAAATTCCTGTGAGTTACGCAAAAGCTCAACAAATCATTGCTGAAATATGGCAGACTATGAAACCAAAGGTAAGTAAAACATAAAATGCAAGTTTCCATAATCTTGGCAGGGCTTGAGCTAAGACATGTTGCTGTTCGCGCCAGACTCTTTATTTACTTATTAATTCTGTTAGGTACTGTTCTGCAATCCCGAGTCTCCTGCACGAGGCAACGAGGCAATATTGTATGTACAAGTGTTGGCCTTGAAGGAGCAATAAGTCATTTTTACGGCCAAAAAATAGGAAACAATATTTCTAAACGTGATTATTATTTTTACATTTTGTTCTATAAATTGCAGCGCGCATGAGAAGAATGAAGAATGAAAATGCTTTGCTTTAAATGAACCAGTTTATGCTCCATAGAGCGTAAACCACATGGGGGACATGTTTAAAACAGATTTAGTACAGAATCTCTGCAATACTCGGGCCATTAGGTGTCAGTATAATGGCTGTTTCATAACGTGAAGAAGAATCGTTGGAAAAGTTTATTGTTCTTGTAATTGTGCCTAAACACGTCTATTTTCTAACAGCTAAGCTACATGTTCTGATGCTATGTAATAATAAGTATGTGAAACGTGATACTTTTCTATTTGTGTAAGTTGGACATAATGTAGGCTACATCACTTGTTTTATTTGCTTATTGTCAGATGAATGCATCTCTGAGTTAGCTAATAAAAGACTTTTAGTGGCCAGTAGATTTGATAAGCCACGTGCTTTGAGTTTGTGGCAAAGGCTTTCTTCCAGCGTAATATAAAATGACCAGACCTGTCCCCACATAGGTCATCCAGTTAAAATGTTATGTCCCTAGTGATTATAACAAATAAAAAAAACCTTTGGCAAATGTAGAAAAATGGTCAGAACACATCCGGTACTTGGAAATTATATGGTACAATATGGTTTGATGCAACCCTATATCTGAGATATGCATGTAATGAAAATGATGCTCCCTTCAGAACAAGTTGTTCTTTTTGCAGCCACCAAGGTTTTTGAAGTTATGAGGGTTTTTATTGGTTTAAAATGATGATAGTATCCAAGTCTCCACTCCTGACCACATCCACATCCTGTCTGATTAACAGGTTGCTGTCCATTTGGGAATAGCACCAGGATCCAAATGCATCATTCTAGAACAGACAGCAAAGAATCATGGGTACAGAGACAGAGACGTGTGTGGTTTCTGTCCTGCTGCTAACTCCTGCATTGAAGGGGGAGCCAAGCAGTTAGATTCTATTCTAAGCATGAGGTCCCTCACCAAGCACTTGAAAGGGCAGGGTATGGATGTCATCTACTCTAGGGATGCAGGCAGGTTTGTTTTTGTTTACTTTTATTGTTAATAAATATAGTGTTTTTATTTAACACGTTGAGAATGTGTATTGTATAACATGTTCTCATTTTGGTCAAATCAGACTAATACTGGTTTATCATTCTGTAATACATCAGTACTGACGTAATTACCAGTATTGCAGTGCATCTGTATTATTTTCTCTCACTAACCTTTTAAGTTTTATGGTAATTCAGTTATTTGTGTGAGTTCACTGTTGGGTTTGACCTCACATGGCGAGAGTACCTCTGCTTTCAGGTACCTGTGTGATTTTGTGTACTACTGTTCCCTGTACTACGGACTAAACAGGGCAGCGCTAATCCACGTTCCCGCCTCAGGCTGCCTGGCACACCCAGACAGGCTGGTGCCACAGCTTCAGGCCATCGTCCTCGTCCTCTTACAGCAGCTGGACAAACACTGCAGTCCACCCACCACGTCCACCTGCAGTGCAGGCCAACAACAGTGTGAGCAGAAGAATGTTCTGGAAGACTTGCAGCGAGCTACAGAATAGTGGTTCCTCAAGCAAACGTGTGAGTGCGCTAATGAAGACGTAGCAAAACCTCAGCATTTTGTCTCATTCAATTTTTTTTTAATTCAAAATGTAAGAAAAAAAAAAGAAAATACATGAAAATTCTTCAGGTACACATTTAGCCAATGGTAGGTAAAAGGGATACCATCTCAACTAGAGGCGAGAAGAACACAAACCACGAGGTGTCCTCAGAAACGTTTACGAGAAGATGAAAGAGCCACCCAAGCTGGTTCACCAAATCTGTTTAGTGACACACACACATTTCCTTGCAAAAAGAAAAATTAAAAGCATCAGTCAAAAATGTCCCATTACAGCAGAACAAGGCTCCTTTATTTTTATTTATTGGGTGTTTTGTGTTTGTTTTTTTTCCCCCATTCTTTTCCAGAATGCCAAGCAAAATAACAGTGCCTGGAAAATGATGTGTATAAAACCTCAAGCTCATTATTGCAAGTAGAGTGCACCCATACGTCTTCTCTTAACCTGAGGTTCTGCATTCTGAAGAAATACATTAACATGATTAATGTTATACTTGACAGAGATCGAGAGACAGAGAGAGAGAGAAACTCAGTCAATCTACCTTCAGGTTTGCAAAGAACCAACAATGCAACAAGCGCTATCTCTTTAATTCTAGTCATGTTAATCCTCTGTCATGACTACCCGTAATCTACTGGACATCACTGTCCTGTTTGTGTCTGTATGTATTTGTATTTCTGTAGCAGATCTGTAACCTACAGTTAACTAAATAACCTTGGCAGCATTTAATGAAAACTGACATTCACTTTGCAACGCAACAGGCCAACACCTTTTCCATTTCATTGCAGGAAAAGAAAAACAAATAAATAGCACTGATCTCTATTTTTTTTTTCATTATAAAGACATCAAAATCTACACCACTACATCTATATGTGATACACTCTCATCCATATACATATGCAACATAAGCACAAGGCCTTGTAAAGAAGGGTGATTTGGATTCAGTCTTGTGCCACCCACCCCCACCCCCACCCCAGCAACCTGATCCCCCAACCAGGTCTCTCCATCACTGGCCCCATTTTCAGCACTGAAATTTCTAGTACAGAAGATTAGTACACATCAGGGCTTTATGAACTCCTCTTTGTTAAGTGCCATGAAACAGAATTTGCAGGGTTGGTAGGTTTACGGGTTTTTGTGCTTTGCAGACATTCGCCCTGTTACCTGCAACGAATCTCAGTTCTCTTTGTATTTAATGGTTCTGCTGAGGTCTGCCATCTGTCCAAGATGGAAGACAGCTGTATCGGAGAGGCCTAAACACCCAAGCATGTGAAGCAGCGTATCGTGAGCAGCAGCAGAGAGAAGAGAGAGAGCTTTTCTCTCAGAAATAGAATATAGTGTAGGACTCATAATGACTCTAGACCCTTCATCTGTGGTCATCTGAAATGTTTGAAAAGTACCAAAGAAAAGAAACGGTTTGATATTTTAAAGGCAATGCAGTGTGTAGACACAGTTTTCAGAATGCCAAACACTAAATATCAGGACCCAGTCTACCAAAAGCACAGATCATCTGATCAGGTTTTGAGATCATCTGAATGAATACAGTGCTGAAAATAATACTATTCCCTAAAGACAGAGCGTGTTTTCTAAATGCAAAGCATTTAATGTACATCTTAAGATACACTCATGGGGGTTACATTATAATGAGATCATTACAGGCTGGGATCATTATAATGTCTGACATGTTTTGGAGCAACTGGGCCCAGACCATTCAAATCTTTGGCTGGTTAATGTATGTTATGTGTTTGGTGACATCGAGGAAAGACAAGGCAATGGAACCGAAATGTTAACGCAATGGTGATTCTTTAGATTAAAGTCAGGCAGGTCTGATCAGTGCCATAATGCATCCAGTCTAAAGTCTGAAAAGGCCAAAGCTTTATTTATTTATTTTTGTTTGGTTTATGGGACTAACATAAACTGAAGGATCCATCAACTCCCATGATTGCGGTAGAGAGGCAGGAGCCCTTGGGTGATGGTGAGCCGAACACACTACTTGGTGCCCAACATCAGCACCAAGGTTAGGACAGGTTCACAGACTGAGATGAGCACAAGACCTTTAAACTATTGTTGGCGCTTTGTATAATGGGTAGCCATGTTGCCCCTCTAACTTGCCTAATTCTACATTTGCCCACCACTGTAACATGATGGAAATTGTAAGCAACGCTTTTAATGGACAGCTGTAATTTTAACCTTACATGGGTCACCCTTCCAATTCAGAGTGTGGGCACATTCACCCACTATCTGTTTACAAATTAGAGATCCATCTGGGGCCTGAATGATTAACTGAGGTAAAAACCTGGACAAAAACCTGAACTGTCACATGTCGTGTTCATGAATGATGGGGCCCATATGAAAAAATCGATGTCGATGCCAAATAGTGGTTTTGTTGGTTTCAGCTTCATCTATAACCAAACCTTTATATCCCTTCATTTTACTTCTGTGCCCATGCTTTGGAAATCCAATAACAGCATTTGGATGCAACCATGTAAGCCAAGTCCTCAAAGCCAGCTGCATGATTTGAGGATTCCTGGTTGTGGAAGTTCTTGCGTGTTACAGAGTGGAGAGAGGGTGGCCATGACACTTGGGCTCTGTCCCAAACAGAGGGTGGCCATGACACTTGGGCTCTGTCCCAAACAGAGGGTGGCCATGACACTTGGGCTCTGTCCCAAACAGAGGGTGGCCATGACACTTGGGCTCTGTCCCAAACAGAGGGTGCTCTGTCATATTTGGACTCCAAACATGGACTCACATGATTTTCTACCCTCTTACTTGTTTCATTCGGTAGAGCAATACAGTCTCTACAGTGCTTTACCATCACTGGAGCTAAAAGCATTTACTGTAAAAAAAAAAACAAACAAACAAAAAAAACCCGTCAAAATACATCAAAGGTTTTGATGATAACATACTTAGGTTTTTTTCTCCAAATATGTACAATGAGACATTTATCTGTAAAAACCTCTGGTGAATGGCTTTTTTAAAAGAAAGAATGACTGTGAGAGGCTATGTATGTTGTGGCTTAGTCAGAAGGGGATGTTATAAACATGGACACCACAGACACAGTAAAAGCTAATCTGCCTCTTCTCTCCAGACGTCTCAGAGTGTGTGGTTTGTGTTATTGATGAGATATGTAATTAAGAGACTGAGGTTGTTACCTACAGACATATGAAGATAGTGAGATGTACTTTATCTTTTTATACACATACATATTAAAAAAAAAGAGTGAGGTAGATAAATGCTTGAAAGAAATGAAAAAGGTCCCCAGTCATCACACCATGGAAAATATATATATAAAAATCATAGACTTTATACTGAATCATTGGGCCATTTATACAGTGATTGAAACTGATAACACAAAAATAAAATAGAATAAAATAAATAACCTTCTAAGAAGGTACAAATAATTCATTGGTGACACTTCTCAAAGTACAAAGTGAAATCCTTCAAAAAAAAAAAAAAAAATACCATTACCACAACCAACCTCCTTGAAATGACATGACCCCATGACCTTACGTTAACCCACATTACTGTATTTGGTTTGCAGATCAGATTTGACCAGTGATGCTTGCTTTGTCAGACCATAGTGAGATGGTTACAGCTATGGAAGAGAACATATGGTAGCGTGTTGCTGGAGAGAGCTGGCAAGTGGTTGTGTGGTTGTGGTTTGTAAGGCAAATTAAGACAACCCGATTAGCCCTGTCAGTTGTTAAAGAAGGTACGCAAATGGGTTATAATACCAAACCTTGATTTAAAAAAAAAAGGAAAACATTTCATGAATCCTGCCTTGAGAATGAGGCACTGGGGAATCAGATGTACTACTGGGAAAAGGTCCGCAGGGAAGCAGAGGTGCAAGAAGGCATGGTGACTCCAGAAGAGCACGAGAAGGAGCTGACACTAGGGCACACAAGCCTGGATAGGGAAAAATGTGAACTTTGACCTGAGATTTCGGTGCACCCACCGGGCGAGATCAGGTGCAGCGCTAGACAACTGACAATTACAAGGGTGTCAAAACTAGCTATGGCATTTTTTAAAAACCTACACAAATGCAGTAACATCAGTGATGATGATGAAGAAGATGATGATGATGATAATAATAATAGTAATTATGATAATATTAATAATTATAATTTGACAAAAGAAAAATGACAAAAAAAGCCAATGAATTGGACTTTATGTGGCAATCTGGACAATCTCAACAATCACTTGGTAAATAGTTTTTCATTTTCTGGTGTTGTTTTTTGTTTTGTTTTGTTTTTTTGCTAGAAGAGTATAAAGCATATGAAAATGGACTGTAGTGGAGATCATAAAATATTAAACCTGAAGGATTTCTTTATATATATTTCGATAACATCCATAAAAGAAATAAAGAATAAAATAGCAGCTTCTTTCTGTACAGACAAATAAGTGAACATCAGAACCATAAAAAAGTTATCAAAAGTGACACAAATCAATGACGTGTGTAAATGAACTGGTGGTCTAACATACAACTGTAAGACCTTCATAGAATAGTCAGAGTTGTATAGAGACTAATAACAATACCGGCTGTGTACAGTACCTCACTTGTCTTTGCAACCCCAGTGTTTGCCTTTGCAAACAAATGTTGAAATCAGCTCCACCCTACCCCAGCCTGACCTCTCCGCTTTTGAGCCAAGTCCCTTCTGCGCTACGTCTGGCTCGGCAGTCGGTACCCAACTCGCTTTGCCTGCAACGATGCCGTCGAAGTTGTCCTCCGTATCCCAGAGGAATCGGTGAACGGCTGTGTCAGTCAGAAAGTACATAGCGAAGGCCAGGTACTTTACTAAGCTGATTGAGAATTACAAAATGTAATATTTTTTATAAACAAACCAGTGTAAGAGCTCAGTTCCTTGACTGCAATCATTTTTTTTTTGATTGAAACAAACAAAGCGTTGGGGGGCGAGGAGGGGACTCATCATGGGCACGATTTACATTAAGAACTACGCACTGATTTGGCAAAACAATCTGGCAGGTTGGAAAAAGGCCCATCCGTCTCTGTAGCAGGTGCACTTGAAACTGAGTGAAATCGGTGGGTGGAGCAGTGGGTAATGTGACCAATTGGGCGACAGCTCTGACACACAGAGGACCAATAGAGGACAAGCAATCCTAGCAGAGTGTCCTCCGCCATGGAAGAGAAATGTGCTGAGAAACAGAAGAGTTCTGAGGAAGAGATGTGTGGCATGGGAGAGAGGGGTGTGTGTTTATATACACACACAAATACACCTCACACACACACACACACACACACACCCACCACACGCACACACACACACACACACACACTCACATGCACACACACCCACACACACATTCTTTTAAAAAAGTGCTCAGGTGTTGGGCTGATATAAAAATCTCTCTCTAATGATTCTCTGGTAAAGAATATTCTATACCAGTTTATTGTCCATTAAGAGTTGGATAAAAAGCAACAAAATACGATACTGAGTTTGCAGCTGAAGCCCCCTGGTGTGATGCTTCGATGAGTCATCTTCAGTTTTGCCAGAGAGGCAGCCATTTTCCGTCTCACAAACTCTCATTTCTCCCAAACCCTCCAATGTGATTAAATAAAGATGAATTAATAATCATCATAAAAAATAAGGCACCCAACTGATTTACAGTCGGATACCGTCTTATCTGGTTATCGACATCACTGTCGGCCCACGTGTTTAAAATCCTCAGGTAAGAAAACGTGTGTACATGTGACCACTTCGTCAAAGGGAGTGGAAGGGATTGTGGGATACCCTGTGTGGGGGGTGGGGGAGGATCAGCAGGCCGATGACTGCGGCAGTGGGAGGGGCCTCTCGTTCTTACGCCCACCGTTCATGTGAGCATACGGCTGCGTCTCTCCATAGGCGGAGCCCAGCAGCAGCGTGGGCCCGTTAGCCGCTGCCGCCGCGTGCCCCGAGCACTTGGACAGAGCCACACCCCCCGGGGAGGCACCGGCGGAGGGCGGCGAAGCCGTCGGGGCAGGGGCCGTAGGGGCAGGGGCCGAAGGCGGCGCAGCCCCCGGACCGGTCGGCTGCGTGGGAGGTGCAGGTGCAGGAGCCCCCACGCCGCCCTGAGAGGTGGCTGGGGAAAGCATGGAGGCAGGGGCCAGCGTGGACGTGGGGTCCAGGGGAACATTCTCCATGTTCTCCACCTCCATGTCGAGCTCCTCGGTGTCGGGGGGTTTGTTCTCCTCGCTGTAGAAGAAGCTGACCTCCTGGAAGGACGGCTCCAGCTCTTCCTTGATGCTGCTGATGATCTCCAGGAAAGAGGGCCGCATCTTAGGGTTGTACTGCCAGCACATGCGCATGAGCTCGAACCTGTGGACACACACACACACACGAAATGTACTCTGTGGGGACGTGCAACTTTAGCAAATGTGGCATGTTGAACAAGCTTAAAATGATATGACCACGCCTGATCAAATAGGTGGCAGTGTTCACTAGAGCCACGCTAGAAACCACCTGGAAATACCACTAAGCAAAGAGCTTTCGGAACATTCTGCAGCCACACACACTACAAGTGCTAAAAGGGCACTTACACCGCCCCCTCCCCTGCCCTCACCTCCCCTCCCTCATCCAAAATGAAATACAACACAAACTGATTCCATACCCGACAAGCTGTTGTGGGGAAGGCACAAAAAAAAACAACCTTCAAAACAACATCAGAGGAACGAGGGTCATTACGTGTGGACGCAGCACAGCAGAGCTCACCACATCTTACACTAAACAAGCTAACAGCGCCCTGGTGAAGCTGGCCGGCCCTGCCCAGGACCCAGGCCTCCCCGCCTGGAGACGCAGACCCCTCCAGCATCACTCTGGCATTCCAG
The DNA here is from genome assembly GCA_020368025.1 of Brachyhypopomus occidentalis. NCBI lineage: Eukaryota > Metazoa > Chordata > Actinopteri > Gymnotiformes > Hypopomidae > Brachyhypopomus > Brachyhypopomus occidentalis. Next base: position 9,641,387 of record JAGXOD010001351.1, on the reverse strand, counting down.
GGCACGCCCCTCACGGCAAGTCCCAGCACCATAACGGGGGAGGAGGCTTCTTTTCGGGTGCCTGCATTTAGAGCCCTCGGAAAAGTTGATTATGCTGCTGGTCTAAACTGGGCCTGTGTCCTCCCTTAAAGAGAGAGGGAGACAAACAGTGTAGTAGTTGGAGCAGGATCGGTTCTGCCAGAAACCTGCCCTGGCTCTTTTGGCTGATGTCGTATCAAAAGAAACAAACTGGAGGAAAAAAAAAAAAAGATGGGTAATGAACGCCTGTCAGCAACTGCTCCCAGATCAGTGCGCCATCACTGCCTCTGTTCATTGTAACCACAAACAAATGGAGTGAGCTGGTCTCAGGTCAGTGTTTCGTGCACTAGGCTTCGGCCAAGTGCAGTAAAGAGACTGCTGAGGATCAGAGGTCCTGTTTTTAGAGGCTTCGGTGATACAAGTGAAAAGGGAATTCAGCGCAAAAATACTGGAGAAAAGAAGCAGAAGGTTTGGGATTTTAGACTCCATCTTTATTTGTCCTTATTTGGCAGGGCAGCATATGTTCGGCCCTTTCAACACACCCGCTCCCGTTACCGTGACGCCCCAGAGGGGCTGTCATGGTAACCAAAGGTTTGTGTCTGAACAACAACGGTCCTGTTCTGTAGAGTTAGGTCAGTCCTACAGGGCCGGAGGGAGAGGGGAGGAGAGAGATAGAGAGAAGGAGAGGGGGAGAAGGGGAGAGGGGAGGGAAGGAGAAGAAAAGAGGGGGAGAGAGTAAGAGGAGGGAAAGACCACATGCCTGCTTACTGACATCAGCCCAGAAAAGGAGAAAGCATCTACGGCTTGAAGCACACATCAACAGAACGCACGCAAGCACGCACACAAGCACGCACACACACACACACACAGGAAGATGTTCCACTAATTGTCTGGTTTGTGAAGTCCATCAGGAGCAGGCAGGCGAGACACCGATCTGGCCGGGGGAATGGCAGGCATCTCTCCGCATTCCTTCTATGGGCTTCAGTTTTCTGCCATGACAGCGTGCGTGAGCTCACCCGGCTCCTTTTAACCCGTGACGTAAATGTCACCAGACAGGGCTCCGCTTGGCTCTGCGCAGGTCCGCGCGACACGCTGCTATCGTATCTGCATTCGGCCGTGTCCGTAAATAGATGAAGAGTGCAGCGGGGGGGGGTAGAGGGGTTAACGTCTACTCAACGCAGACGCAGAGCTCGCGTTAAGGCCACTGGGCTTTGGAACGAGTCCTCCCATAACGTCAACACTGCAGTTATTGGAACAAAACGCTCTGGCTAATTAGACTGATGAGATGCTCACTGACTTGCTGACTTCGTTCATTTCTCGGTGAGGTACTCGGAGAGGAGAGGTCAGAGAGGTCAGAGGTCAGAGACAGGACTCACAGCATGTCCGGGCAGTTGTCTGGCTTGTCCAGCAGTCCTCCCTCCATGACAAAGCGAAGCACCTGCTCATTGGACATGCCCTGGTAGGGCTGCTCTGCCAGAGTGGCTATCTCCCACAACACCACCCCGAACGACCTGCGGAGAGGGAGAGGGAGAGAGAGAGAGAGGGGGAGAGGGAGAGAGAGAGAGAGGGAGAGAGAGATAGAGAGGGAGAGGGAGAGAGAGAGAGAGGGAGAGAGAGGGAGAGGGAGAGAGAGAGAGGGAGAGAGAGGGAGAGAGAGGGTGAGAGGGAGAGAGAGAGAGAGAGAGAGAGAGGGAGAGAGAGATAGAGAGGGAGAGAGAGAGAGAGGGAGAGAGAGAGAGCGGAAATAAGAGAGAGTAAGGGAGACTCCCACAGACAGAGGATGAAAGGAAGAAAGAGAAGGAGAGAGGCAGAGAAGAAGAGTGAAAGAGATGGGGACAGAAAGAAGGAAATAGCAAAAGAGAGAGGACAAAGACAGAGATAATGACAGGGACATTAGAGAGAGTGAAACACATTTGGATGCACAACTCAGAGGCGATGCACACTGTCCCAGCATCGTCCTCACCCCACCAGCCCTGTGTGCCCTGCCTCTGTTCCCTCCAGCAGGTCCTCACATAAGCATTGCCTGGGCCACTCACAGGCCCACTGCAGCCTTACCCCACCAGTACCAGCTGATTCTAGATGCTGGCTGCTAAATGCTACGCTAGGCTGCAGTGTAGCCTTCGGTCATGTTTGGTTCCCCACGACTCTCTCGACACTTTTCAGGCCATTAAACGGCAAAAATCACACATTCACATTCGCAAACTGGTCACGGATGCAGCCATGACGGCCGTTGACCTTTACGGCTACCGTTTTTATTTTGACGCTATTTTCACCGTCCAAAAAGCACACAGGGAAAAAAAACAAAGCGAAACAAATCTAACTAAAGCAAAAAAAACAAAAAAACAAAACCAAAAGAGAAGCAGGCAGCGAACACCCTGTTGCCGGTCATACTTGACGTACTCTCTCAGGACACATTTTCCGCACTGGCCTGCGATCTGAGGCGCGGCTCTTAAAGTGGGGCATGTTACGACGGTGACTCGTATCTAATTGGCTCCAACAGCAGCGTGCTGAAGGGCCAAAGCCACAGCGGGGGAGGGGACTTTTGTTTTCTTAAGGCAGGGAACAAATGAAGACACCTAATGGAGAGGTTTATGGGAGCTCCGGTTTGGGGGGGGGGGGGGGGGGGGGATGAGGGGGGGCAGACCGACTCCTTTCATCCTGAGGACCCAGAGAGGCCACCAGGGAACATCTGGGGGAGGTTAGGCGCACACGGTGGTCCTGAGTCACTGGGACACCCAGTGCTGGGAACATGCGTGGAGGAAGAAGCTCATACGCAGCAGCCGTCGTCCTCTTGGCTACGTTATTGTGGCGACCGCGGCGGCTCTGGCTTACGAAACCAAACGCAGAGACAGCGAGACTGAGGGGAGAGGGAAGGAAGTTCTGTCTGGCGGGGTTTTTATGCGAGACGTGCGAGTGATATAGCAGCTTTCGACACAGGACTTAAGAGGGGAGGGGAGAAAAAAAAAGACATAAAACGTTATCCCCTCCCATGAGCCAGCCAAGCTTCACAGAGCAGAGAGAAGGTTCTAGAAGACTGGAGATCCTGTTGAAAAGTAGTTAGTTATGTGAAGAGGGATGTGTCATTTGGGCTGTCTGCTGCCTTTGATTCCTACCTCAGCTGGGACTGTAGAGAACAGCAGACACATGCGCGCGCGCACACACACACACACACACACACACACGCGCACACACACATGCGCACGCTCTCTGCTGTGTGGCAGCAGAAGCACTCGGGAGAGTGTGTGGGCGTGCGCGAGTGAGCTTGAGAGGCTCTCAGGTCAGGCTGCTCATACCAGACGTCGGAGTTGGTGGTGAACACGCCGTCTTTCAGGGACTCTGGGGACATCCAGCGCACTGGCAGAAGACCTTTGCCTCCTTTGCGATAGTAATCCGTCTCGTAGATGTCACGCGTCATGCCGAAGTCTGCAGCAGAGAGCAGGGACGGTGAGGGGACAGTACAGAGGAACACCTCACACCTCTCACCTCACACCGCACACCTCTTCGCCAAACATTCATGGGTTCCTTCCTAACTGCCTTCAAAAGCTACTGAAATACATCATTCAGGATCAAGGCTTCTCGGAGTGTCAGCGTTAACTACCTCCTATTTTGACGGTGAAGTCCTCAGCCACCATGCAGTTCCTGGCAGCGAGGTCCCGGTGGACAAACTTGTTGGCGTTGAGGTACGCCATGCCGTCAGAGATCTCTCCGGCCATCTGAATCATCTTTTTGAGGGGTGGCAGGCTCTGGCTACAGGAGCCCTGCTACAGGGGGAAAGGAATGCAGGGACCACGTTAAGACATTTGCTGATCCCGCCCCTCCCGAACCGCTGCGTTACCGTCTCTCCCAGGGTGCCTCTGTTGCTGAGACACAGAGTGAACTGGGAAAACAGGATAAAGCTTGTGCCATAAAAGTGTGAGAGTTGGAACAAGAGATAGAGAAAGAGAGGGAAAGAGAGAGAGAAAGAAAGGGAAAGAGAGAGAAAGAGGGAAAGGGAGAGAGAAAGATTGATTTGCAGTTTGTCTGCGTTGGTGACACCGATACGTTTACGTTAATTCTGTGTCGACCAGTCTCACGGTATACAGGGATTCTATGAATTAGATGGATCTGTCAACCACAAGTACACCAGCTCATACTATTAAAGAGCAAAAGTGAATGTTGTTTCAGTACACTCAGTACAGCAGCGCAGTGCAGAGTATTAAAAGATGATAGTGAAAGATATTCACAGAGGGACAAAGCTTGTCTAGCAATCCACAGTCTTAGCAAATCACCACTGGAGCAGGAGAACAGCGAGTGTTGAAAGACCTTCATTAGGGTAAATGAAGTCAATGACTGTTGACTTGTGGGTGTCAGTACCTGTTTGGAACGGAGAGAGCGCAGATGGCTCTTCAGGTCTCCTCGTGTCATTAGCTCCATGATCACCAGAGTGGGTTGGCCTTGCGAAACCACGCCCAGCAGCCGAACCTTCACCAATCAGAGAACAGGGTGAACACATAATGCGCTTTTTTAACATAAAAGCCAGCTATATTCCGCTTCTAAATGCTCACCAGAATACATCTCCTGTCTGTGTGGACATGCATAGATCTTTAGGTTCGTGGAGAAAGAGCCGGGCGAGGAACCGAAACGTACCACGTGATGACAGTTGAACTCCTTCATAACGGACGCTTCGTTGAGGAACTCGATGCGTTCACGCATGCTGGCCGACTCGTTCACCGTCTTGATGGCCACCCGCGTCTCAGGCTCGTCCTTGACGACGCCCTTGCCGATGCCCTCGTACACCATGCCAAAGGAGCCCTGGCCCAGTTCTCTACATAGCGTGATCTTCTCCCGGGCCACCTCCCACTCGTCCTGCACATACACTAGGAACGCACGTGCACAGAGGTTAAGTACAACACCCAGACGCCAACGACAACTACATGCTAATATAGCATCAAGCAAATAGAAAAGCAGGCGTGATTTATTGATTTTTTTAATACATTTATCTCGAGATGTTTTCACATCCTAATGGTTATCGTTCAAACAGATACTCTTAAAACACAAACAGGTCTCTGAGACTGGTTTGGGCTCTCTGGTCTAGCAAGAATATTCACCATGGTGTGGTATCAACCAATTAAGGATGCTTCTCTACAAGGAGGTGGTCCTCTGTCTATCAATCAAGTTCCATTTCACAGCACATTTGTTTTACTCGGTACCATCACCCCACTGAGCACGCTCTGAATGGGCCGGGTTAAAGCAGTACTCACTCTCCGCTGCGCTGAAGTACTCCGGGTTCACCGAGGCGTAGAGGACCCCGTTGCCCAGCCTATCGCTGTTCCTGAGGAAGCAGGGACGGACTGAATGTCAGCACTGCGTCATCTCCATGGCAACACTGCACGTCACAGTTGAGAACAAAAACTTGTCTTCACCTCTTTTTCTTGAAGAAGATTCCACCAGCAATGAGGCAGATGAGCAGGATGAGCGCTATGATGGGGATGACGACAGCCAGGTAGACGATGTTCCCATAGGATTCTGTTGGAGGTCAAAGAAAAGCATGAATAACCGCACAGCGGCACGGGAGGAGACATGAACAGGTCCTCCATGACCCCGTTTCACTGCAGACCAAAGCTTTGTAGCGTCACCACCGCCAGTCTGTGGCGACAGGCTTCGTTTTTTCTCCCCCCAGCCCAACTCAGTAGCGCAGAGGCGTGTGTATGGGTTCCTTACGGTGGGGCGGAGGGACGTAGAAGGACACGGGCTCGGTCCACGAGCCGTTTCCCGCCAATGACGTGGCCCTGACTCGAGCCGAGTAGTTCCCGAAGCCCAAGTTGGTCAGGCGTGTCCCTCTCAGCTCCTCATACTGCTGGCGCGATACACACTCGTGCTTCTCAGGCTGAACACACACACACACACACACACACACACACACACACACACACACACACGCACGCACAATCGCGAGGTCAGTCTGTCCGCCGGTCGTCCCTCCGCGCGGGGGTCTGGGTATGCTGTGTGCGCGCTGACCTCTGTGCCCAGGCGGAACTTGATCTCGTACATGAGGATGAGTCCACTGGGGTTTGGCGGCTTGGACCACTGCAGCAACACCGACCCGTCCGCCCACTCTTCCTTCTCGTGGGTCACCAGGCCAGGGATGTCGTCCGCTTTTTCTAAACAGAGACCCGTCACTGCTTGGTGGACGCTCTCTCTGACAGCCATGACAGCAGCAGGCGGGGTGCGCTCGGCCTCGGAGTGACACGCGTTTTTGGCCACCGCAGTATCCCGAGGGCCGCAGGCTACAGTTTGTTACTCACCGGTGGGTTTGGTCCTGGAGAAGACGAACGCACCGGCGCTGCACCGCTGAACCTCCTGGTTGCAGGCGTGGATGTCGATGCGGTAGACGGTGAACGGGCGCAGGTCGAAGATCTCAATGGACTCCGACTGAATAGTAGCCTCTGAGAACAGGTACACCTGTTCCAAGAGCTCCAGGTTGGTCATGTTGCCCTCTGGCCCAGTGATGTTTCGGCCTGAGCCCTGCGCCAATGTCCCGTTAGCCACGCCAAACAAGTCCCGTCGACGTCGGTCGGGAGGCCTGATGGACAGAGCAAAGAGTGAGAGTAAGTGAATGAAGAGGAGAGGGGAGGAGAGGAGCGAAAGACCGTGTGTGAAGAGAAAGACGAAAGAGGAAGACAGAAAATAAAAGTAAAAGAAATTAAAAAATAAACAAAATAAAAGAAGCGGCAGGTGAAAGAGAGGAAGAAGAGAACAGCAGAGTAGTTAGCCGGCACACACGCTGTTTACTGTACAACAATCACAGCTTCCAGCACTTAGTCCCACAGGGCCAGATCACCCTGAGGACCCCTTGCTCCTAACACACCCCTGCCTCTCATACCGTGACCTATGGCATTCACATTCCATGGCACCGCTAAAACCTGTTATTCACTGCACATATGACGCTAATAGTTAAGCCAATGGCTCCAGTGCGAGGCTGGGTGGTTGCCTAGTGAAACTGTGTAATGCTCTGATAATGAAACAGCTGACATTCTGAAGCTGTTAACATTCTGAACCCAACACAAGCCTCTGATAGGATGGACTTAATTCACACCCTGCTACAGACAATAAATAAATATATATATATAATAATTAGTTAAATAAATTCATAAAATTAAGCATACTTTATTTACCATAGGACTTTTGATAGGTATCGTGTTAAATAAATGATTTTGGTCTATACCTACAATACAATGTCCAATGAGGGCTGTGACTGAAAACTTCTTTCCCCGTAAAACACAAAGCTTGCTTTTTTTCAGGGCTGGGCACATTTGGAGAACAACAAGCAAACGTCCCCAATGAAGCCTCATGAAACGTTCACCTCTACACGTTCTCCGCACAGTGAGGTGTGTGTATGTGTACGGCTTGTGGTGAAGAGGAGGATGATGATGATGATGATGATGATGATGCTTGAGGCGCCACCCGGCAGCCCAACCTCATGCATGCGAGAGCGATAACTGCGGGTTTACCAGACGCTGACGGAGCCACCGTCACTCCACAGATGCAGGCGGAACGCAGCGGCCGTGCTCTTACCTAGCGCCCTCTATAGGTGACATGTAGCGATTCGCTCACTCGGGGTCTCTGCAAAGATTCAATAATCAGACCTTGCGACGGGGACTGGACCGAGTGGTGGCAGGACAAGGTGGTGGAGTGGGGGTGACTGGTCATGGGGGGGGAGGTAAGACACACGACTATGAGTTGGATACAGAGAGAGTTTGTACATGGAAGAAAGACACGTATAGAAGACAGTTACAGTAGTGACGGGGACAAATGTCCTGTGTTTTGGTCTGTGACACAAGGGGACAGTGCAAGATGCTTTTACATGTAAAAACAGGTCTGGAACTTTGTTAAATGATCAGCTTTTCTACTTTTCAAGAAATGTGGTTAAAAAGGAATGTGGCTTTAGGCCCATGTTTACAGTATAACTCAAAATGTAAAACTTTGAACGAAAGGATTCTGAGCAGTTCATCAGAGAGACAGAGATCTGTTCAGATGGCTTCAGAGGGGTCAACCTCTTACACGTGCAGGACCAGGAGTGAGTCGGGATGACACAGTGCACATTTCTGCATGTCACTTGTTGCACATCATGCATGTCTAGCTCAGGCGGATGGCAGGGGCCGTATCCTGAGCGGTGCCAAAAATGGCGTGTGACCCTCACATCACCTTCTGTCCACTCCGCCTCTCCCACGGCCCCATCGCTGCGCCCCACGAGCTCCCTCTCTGCATCCTGCCACCATACATACACAAACACGCGCGCCGATTAAGCCAAGAACTTTTGGCACGGTGTCCTGATAGGACAAGATGTCTGAAAACAAAGTCTGCTGGGAGAAAGAGAGCAAGTCACGTGTGCACACAGCCTGCTGTGAGGGCCCGTTTCACACCTGCAGACCTCAGGCGGGCTTTGCCGGTGAACTCGGCCTCCTGGGCTGAGGTGGCAGAGGAGACGGACTGGGACCTGGGACCACGGGGGGTTGTGGGAGGCCTGCTTCAATGCAGCGAAGCCGACCCAGTGGGAGAGCGAGTTAAAGACACTATGCATTCAAGGTCCAGGAAGGACAAATGGTGACCACGGACTCTCCTGAGCAGCTAAACCCAGCTCTGGCCAACCAATCAACAGCTGTGAGGAAGGGAAGAGAGTGCACACACACACACACACCCTCCTTCTCTCTTCCGCTCTGTCCTTCTCTCTCACTCTCTCCCTGCTCTCTCTCTGTCCCTCCCAACCCTGCATCCACCGTCTGGCTCGGAGAGGATCTTCGAAATTCATTAAAATTCCTAATGATTGTGCTGTGTGCATTTCCTGGCAGCTACTCACTCCAAACTAAACACATGCGGAACAAAAGAGAGTGTGTGGGTCAAGGAAGACGTGGGACAGACATCCTCCCGCTCCCCGCCTCCCTCTCCCCACCTCCCTCTAACCTCCAGATCCTACTTCAGATCCCTAACATCCTTTTCCAGACTCTGCCTTATCCTGGTGTGCTGAATGCTAATATGAGAGGTTTCTCTTGGTGGGAACAGAGTCTCCAGCACACTCTGAACAACACACACACACACACACACACACACACACACATATACACTCACACATAGAGGCACCAAGAAACACAAGACTGTCTCAAAAGCAGACATTACTGATCAGTCGGACAGAATGTGCCGGAAGCATGGGTCAGTGGATAGATATTGCGTTGTAATGTTGGCTGTATGGCAGACGATAAAGATCAGGAGAAAGAGAAAAGTTGCAGCATGCCAAATAGATGAAACAAGAGGCCTGACATGCATTTATGCAGCCGGCAGGCAGACTTCTGAAAGTGCTGTTTTGCATTTATTCCAGATTTGAAGGAACGGGTTCACTTGTGTATTGCTGTCCCTGGATGACCCCCAAAAAACTACCTTGTTAAAAAAAATAGTTCCAATTACAAAGGTTTGGGAAATGCTTTAAGTGGGAGAAGATGTCTGGCACCATCATTTTTGGGGCATTGATACACTCAGGAAAAACTTTGCTTCAAATGCACATGCACATGGATGCAAAGCTTTACTTTGAGAACAGATGTACCAACTTAAGCCTTTTGGCTGGGCATGCGTGCGCGGTGTGTGTGTGTGTGTGTGTGTGTGTGTGTGTGTGTGTGTAGGGGGGGCTGCTGACACTAGAAAGAATACATCCGGCACAGGGAAGGTAAAGGGATAATGAGCTGCAGATGTCCGCCAGCGCCTGACAGCGGAAGTCCGGCTTGGCACGCCCCTTGCTGCCCCCCCCACCAATCATCCCTCCCCCCACCACTCTGCCCCCGTATCCCTCTTGGCTCGGATTTCCCAAATCGCAACCCGCTCAACCCTTCGGACGGAACCGTCGCTCTCCTCAGACAGCAGCAAACCTCTCTGTCTCCATCTCCCGTCAGGAACCCACTCCAATATCAGCTTATGAAGGGGCCCCTGATGCGGGACGGTCCCGCTGTGCTGGCCGTACCTGGGTGTGAAGACGGCGTTGTGCAGGAAGTTCTCGAACACCTTGCTGAGTGCTCGCTCCTCAGCCTCCGCCTTCAGGTCCTCTTTGGTTTTAGGGCATGGACAGCACGGTCCCTTCTCCGCGCCTCCCGCGTCCGACTTGGTGGGTTTGGTGTCCTCCTCCCCGTCCATCAGCGACGTGGCCGAGATCCGGATCGGGATCTTCAGTTCTGTGCTCGGGCAGAGGCACACAGCACACATTGGTGCCAGCAGGAACGTTAGGAGCGCTGTCAAAGTGTAGGGGATTAGCTGTAGTCCTGCTCTCAGTGCACCTGAAGAAGGTGTTCTGTGAGCCCAATGCCTTGGTTCAGGTGTGGGAGGATGTGGGTCAGAGCAAATACACGGACCATGTGGTGGGTCCAAAACACTGGGCTGACTGTGCTGTCTGGGTTTACTGGGTTTACTGGTTTTACTGGGTGCTCGTGCAGTGTTGGAGCTGCCTGAGTCCCAAGTCGGTGCTTTCTGATCAGAAGTTTTCTCAAAGCATAAAGATGTCTAGACACCATGGAAGGAGTAATAAACCGAAGATGTGCTGTCAGGAAAATGAACTGCAATTAAATAAAGTTGTAAAATTGGAATTCTTGGCATGGGGGGGATACAGAAATAAGAAATAAATAAGAAAAAAATAAAAGAAGTGGAGAAAACATGGCCAAGTGAAAGGCGTGCACTAGGACAATTCAAAGTGCTTTGCATTGAGAGGATGGAAGTAATGAGATGCAGAGGGAGGAGATGAGATGGGACAGTGGGGTACAGGTGGACAGGTGGAGCGGACAGGTGGAGCGGACAGGAAGAGGGGACAGGTGGAGCGGACAGGAAGAGGGGAAAGGTGGAGGGGACAGGCGGCGGGGACAGGTGGAGGGGACAGGTGGAGGGGAAAGGTGGAGCGGACAGGAAGAGGGGACAGGTGGAGGGGACAGGTGGAGGGGACCGTCGCCTCACCTTTGGAGCAGTAGTTATGCAGGTAGAGCTCTCGGTCCTCATGCTGCTGCTGCCAGCGCAGCAGGTAGAAGGTGGAGTTCCCATTTGGGGAGACGGGTGGAGACCACTTCACCACCAGGGAGGAGGAGGAGTTGGCATACGCCCGGGCGTCCCGCGGCATCGAGGGCTCTGTGGAGTGAGCACACTGGTCAGCTTTCCCCTGAGCTGAAGCTGGACAGAAAGGAACTGAGGAAAATAGCATCGCAAAGAAGGACGAAAACCAAGATTTCCTGCAGCTCCAGGGTCCTAATGGGAGCCATATTTCATCACCATAATACTGTATTTCACTTGTGTATTTTCAGCTACTGTAAATGTTCAGATGATTAAGGCTTTTTCAGTTATTTCTTTTGTAACTAACCATGCATTATGTACAATTAAGGGGACAGAATAGCAGTTAGTTTGTATGACACGTTTATATATGATTACTATATTTAATGTTATAGTTAACAGACCATATTTATGTCCCATAGCCATAGACATAAATCACTACTGTCTTATCCAGTTACTTGGATCCAGGGACTTGCCCAGTATGAACGCATTTAACAGATGCTCAAATACTTCTAAGAAATGCTATCGGATGTGTTTTCAAGAAACAAGAGAGAGAGAAACAGACAAAGACAGAGAAACATAGAAAGACAGAGAGTTGGATATTTGTGGAACTCCCCTGGACGACCAATTAAGAACACATGAACCTTTTTTTAATTATCATATTTCTTCATTTTGCACAAAATAATCTGTGCAAATCATTTCGGAAAACATCTGTTTTCCCCCTATTTACCATGACCAACACCTGAAAAACAACTTCTCTGAATTTATAGTATACATTGGCCAAAGGAGATAATCTAACTAATTTTCTAAATGGAAATATTCATGAATATTCAATGACATAAAACTGTAAACCCCTCCATATTGCTTCCAGGTGAGAGTCTACCTGAAGCTTTGGTGCGGATGTAGACGACTTTACTCTTGGCTCCCAGGATATGTTTGTCCTCCACCACCAGCGTGATGGCTTTCACAAAGATGGCGTACTGCGTCCAGGGCTTCAGCGGGTAGAGCAGCACACCTGGATCCAGTGCCTTGTCCTGAGGGAGGTCCACGTCCACCATGGTCCAGCTGCTGGACCCACAGCCGTCCTGACCATCGAACTCTGTGATGTTCTGGAATGGCCTGTGGTGCCGAAACAAACCATGAGGGGGCTTGAGCTACGAGACCCCATTAACCACTGCACCTTCTTACCATTTCTGATGCCATTTAATGTGGCACTGTACAACCCCCCAAGTGTTGTGCCTCATTCACTATACCACCTGGGGGGGTTTATGTATGTTTATTCCTTTCTGTTTGTTTGACTCTTTGTCGGTCATTAATAATAATGCTATGTTGGATTTCTTTCATTCTGGTTAATGCAACATTCATGCTCAGTTTTGTTTTCAACTCATCACTTCATGTTTTTCCTGCATGTTCTAATTTATTTTAGAAACTTATTATTTTGCTGGCTGATTAGGTAAAGTTATTTCTTTATGTACTGTATTCATTCGTCCATTTAATTCGCTTTATTTTCACCTCATAATACAAAGTTTTATGTAGTACAAGAAAATGTCCTTAATAGGTTTTAGCATGTGGTCTATTCTCTCCAGGCCCCGTCCACCTCTCAGTCCAGCTACCCATACAAACACTTACGCCTCCTTGTAGTAGACTATGAAACTGATCAGGTCTCGGTAGTCAGGTGGTCTGTAGCGTTCCCACGTAAGCTTTATCCGATTGCTCTGCGTGTGGTTGGACCTGAACTTCAGGATGTGACTCTCACCTTATGCAAAAGGTATGAGAGGGATTCAGTTGGTGATGTTCACTGTTTCAGCAAAAATAACGGAACTACCATCTTGTTGAACTGAATGCAGAGTTACTGTACAGATGGTAAAGTCAGAATATATCTAAATTTCAAGGTGGTGATAACCAAATATATGGGAAAAAATAGAACACAAATACATTAGAAATCAGGCGGCTAGAAGATGGGATAAGAAAGCCACTCAGACAGAGCAGAACCTACAGCTGGCTCTCTCGCCATTATTACGGATGTCATCTCCTTCCATTTTGACTGAGATGGCCGTGTTTTCCCACATCTTCCGGATCTCGGACACGCAGAGCTTGGGATTGGAGCGGAAGAACAGCTTCCCGTCGCGTATGGTCAGGTTGTGCTTCGACCAGTCCCACAGATACTGCAGGTGCTGGTTGTCCAGGGCGGAGAAGGCGTACATGCTGTGGGACGCGGGGGACAGTGAGGTCAGAGGGTTAGACGCACGGCACATCACCTGCACTTCTCCTCCAAAGCAGAAAACGGAGGAAAATGAGGCTTTGGCATAAGACAAATACACTGACACTGTGGCATGTGTGTGTGCATATTGTGTTTCATCATGCTCTGCTTCTCTCTCTCTCTCTCTCTTTCTCTCTCTCTCTCTCAGACACACACACACACACACACTCACACACACACCCACAACCACAACCACCCACAGACACACAGAGGTGAGAGCAGAGAAACTCTGGAATCACTCTACAGTTTGAACATGAACAGTTCAACAGAGCAGCTAAGGAACGTGGAGAATGCAGCTGGTGCACACAGGCCCTCTACTGCAGGAAACCTGAGAGGGGGGGGTGAGGGGGCAGGGAGGGGGCAGGGAGGGGGCAGGGAGGGGGGCAGGTGAGTGGGGTCTGCCACGCTTTCCCAAGAACTCTCCACCTCCTCCTCCAAACCCCCACATACAGATGACATCAGATGGAACTGACACCATACAGGAGGCCAACTTCTCCTCCCAGATGTTTCAGTTGATCTTGATTTTTTTTTAATTGTAAAATTTTAATTGTAAATAAAACTTTAAGCCAATGTGTTTGCGTGCAAAGAGCATCGGCTGTGCTGATTTAGTTGGGATCCTCACAGTGGTACATTCCAGCATGATGAACATTCCCACACTTTCATATGTTCCTATGGAAACCTGCAAAGACTTTTAGTAATGCTTTTCAAAAGTTGGGAAAGTGCAAGCAATGTAACTTTTTACAAGAAAGGACAGGCTACATACTGGCCAAGCAACATGAAGGTCAGGCCTGTTCCCATACGAACACCAACCGTGTGTGTGTGTGTGTGTGTGTGTGTGTTTGGCAAATGTAAAATCTTTCATTTAAATAAACACACAGGCAATCATCCACTGGGCAAAATATCCCATCCAAGCAGGTCCGTATTACTGGCAAGAAAGAAGCCGTTCTTGGGTCACATGACTATGTCACTATGCTGTAGCCACACAGAGAGAGAGACACATGGGTGTGGCTCGTGTTGTCCAGTCTCACCCATCTAAGAGCTCTTCTCCGTTGATGTAACGCAGACTCTTCAGGAAAGACAGAGACCTCAAAGTGTGGGAATGTTTGATCCTCACGTAGCCTGTCACCATCTGGATCAGCCCCATGAAACTTTCCAGCTCTGACGCAATGTTATCTGGGTAGAGAAGAAACAGGAGAGAGAGAAAGGGGGAGAGAGAGAGAAGGAGAAAGAGAGAGAGAGAGAGAGAGAAGTGACACAACAGCAATCAGGAGAAACACACTAATAAACCCATAAGAACCACCACAGCATCTGAACCTCTCAGGTTCTGCTCTAGGAAGTAATATATCCATCTGAAACACTCAAGGTCTGTTTTTCACACACGGTGAGGTCTGCTATATCGTACGATAAGATGACGTGATAACTGATCCTAGAAACTGGATCTCTGGTCTTCTACATCCGCTCAGCTAAGCCACCAGAGCCTGGAACATGTTTGCCTAGATGGGTGTCTTTGCACAAGGTGTGGCTCCGCGATGTCCCTGGGTGTGTGGGCTGAGGGTGGGGTCTGGTGAGGAGAGGGTGGGGGTGGTTACTTACTGCCCCGCCGGATGTTGATATGCAGGTTTCCCTTGATGACGGTGCAGCCCTGCAGAGATTGGGCAGCGTCCACCGAGTCGATGGTTTTGGTCTCGCAGACCTTATCGCACAGGCCGTCGCATGCACTGCAAAACATACTGCAGGACGGGAAGAGCGAGGGAGAGATAGAGTAGGAGAGAGAGGGAGAGAGGGAAAGAGAGAGTCAGAATGAGTGAGAGAAAGACAGTGAGAGGGAAAGAAAGACAAAGGGAGTGTCAAAATGAGAGAGAGAGAGAGAGTGAGAGAGTGAGAGAGAGTGTAATAGAAACCATCAAGAACAGGCCTTAAGCAGCTAAGCAAAAGCAACCCATAACAGGATTATAATGCTATTGAGTCTTACTTAGCTCATTTAATGCTAAAAAACAGGGGCACAGTGTTCGTGGGCCAAGTCCTTGTCTAAACTAAAGGAGAATGAGGCAGTTTTAAAAAGCCTCACTGAGGAGTGAAACAGTCCAGAGAAGGTTCAGTCCTAACACTCCTAACAAACAGTCCAGAGAAGGTTCACTCCTAACACTACTAACAAACAGTCCAGAGAAGGTTCACTCCTAACACTCCTAACAAACAGTCCAGAGAAGGTTCACTCCTAACACTCCTAACACTCCTAACAAACAGTCCAGAGAAGGTTCACTCCTAACACTAACTTCAACTCCTAACAATCAACTTTTCTTCCTCTAGTTCTGAAGAGAGCAGAGACCACAGCTCAGGAGCTGAAGGTTCTTCACCCAGGTTATAAATGTTATACTTAGGCCTGATGACTGAAAAACACACTACTAGTGCACTGGTTACCAATAAATGCTCATTGTGTTTTGCTCAGTGAACACCATGTCCAACCAAGTTTAATACAGTTTTTTTTCCTGCACATCTGCAGCCTGAAGTCATTAATGTCAAAACAAAACCTTTCACATCGAGGGATTCCATGTCATGGCGAAAAGCCTGAAGAGTTTGACATGGGAACAGAGCATGTGGAAGTCAGCCGAATAATTTACCACAGTTTAGCGAGCCAGCTTACACTGAAGCGTCAATCACCTCGACGCCTAATGCAGGCAGTAGAGACGTATCCACCGTTATTTACTTCTAAATAAGATATCGCTCTGCAACCAAAGATCAGTTTTCACAAACTTATTTATGCTTACATATGAAACTTGATTAGTTATTACTCTAGGTACTCTAGCAAAGCAGAAGACATGGAACCAGTGGAAGCTCTGGCTACTTCCAGAGCCCCAGGACGAGAGCAGGCGTATATACGTGGGTGTAGCAGCAGGCGTATATACGTGGGTGT
Source organism: Brachyhypopomus occidentalis (assembly GCA_020368025.1). Classification (NCBI taxonomy): domain Eukaryota; kingdom Metazoa; phylum Chordata; class Actinopteri; order Gymnotiformes; family Hypopomidae; genus Brachyhypopomus; species Brachyhypopomus occidentalis. The sequence continues at coordinate 9,625,149 of JAGXOD010001351.1, read as the reverse complement.
AGCAGCAGGCGTATATATGTGGGTGTAGGAGCAGGCGTATACGTGGGTGTAGGAGCAGGCGTATATACGTGGGTGTAGCAGCAGGCATATACGTGGGTGTAGACGGCGGGTGGAGGACCGCACCTCTGACTCTCGTTCCGGGTGAAACCAGGTGGGCACTCAGGCATGCATTCGCCGTCGTGGATGACAAAGTCCACCTCACTGGGCAGGTGTACCCGGGCACAGGTGTCCATGGTGATACAGCGCCAGCCCTCAAAGCGGTAGGTGCCTGGCGGGCAGTCTGGAACGCAGCGGCCCTCGTGGTAGTAGTGCTGGCAGGCAGCACACGCCCCGTCACTGCCTGCTTCCGTGCAGCTCCCCAGGCACTCGGCGTGACAACACTCGCCCGAGTCCGTGCACGCCCGACTTTCACATTTCGCTTGGCACACTGGAGGGCAAACACACAGTCACACACGCACGCATACACACACACACACACACACACACACGGAGAAAATGAGAAAAGATTGAATTAGTGGCGATGGAAGGGAAGAGAGTATTCTAATCACAGACACCAAACATCAAACATTTAAAAACAACATACTGGGTTCGCTATTCCTGTCAGACAAATGTTTAGGATGTTTAGTTCCCTGAGAGCTAAAACAGTTCAATACAACACCCTGTTATTAGAGCTACATCCCAAAGCACACAGTGCAGTGTGGAGTGGTGAGTGCACACCAGTTAGGCTCAGTGCTCAGGGCACTCGCATTTATTTCCTGAGTGGAGGTCAGAGATCAAACCCTGGGTCAGATCAGCAGCCTGTAAGAGGCTCATAGAGGGCGAGGGGGCTGAGTGGCAGGGAGCAGGAGCTGGAGTGGCCACACACAAAGCGCTCACTCCCATCGCTGCCCTGCTGCGGCCCAGCCTAGTTAGCAAACTGCAGATATGGCCTTGCTATAGATATAGATCAATATTATTTCAGTTAGGGCCTATTAAGAGGATCTGGGAGGGAGGAGTGGGCAGACGGAAACAGGGATAGAGGGATAGAGGGAAACAGGGATAGAGGGAAATAGGGATAGAGGGACAGAGGGATAGCCAGAGGTGGAAATGGCAACAGCCAGAGTGCAGTTAGCTCCTATGGCTCAGGATTCGAGCCAATCAGGCAAATCTGGCAATCTGGCCATAGTGTCCCACCGTGACCCAGGAGTTCCACCCAAATAGCCACTAGCAACTTGGACTTCATGTACAGGACTCTGTGTATTATGAACTCGTACCAGTAGCCTACGTAACCCCCACTAACATCATTAACTTTAGTCCAGGCTATTCCAGGCTAGCTAGCAGGAATAAAATCCCTAACCTTAGTGTCTGCATGAGATTGTAAGTCAGTATGACTTAGGCTAAAGAGCGGAACTGTGATACTGGCGGGTATACCAGCCAACCGAAACAAGCTTGAACTGGTTAAAACTGTCCTGGGCAAAAGATGGTGACTAATATCAACATCAGAAGGTGAAGTCTAAGCTATATTCTCTCAGGTGCAGTCTGTGTTCTCTTAGCTAAAAATAAATTCTTGAATATTTGAGTATCAGTGGAGATATTGGGATGGAGGGATTTAATAAAAATCAAAAAGACCTTTAGGTCTATGATACTTTTTAGCAGTCTGTAATATATTCTAGCTAATACACAGAACCTTTTTATTGATGTCCTAAAGAGCTCTTACCTCCTAACCTCAAAGGGTGATGTTTGATGTGATATTCTCTATTATCAGAGAATGGTGAATATTAGAACCTGCTGTTACACTGAGGCATTGGGAGCAGAACCACTGGACTACTAATGTGGACCTCAAAGTCTGTGCCAAAGACACTTCAATGAACCCTTAAAATATATTCAACAGTAAAAACCCTTTGTATTTAGATGATCACATCCAGAGGATAGGGGAAAAACGCTTTTAAGAACCCTTTTGTTTTAAGTATAGAGGAAGTTCAGTAGTCCACAAAAGATTCTACGTTTCATATCAAATTGCTAGTTCAAATACATATTCATATCAAACAAAGGCCCATTTTTTGCAACAGCTTGATTTATGCCAAATTGCTCTTTGTCTTTGACCACTGCAAGATCATCGATTCCTACTAGCAGTTGAGAATCTGTAAAAATCTTCTGAACAACAGTCCCGTGTTGTTGTAGATGGGGTTGGGGCACTGTGATGAAACCAAAAACACACACGATCTGGCTTCCAACGTGGAGCTCCGGCTTGCTCGCGGCCAGGACAGATCAGCTTCCTTCACGAGCGTGAGAAACTCGACAATAAAACAAGTGTACTGCACAGCTAACACACCCCCTCCACGGGCTCTGCAGGGCTGACACGACTGTCTCTGTCCTACCATTCCATAAAATTCCATGCATTTTTCTCACATTCTGATCACACTTGACGATGATGGGGGGGGTTGAGCAGGTCAAAACAGCCAACGAGGACCCAGCCAGTTACAGCCTCTCCTGCCGCCTCTGCTTCTGAGCCCTGCGAGGCGTGAGACACTTCTTTTCGAAAACACCTGCGTGCATTTTGAATGGGAACAAGCAGCCGTGACCGTGAAGATGTTGCCGCACATACGTAACCGGCAGAGTGAGGTCCAGGGAACGAGAGCTGCTTTTCCTTAAATAGCCATATGGCCCTTTTATGGGCTATTAATAGCTGCACCCTTTCCAGCTCTAATTCCAACCGCAGTGGAGCGTTCGCTCCTTTCGCCTGGAATATCTCGCTCCCACCCAGAAAGGGAACTGCCTTTGAACCCTCCAGGAAGCCAGGCTGTAGGTAGAGGCTTCCTGCTGGTGCATGCGGACTGTCGGCACTGCTGCTGCGGAGAGGGGGAGGGGATGCTACGGGCAAGGGAAGCCGTCTGTCTGCATAGCATACCTCCAAAAGGGGGCAGCGCAGGCAAGCTAAAAGTGCTTCTCATCCCAACGAGCAAACAAGGTTTCATGCCATGGAGTGTGTGTTGGGGGGGGTTGTTCTCTCAAACATGCATACCTTCCACTTATGAAGAGAAGAAGGATATAAACAAATAGGGACAGAGAGAGGCAGGGAGGGACAGAGAGAGAGAGCGAGAGAGGGAGGGAGAGAGCGCACTGCAAATCGTCCTCATTTCCCATTGTGACCAAACACAAGACGTGTGTGCCTTTATTTCTGGGTGGTTGGGTGGTGTGTGCCCTCCTCCACAGCCAGGCCCTGCACGCAGCTGTGTCCAGCGTGGCGGCCTCCACCCGGGCATGCATAGCGCCCACTTCCTGCCTAGGAAGGAAGACCAGAACAGCCAAAAGACTGTGGCAGCGACACGCAAGCCCTCTGGACGCCACGCATGAGGAACTCACTGCGGAGACAATGCAACAGACAGCTTTGGCACCGACCAATGTGTGTTGTCAATTTAACGCACTGAAATAGGTAAATATAAGCAAGATGTCCATTTCTTTGTAGCCTGCATGAGGAGTACATGAAGAAACACTGCACTGATTTGCCACAGATGGCGTCTGAGCAGCGTCACACAACACAATGAGGGAGAGATGAAAGGAGACATCATTTGTAGAGTAACCTCGCTGGCCTGGCCAGCCCGTAGCTTAGGGAAGATGTCAGTGTCTCGCCTCAGCAGGGCCCTTCGTAAAGAGCCCCACAGCCTGCTGGGAACATGGGCATGACCTGATTAGATGGATCCTGTCTTTATATCTCAGCGCAAAATAGGGAGGATCTCTCGCTGCCCTGTTTGACTGGCAGTGTAGAGGAAACACAAACACACACACACACACTGCCCATACTGTCACATGAAGAGCCACACACACGCTTGGTCCGGCAGTGGGACAACGATGGACATGAAGGCCCCTCCCATCTGCCTCAGTATAATATCCCTCAGAACCAGTGCAGGAAGTAAGGAGGATTGTAAAAACATAGTGTTAGTGGCCTGGCAAAAGCCCGCTGACACACTTGGACATCGTTTCCGAGGCTTCTGGTCACCATTTTACCAAAGGACTGGACAAAAAAATGCCCAGAATGTTCTAAGAAAGAGTATAATCAAGGAGCAGAATGTTAATCCACTTGTTCACTGCAACGGTCAGAATAAAAAAGTTAAGAACACCGAAGGGAGGGAGGGATGGAGGAGGATGGAGAGGAATGGAGGCTGGTTAGATGAGTCTTTACAAAAGCAGAATGTGAGATTTTATGCATAGTGCTTTAATTGATTGATGTGTAGATTACAATAATGGCAGTATATTAAAATTCTATATATTTATATAATTTTCTTGTCATTGAACTTAATGAGATTGGTCACAAAAGGGTGCATTCAGCTTTGCAACTAGATGAAATATGGAGGAGTACACATCTTTACTTTTTTTGCAAAGAAAGTTTTTTTTTGTAGATAATATAGAATGTAGATAAATGCTACAAAGCGTTTATCTTAAATAACAGGCTGTCTATAGACTGAACTATATCCATTCCTTTGTGCGCGTGTTTCACAGTGGAATGATTTGGTTGTGTATAATGTGTTTGCTGAGAGTCATCATTATCAAAAACCTTTAAGGGAAATTTAGGGAATCTTACATCAGTATATTTCCAGACTAATGAGATACAAAGGTTTGCATTTGGACAGAATTTTTATTCTGTCAAATGAGAAACTGCCGTCATATGGTATAATTTTGCTTTGGCACTTCATGGCGGCAACGACGGCGTATCAAGAGGCATTTCAACACAACCGGCCCAGAGTCTAAGAAAACGCCGAGACCACCAATGTGCGTCATTCACAGGGGTCCTCGGTGAACGCCGAATACAAACCGAAACGTAGCTAACTCACGTACAGCAAAGGTCGTGCGTCACGTAGTAGCCCAATTCTATATACGCATATAGAAAAAAAACTGTCCCCGTTCACCCAAACACACACACACGATAACTATAGCGCATACCGACAGGGAGACGGCTAAACCAATCACCTTGCTGCAATGGAGAGGATGCGCACGACAAACGAGCGGAGGGAACACGCGTTTGCCTAATAAACACGCGAGGCTTACCCATAAGACCCCGCTGCGGTTTTTACCCTTACGAAGTACAGCCGAGCATGATGATCGTGACATCTGGAATTACATGACGCCATGAATGCCCTTAATTGTGCATCCAGGCTCGACACCTCCTACCACCGCCGTTTCCAGACTGTTATTATTATGTTTATTAAGCGTAGCAATGTAGCAAAACAAAAAGCCTGTCAGACAAGGATGCGCAAGACACGTTTTCCAAAGTACCATCAAGCAATAGTGAACATCAGTTAATTATTACATTCATGAAGGAATCCTCTATTTTACAAATACCACCAGTACAGACTACCTCGCTGTTCAAAGCCGCAAGGATACAAACCCCATTACTACAATGTTTACATAGGGACGGACATTTCACCCCGCCCATGGCTACGTGCCGTACGTGTGTTTTCTCCACATGCACAAGACACATCACACAGCAACCAAGTCTATACACTGCCAAACGACACAGAAATCACGAATGTCTCTAAATATACGATTCTTTGTTGTCCACGCATATTCCCATTGGGCGTGACGTACATGAAAGCGATCTCAGATGTATATGAAAACAAGACAGAAATGTGCTAGTTTTAACTAACGCAAGGTCAGAAGGAAATTATTTTAGCAGAAAACCCAGGTAGAGATAAAGAAAGTTGTCTAGATATGCCCGTGGGAATTTTAGTTCTGTTTTTGCTAAGTAATATATAACCTTGTCATAGCTCTTAGGTGGATTTGTAGCAGGTTTTTTAATCCTTTGGATTAGCTCCATATCTTTAGCTCATGCAGCTGAATGTGCATTTATAGTTGCACGCGATGTCACAAATGTATTTACAAATGTATTCCCTTACACCACTTGAAACGCTTGCAGGCTACTAGCACCGCATCAATAGCTGAATCACGCGGCAAGATTTTGCTCCAGCTCGCATCGCTCAACCGAAGGGGGCGGAACCAGGAGGTAAACTGAGAGGAATGTCTACAGGACCAATTGTAGACCAACGGGGGAGGTTCCTTATGATTGACATGTTATTGAGTCTAGAGTAGAAATGTGGTAAACAAGTCCTCCGTGGTGCAGGGACAGGGGGGGGGGGGACTGTAACTATGGTAATTACATATGCCCCCTTTCCAGCCGGTTAAGCAGCGCTCAAAGCAAAGGAAGAACAAGCGGATGTAAGGAGAGAAAGAATTTAATTTTTTGGATACAAACTGGACGCCGAGCTAAAAAGCGTCGCTCGCTTGTTTTATGAAGGCTGTTAGGCAATTTTGGCATTGAAATGCACAAGAGCAGAAACATTCTGGAAACAACGCGAATAACTGGCTTACAACATCTGCACGAAAGCCAAAATGTGTCACGGTTGTTAACGTGAATACGGTTTTCGAGACCCCACACAGCAGCATTAGATTGTTGTCAAGTCTGAAGAAATAAGGTCATCCAACAATACCAAATGCATTTTTTAAACATAGACATCATCAAAAGTTTAATAAGCAAAAAAATGGTATACTGGAAAATGCATTTGCCTACCTTGTTTTTCTTCACTAGAAGTAACAGGTGGTTTTGTGCAATCATTCCCTCACAGATTTCAGGGCTATGATATAAGCCTCTATTCATGAAATACTGAGAGACCATGACACAAAAATACTGCTTTGTGAAAACACATAGGTCCACTCATAACACTACGGAGGACATAAGACTGAGGTGATCTCAGCTTTTCAAAGGACCCTTCTCAACTTTGAGTAGTCCAACACAAAATCTCCACAGAACTTCATCAATCCAGCAAGTGGCTGAAACAAGATGCTTTTTTATTACAATTTTTCTTTGATTCATTCTTAACCTACAGATTTTCATACACATTTTAGGGTCCATAATCCTAACAGTAAGAGTACCACCCCAAACTATTTGTGTGTGTGTGTTTTCTGATCCTATCTCAGGTTACCAGAAGTCTTCTTTAGAGTGAGCCGGTAGCTACAACCACTATAGGACCCAAAGGGGACTTGCGGCGGGACCCCAGGCTGCATTCAATCACATCCACATCCGGTATCCTAAATCACCCCCCTGAGGGCCCATGAGTGGATCGCTCCAGACATCCAGCAAGGCCACAGAGCGAGGGATGCTTCCTCATCCCTGTCTCACCCCACAGACGGGTCTGCCTGGCTTAGACAGCCTGGCTCAGTGGTGGGAAAAGCTGCTGTCTTCAGTCACGGTGCCTCATGAAGACAGGGCAGATTTCAGGAGAATGTAAAAAGTAGTAGCATACACACCACAGTTAAGGCTCATGGGATAGATCCATTTTCAGCTGGGGAAGATTAAGTAATCAAACCGAAGATAACAATAGTCTGAGATGAACATTCTTATGGCCATTTAACAAAGCCTACGTCATCGTCCTGGCATTCGTGAACTACAGAGCAGTGCTACAGGCAACACCGTATATACAAAACAATACTGCAATAATGTTGAACTGCACCTGTGGAGTTTTTCTCTTTTTTTGTGGTGGTGTTGCTTGACTTGTTTAACCCCAGAGATCAGTGTTCATCATTCTAAGAGGGTTCATAGTTGAACATCCAGATAAACAAACACACACGGTGACTTATGCATTAGTATTTGTGGATGTGCTGGTGCCAGCATTTAGGCATGCATGACATTTCCCACACACACAGACACACACACACACACACACACCTTTCCTCCCCTCCTCTATCTAAGCGCTGACAGTCTTTACATGCTGTTTGCTGAAATATTGTGTGTACTATGCCTGTGAGGCTCTGCCTTCTGAACTGTCTTTCTGTAGCCTTAGGGAAGATTGTTCTGTTAGGGAGGAGAGTTTACATAAATATGACATGCCGCAGACTGGTACCACTAGTAACACAACCGGTAATGTGAATGAGAGAGATTTAGATAGATAGGTTGATAGATAGAGAGAGAGAGAGAGAGAGAGAGAGAGAGAGAGAGATACAGTGTATGAAACACACCACTGGGAATGGAACTCCCAAAAGACACTTATAAGGCTATTCATTATATATTATTGAAGACACATCTGTTTCAAGAGCACTTAAATTAAATTTTACTACACTAGCATTTATTAAATATTTGTGACTGTAATGACTTTTCTTGCTTTTATCTTTTAAGTAGGGTTTTTTTCAGTATATATTTGAGTATATCTAGGCGTCCATACTGACTGTATCTAATAATATCTTTGCTTAAAGTTTCTTCCTGATTTTAGCCTAAACTAACTAGCTAGAGATTTTGTTCTGAGTAAAACAATGAAGCACTTTTTGTAAGTCGCTCTGGATAAGGGCGTCTGCTAAATGCCGTAAATGTAAATGTAAATTATTCATCAGGCTATTCACTTTTAAAGCTGTTCATTGCCACAGAAATGATCCACCGCGACCTGCTGGCACTTTTAAGAGAGCGACACTGAGCTGTGTGCTGGAGAATGCTTCATAAGATGGAGGTGCATCACTGGAATCAATCATACATGGAATTATCCAGCTGCTCCAAAAGTTGAGCTCCAAAAAATGATTCTGTGAAATATGTAATGGCTTTTGCGTTCAAAACGGGCCAAAGGAGTCACACAGACGTAGCCAGCGATCATCTGCAATTCAAATGATCTATCATGACACCATGACACCGTTTTAAGATCCATGTTGTAAATGCAGACAGAGAACAGGTTAAATGCTAACTAAAGACGAAGCTTCCACATACACATACTCCTCTCCTGTCACGGGTTTGTGTGTGTACATGTCTGCAAATGTAATATCCGTGTGTGGGTTGTGCAAACTCAACCCGAGACAGGAGCCACATCTTACATTAAGGCAGGGTTTGCTCGCTCTCTCTCTCTCTCTCTCTCTCTCTCACTATCTCTCTTTCTAGGCTTTTGATTTCACCTATCATGTAGTTGAAAAAGAGGTTCACTGGCTTGGAACGTTCCACCACTCACTGCCTCCTTCCAGATAGCTCACTAGCAATTGATCCAAGAGCAGTCCCTCTATAGGCCACCACAGCTCCACCCCATGCTACGCCCAGGTTGCTGTAGCCCCTCCCCCCAAAGGCGAGGGGCCTCCCATATCCCTGAGAATAACTACAACACTGGCTGACACAGACCATGAGGCAAGCTTTGGGCCAATTCAGCATTGTCGGGCCAAGTGGCTTTCCACTGCGCCATGCCTACAGAGTGCAACGGAGTGCCGGGGTTGCAGACGCATGTTGCCGACACGCTAATGCAAATAAAGGATTTTAGGATTTTCCCCCCCCTTGGTTTCGACAGATACGGCAGCATTTCCTCTCAGTGTAAGCGGCTGCTATAAATACTCCACTTCCCAGATCTGCTTTATTAGATGCAGGAACATTCCTGGCAGCACACACAGACTCCTGGACCAATGGGGCTTTGAGTTTATCCTGTTCCCGTGCTGGAATCCACAGTGTCACCGCAGGTACGGCAGGTGCGGTAAGGCCATGATGATCTTTTTAAGAATACATTTGAATCTGGTTAGTGATCGCAGTGAACAGTCCTTGTAATTTCTACATGTGGTCAAATTTTATGCACATTTAAGGCCGTATGAGTGATTTAGCAGCTAGGTTCACAAATGCACACACACACACACACACACACACACACACACACACACACACAGACACAAGACGACAAATTCAGTAGCGAATATTCACTTTAGCCTTTAGTTCCTTTTTCAATGTAATTTGTCTCACTTTCACAGGTTTATTAGTGTGTGTGTGTGTGTGTGTGGTGAGTGTTGTGGGCAGCGAGCGTCTACATGCCTCTCTGGACCAGCCAGGAGTTTCTGGGTTCAGACGTCCTCATCTCTGAATACACAGCGCATCACTGGTACATCTGGATTTAAAATGACACATCTGTATTTTGCATTGAGCTGAAGGACTGGGTAACGTAGCTCCGGGCCCTGTCGTTAAAACAGAGGGGGTACAGCTCTTGCTTTAGGGGTGAGGCAACTCACGTCTCTAACAGTCCATTAGAGAGCTGATGGACAGATCACTGGTCAGTGTGTTCTTGGTTGTGCGCATGTGTGTGTGTGTGTGTGTGAGTTCTCTGTGGCAGTTCAGCCTGGGTGTTTTTGCTGTCTAAGGTGAGTCTTCAGTAGAGGTTGTCAAGGGCACTGCGTCTGACAGCAAGACTCGAGCTAATCTCAACTCCCTCTGCAGTCTCCCTCCCTCCCTCCCTCCCTCCCTCTCCTGTAACTCTCCTACTTTATTGTCTGCTCTTTTTGTTCTCTGAGCAACCAGCGTGCGTCTGCCACCTTTCTGTCTGGCATCCCCATCTACTTAACATTCGGCATCTGGCTCCCTACCACACACACACACACAGCACACACACACAAACGGCACACTTCTACTCTACGCTACACTGAGTGAGAGAAAGAAAAACGTGGTCGTTGGTGTTGTTTCTGGGACAGGCCTCACACTCCAGGCCCCTTTACAAATAGCAGCTGCTTAGAGGCCTGAGTGGGCTTGAGTGTGGTGAGTGGGCTGAGGGTGTTGAGGGTGTTGAGTGGGCTGAGGGTGTTGAGGGTGTTGAGTGGGCTGAGGGTGTTGAGTGTGGTGAGTGGGCTGAGGGTGTTGAGTGGGCTGAGGGTGTTAAGTGTGGTGAGTGGGCTGAGGGTGTTGAGTGTGGTGAGGGTGTTGAGTGTGGTGAGTGGGCTGAGGGTGTTGAGTGGGCTGAGGGTGTTGAGTGGGCTAAGGGTGTTGAGTGTGGTGAGTGGGCTGAGGGTGTTGAGTGGGCTGAGGGTGTTGAGTGTGGTGAGTGGGCTGAGGGTGTTGAGTGTGGTGAGTGGGCTGAGGGTGTTGAGTGTGGTGAGTGGGCTAAGGGTGTTGAGTGTGCTGAGAGAAGATCAAAACACTACTTTCATCTTCTCCTTTGTTTCTTCACTGCTGTCTGGTGCTCCACTCTCACAAGCCCCAGGCCAGACTGGTGAGTGGGCCACTCCTGCTTCCCAGGAAAAGCCAGGCAGTGCAGTCTGCTTAGCGGAGCTAATTTTGTTTTCAGATGAGTGTCACCTCATTCAAAGTTGGGTTGAACTTCACAAATGAAAAAAAGGGGAACATTTTTCTCATGTCATAGCTGACAGCACCTATTCAAGAGGACAGGAAGTTACTAAGGCTATTATGAGGACTTCCTATTACCTGATCTTGTTGGGCCATCAGAGGGCTGGGGGGGGACATGTCCCTTTTCTGCCCCTTATTGTTTGGAAACAGGGTACCAAATGGTACCAGCGTAAAAAGCAGGTATTAAAAGATCTGATTATGCTCAGCAACTATTAGTGAGGTGTAAACAACAAGGCTGGTAACAGAGCATGCTGGGTAAGCACTGAGTAATGAGGCGGCCAAATATGGCAGTGTAGAGGCACCAGCACACCAGAGTGTAGAACACACGCACTGTTTACAGTCCAGGGCTGCTGGCCATACGTCATCCTGACCCCCCCTCTCAGCACTCATCTGCAAACACATCTGAACTTTTCAGCCTATAAAAAGAATCAAATGCAAATTACGCCCACTTTGTAATCTTTAATTGCTATTGACACTAACAATGTCAATTACCTTTAAGTGGCCTTTCAGCAGGGCTCTATAATGAGAAAATGAGAGTTATCAGATATGTCAGGGGCACAAAGCTTATTGGAGGGACAGACATAGCTCAGCATACAGTAGGACCGAGAGCGTGTGTGTGTTTGTGAGTGTGTGTGCATGCATGTTTTCGGATGTGGATGTCACAGCTGAGAAGCCTATTATGCTCTTTCACTCCCTCTCCCAGTTGGCTAATGGTGACATCATCATTCTCATCTTTTCCCCATGTCTTCTCAGGGTTCATCTGCAACCCACACTGCCGTTCTGTCTCCCAGAGTTCTCTCTGTTATATCTACATGCTGTGCTTAGTGGTATCTGGTAGGCACTCTTACATTTAAAACAACCTTTGCTATATTAAAGCCAGTAAAGTGACTCATAGTGTCCATGTTGAGTGTGTGTGTACATAGTAAGTTAGGACAGCTGAGCATATAATCACAGAAGTTCCTTTACCACATAAATACTGTGTTATTAATCATCCTTTTTCTTTTGTACATATCCTTTTTCTCTCTGCTCCTGATAGACATACATATATGAAAATAGATCCATTTAACCATGACCCATGAAATCAATCATTATGGTTATTTCAAAATCCTGCTCAGGATGGGACCTTTTGATGTCCCCCAGGAGTTAAACAACAGACGGCCTGCATGGACCAATGATGGGGGGGGGGTCTACATATAATAGACTCTCTGCATGGACTGGTGTTGGGGTGGGTCAGTCTACATATAACAGACTGCCTGCGTGGACCAGTACTTCTAAACAAGCAGTGTAAGAGCGTTCTCTGTTTTGTGATGGTGTTTAGTGCCAGATTAGCTAACGTGCCAGATTAACTATTAGTGGGATTAGGGTGGCTCTGCGTCACAACAGGTGAAATGGCCTCCCCTCATCATGGCAGTAGTGCACTGCCTTTCATTCTCCTGCCCAGCTGAAAAACACACATGAGCTCCTCATAAACTGGCACACTATTCAGCCCCAGACCTGGCCCCTACACACACACACACACACACACACACACACACTCGTTGCCCAATGCCAAGAGACTACCATAACAACAGAGCTTGTGAAAGCACAGGTGGGGGTAAGAGGGATAAAGGGGGTGGTTACATGGTCCTGCAAAACACACACACACACTCACACACACACACACACACACACACACATGGGTTTAGATGAGGTAGAGTCACAGGAAACACTATGACGCAAAGAGCTAGAGAAGCCAGGGAAATGAGAGAGAGAGAGAGAGAGAGAGAGAGAGAAAGAAAAGGTGAACGAAAAAAGAAAAAAGAAAGGAACAAGTAAAGAACAAAAGAGAGGCTGATAAAAAAAAGGAAAGAAAGAACCAGAGGAAAAGCATTAACCACCACACAGAAACATGACTTCCAGAAATGATTGAAACAAAATAGCTTCCAACCCCGACACACACCCCCGAACAAACAATGGGCCCCTTTGTACAGTGTTGTGCCACAGACACAAGCAGGGCAGACACAAAGGCACAGCCAGAAAGCACACGGTCTGAACCCCCTCCCCACACACACACTCCGCACAGCCCACAGTCACCCCTATGCACCCAGGCAGCGACACTCACAGGGCAAGGGAGAGGCACCACGGGGCCCCTGCTCTTAAAACCGTGCCCTTTGTCTGCCTGCATGCACAGACCCCCCACACACAGAACAGCGCAGGCCGGCATGCAGTACTCATGCTGACCAGAAGGGGGCCAGGGATGCTCACCAGCTACAATTGCGTGTGTGTGTAACTGAGGTGGTGGGGGCAGGGGTGTGGGTGTGGGGGATGGGTAACGCTTCAGGCAAAAGCACTGTATAATTAGATGTAGCATAACAACCGATTGGCTCCGAGGTGTCTATGCCAAACGCGTAGACTGAGACTCTCACACTCCACAAACAGCCATGCAAATAAAAAACTTCAATTAATGGAGAAAGCATGGAATACCAATTTAAACCATAAGCACCAAGCTAACGTGCTTTATTTAAAGTTGAATGGCATTTTTTTTCTTTTGGCAGTTGTCATATGCCTACATGAGTCCTTCAAGTTCTTCTCCACATAAAGCCTTCTGTTATATGCTTAAAAATGACCACAGCATACATCACACACACACACACACACACACACACACACACACACACACACATCCATTACAACTTGACAGCTGACGTATTTCTTTGCTACGAATGCAGGGCAGCGTCGCATGAGGGTTTGGCGGTAGACTGAATAAGCAGAGTCCCCTTGAGGTTCATTCACACAGCTCGGTCAATGGATTAGTGATCCCGCCCGGCACACACACAGAGCCATGGGCATTTCCTGTATCTACTGTTCAACTCTACCTTCTTCAAACATTAATTAGTAAAACACACACACACACACACAAAATAGTCCTCCAGCATACTCTGTGCTCTTTAGAATGTTTCAACTAGTATATACAAGTTTGTGTGACACCTGCGTCTTTGACCGAAAGCTTCCTAATTAAAAAGATTCTTGCTCAGATGTGAGAGAGCAGACGCTTATGTTTATCTTATATTCAGCTTATATTCATATAATGAGAATATTTCTAAGAGCGCATCTTTGGAAGGATCCCTTAGAGCTTGGCGGTGTCTTTGAAAAACAGCCGAAGGTCTTCCCTGAACGAAGTGCACCTTTCTCTGTCGTAGACGAACCAACGTCCTTGGCTACAAACGCAACAGAGCCAAGGTTAGTTCTGGCAGGAGCTTCCTAGAAGTCTGGTCTCCTTGAGCCGTTAAGACCGAAAACTATATAGTCAAATATTAACCTAATGCATGTGAGTGTGTACATGTTATATTCCCTCCAGTAAGAGCAGATGGCCGCTGCAAGTTCAGCTGGAGAGCCAGTGCTCACCGTCCAGAAGCCTTCACGCCATTTCAGCAGGTATCATGGGCCACAGCTTCAGTGGGAATCCCAGCAGTGGACGACCTCAAGCCACGAAGAAACGGAATTAGTAAAAACATAAAACAGGGACAGAAATAAGGAGCATGAAAAAGGAGGAAAATCTCCGTAGGAGGAGGGGCAAAGTGAGGAGCCAACGTGGACCTGAGAGGAGAAAGCCCTCCACGGTTTGGGTCAGCCGTGTTTTTCTGCATGACTGACAGCCGTCCGCATTGAAGTGTAATTCTAAAAGATTAGAGGGGGAAACCCAAGGGAACAAAATGAAACCCGTACACGCCGTCGCCGAGTCGACCTTCTGGAGTGGAATATTGCTAACCAGACCGTGCTAGAACACAAAGGTGTGAGAGACGGACCGGTGCGAGGCTCTTAATCGGCGAGCCGCCAGTCAAAGATGGTGAGGGTGACGGAGCGAGGGAGTCAGGTAATGAAGGAGGTGCCGAGAAGGCAAGGAGGAGAGAGAGAGGGACAGATGGGAGTGGGAGGGGCTGAGGGAGAGGGAGAGACCTAACAGGAAATAGGTCAAATCAAATTCAGCACGAAGATGGAAATTGACATCATTTGAAATAAAGCAACAAGATCAATTCGCTGTATGGATGCCCTCATCTTAAACAGAGAATAGCAACATCAGCACAGCCTTAGTACAGGTTAAAGCAGACTCACAGAAAACAGTGTGTGTGTGTGTGTGTGTGTGTGTGTGTGTGTGTGTGTGTGTGTGTGTGTGTGTGTGTGTGAGCGATGTTGCAGACCTTCGTAACACTGCCCAGACCAGATCTGAGGTGAATTCCTCTAGTGCGCCTGCAGGAAGACATTCCTAAAGCTCCAGCACACCTGAAGCACACACTTTACAACCCTTTACAAGCAGCCCCTCCCACTGTGCCCCTCTCTCTCCCTCTCTCTCTGTCTCCCTCTCTCTCTACCTCTCCCTCCCTTTCTCCCTCTTTCTCCCTCTCTGTCTCCCCTCTCTCTCTCCCTCCCTCTCTCTCCCTCTCTCTCTCCCCCTCTCTCTCTCCCCTCTCTCTCTCTCCCTCTCTCCCCTCGCTCTACCTCTCCCTCCCTTTCTCCCTCTCCCTCCCTCTCTCCCCTCTCTCTCTCCCCTCTCTCTCTCCCCTCTCTGTCCCTTTCTCTCCCCTCTCTCTCTCCCTCTCTCTCTCCCCTCTCTCTCTCCCTCTCTGTCCCTTTCTCTCCCCTCTCTCTCTCCCCTCTCTCTCCCCCTCTCTCCCCCTCTCTCTCTCCCCCTCTCTGTCTCCCCTCCCTCTCTGTCTCTCTCCCCTCTCTCTCCCCTCTCTCTCTCCCCTCTCTCTCTCCCCTCTCTCTCTCTCCCTCTCTGTCTCCCCTCCCTCTCCCTCCCTGTCTCTCTCCCCCTCTCTCTCTAACCTCTCCCTCACCCCTCCACCTTTCTCTTTTGTTTCTCTTTAGAGAACCACATCCCATATGAAGCATAGCAGACATGCGCACACGCTGTACATAACGCCCTCCCAGACGGATCTATTGCAGATCCTTCTGTCGGAGTTGAGAGGCAATGAAAGCACAGTGCAGTGGTTTATGGGTTTATCATGTCTGGCTGCTCGGATCAGCCTGACTCACGGGTGGAGAGTGAGGAAACACCTCTGAAAAAATAACCTCCCACAGAAAAATGTTTTACTCTCACTCATTCGATTTATTTAGGACTTTCCGATGGACTGTGAAAGGAATATTGGTTGAATGTGGGGTGGTGCCAACGTCATGGCGCTGTATGTTTGCTTACTCTATAGGGCCATTTTCCATCGTGCTGCACTTCAGTTTCCACATCAAGTAGCCTAAAGTTGTAGCTTGAGTAACGTCTGACAAATGTTGCTCACACACACACACACACACACACAGATGCATGCACACACACACACAAAGTGCTTTCTGTGAGTCTGCTTTAACCTGTACTAAAGCTGCGCTGATATTGTTATTCTCACCCCTCTCCACAGGACCGTGGATTGTAAGGAAGGTGTCGGTAAGTTAATCATGTGCGCTGGCATAAACCTACATGTCACCTGCTGTATCGCCAAAAGGTTTTCAACTCTTCATGATACCATAACACACAGGTCCACGTGTCAAATATGGCTGGTGCAGGAGAAACAATACAAGCCAGTTTCTCTTAGCCAAACTTTTATCTGCCCCAGATCCAGAGACGGGGGCCGGTCCAAGCACTGAGTTTAGCTGTGCGGACAATAGTTGAATTGTGGGGTGCGGATAATACAAATATAACCATTTAATTCTGCGAATATAAACAGAGGGCTCAGGAGTGAGACTAAATTAAAGCCAGAGACGGCAGCTGAAGGGAGAAGGGACGGACCCAGTAGGGCTGGTTCTGTTGGACCTGGCTGTGGGTGCTGAAGAGGGTAAGTGTGGGTCCAGTTAGTGGTCTTACAGCTAATTTACGTTTCCTAAGTGGACTGGTTTTGCTCAGCTAAACCATAAACTACGTTGTGACATGACCCCTCTTCTCCCCCACACACACACACACACACACACACACACACACACCAAATCCAGAGCTCCTTTAGAAGGGCTGCCACTCGTCTCCGTTCTGTCTCAGCTCTCAGGTGATTGTCATATTGTAGCTCAGCACTGCATTGACCCCAGTCCACGTCCTCTCTGCTTCTGTCTCCCTCTCTCTGTCTGTCTCTCTCTCTCTCTGTCCGTCTCTCTCTCTGTCCCCCTCTCTCTGTCCGTCTCTCTCTGTCCCCCTCTCTCTGCCTGTCTCTCTCTGCCTGTCTCTCTCTGTCTGTCTATCTCTGTCCCCCTCTCTCTCACTTTCTCCATCTCCTTCTTTCCCATCCTGCCTTGCAGGCACAGGGTCATTGTGCAGTCTGGTGAGGAAGGGTTTGTTTTGTTAGCCTTATTTCCAAGCCGTGGGGTTGAGCTCAAATTGTCTGCGTGCTGTAACAGCGTGCATTCCCCGACTTGCTGACAAGTTGTTTTTTCTGTTGTTGTTTATTTTTTTATTACTGACAATTTGCAGAAATTTGTCCCTGCATTTGTTCAGCGTGTGACTGAGAAGAAGGGTCGCCTTCTTTCCAAAACACATGTATTTCGTTGTCCCACTACCCAGCATGTCTCTTCTATATCTGAGTGCTGTGTCTTGTGTTTGTGTTTTGCTTTTTTTAAAATTGGTGGCAGTTAGAGGAGTCACGGATGTAAGCAGGACCAGTTTGTGTTGTCTAGTGCTGTCTAGTGTGTGTTGAACTCAGTAGTTGTGTTGTTCATAGGAGCTGAAAGCTTTTCTGTTGATATGGTCTGTAAATACATTTTTCCAGTAATCGATAGTAAAATTTTTCTTTGATTTCTAGTTCATCAAAATGGCCTCTTTTCTCAGCACCACCAACGATGCTCTTCTGTTTGCCTTGGTTACCCGATTTCTACGGTCTCCTACAGAGTGACTTCAGTGAGCAGTGTGACCAAAGTCAGTGTCCACCAGTGTCGCTTTAGACCAGTGCAGTGTACCCTGTATATTACTTTATATTGTATAAGATAGGAACATAATAAATATATATCATAAAATAAAACATATTTCCCTTTCCTGTGGAAAACACAGAAAAAAACATTTATTACGTTATTACATTAATTTTTTTGTATAGATTTTTTTAAAATAGTACTAAATCTAATGAAAGAAAATATATTTTTAATGGATGACTGAACACACACACACACACTCACACACACACACATGAAATGATCATGGAGGGATATTAGTCTAGGGACCAGGCAGCACAGCTACAAGCATTCAGCCAAACAGACACACACTGCTTGTGTGTGTTGGTGCAAATGTGTGAGGTGAACGAGTCCATCAGTGCCACAGCATTTCTAACTCGGACTCACTCAAGCAAGAGTGTGTTGGCTCTTTGGGGGGGGGCTGTACACGACCCCCCTAAAAGGGCCATGTGTTGGGCAACAGGAGCTCACATGCAGTGCTACAGCAACTGTGCTACATGTCCAGTGAATGGTTGTTTTACATTTTTAACTGATAGGTCATAGAGGGCACTGTGTGTGTGTGTGTGTGTGTGTGTCTATGTGTGTGTACATACAGAGGCATATGTGGAGACTTAATCAGACCACCAGTTAGTGCCCCCCCCCCTCCATCCTCAACAACAATTTCCATGTCCTTCGTCCTCCAGGGCCACCCAGCTTGCAACCCTTCCACCCCAACCACCACCTCCCCCATCCCCACCCCCACCCCCACCACCCTCCAACCTCCCACCTAAGCACACTGCCTGCAATCAGCTTCACCCACAACCATCCACCGCCTCTCCTCTTGGAGGTTGCGCAGTTTTTGTTAGTCAACCATGCAACTGTCCTTCCAACGTTATGCTAACCTCATTGAGGCACCAGGCTAGCAGTAGCTCGGCACGTGGGAGGAGTCAGAGGGGGCGTTGTGGTTTCAGCAGCCGCTCTATTTTTTACTGGCTCCTCCCCCATGTGCCTTTATTGAATCCAGATGTAAGGATACAGACACAGATCGCCTCGTTTTACTTTCCCTCGCAAATATACACACACACACACACACACACACACACAGAGGGACAATGAAGTGCACTCGCTTGGGGGTGTGATGTGGGTGTGTGTGGTTGCGCGTGTGTGTGTGAGGGGGGGGGGGGCGGGGGGCTGAGAGAGAGCACACGCAGAACCACTGAATATGACTCACATTCAAGTCTGTGTGCTTTTAAAGCATTGGGTATATTTTGTCCGCTTTGAGGTCATTGTAATACGTCTTATCGCACAGACTCAGCTCCTCAAACAAAAGCCAAAACAAAAAGACCTGGGTCACCAAAGGTAGCAAAAACATCTACGCACAGGCTACTGTTTAATATTTCAACACTGATGGTCAACATTTCACACAGACCCAGACTGTAGCCTAACACACTACACAGTGGTTCTCTTCTCACTCCATCTCTCCTTCTGTCTCTCCCTCTGTCCCTCTCCCTTTCTCCCTCTCTCTAAACATGGTGCTTGAATGACAATGTCTGCTTTTGGAGCAAGGCTAAATGTGCTCTGACCCATGCTGATGAATGACCTGTCTTTGTCAGCCCTCAAGATCCTGAGTGCACTGATCTGTGGGGAACCGCAGTGGCTCACTGTCAGTCCCGTAACAGCCTGGGGGAGACGGGGGGACGGGGGGGACGGGGTGTCTTCATCATCTGTCCTAGACGTAGTCTTAGTTCTGGAAGGACTAGGCCAAAAGGGTTTTAATGTCAGTGTTTCTTCCAGGGCTGCTACCAAATGCAACAAAGGTGCGTCAGTGTTGAGAAACTTTCCAGTGTATCAGTGACCCTAACAACAGAGATTTCGGTCTAAGAGGGAAATCAACAGGTTACATCAACAGTACACAATGCAGAACTTCAAGAGAAAAAAAAATTGTGTCATGGAAAGGTGGGTTTTTTTTGTTTTTTTGTTTTTTTTTACAAACCCAATGCTTAACAAAACATTGTGAAAGGAGGCCACCTGCTGGGATGCTATCTCCTACACGTTACCACTGGCTTTCGTTAAAACCGTTCCACCCAGAGCTACCGCTAGCAACAGAGTGGTTTTCTGCCCTTTATTTAGGCATCATCCACCAGAACATGTGGCCTCCTGGCAGCTGGGACCCAACCTCCCTGCCCCCACGCCGTGCGATCTGTCCGGATGGGGCCTCCACGCCGCACGCCTGGGGACGCTACTGTAGTGTGACTGTGGCGAGCGACCCGCCCTGGCTGGTGTACACACGGCGGGGAGTCTGGGTAATGTTCACAGCAGGATGGGCCGTGTCCACGCACCCTGTCACACAGCAGCGGTGGGAGGCGGACATTGTAAAGATCTCTTTTTTTTTTTTAAGCACAGGCACAGATTTGGAGGCGAGGCTTTATCTTTCCCCCGGACAACAGCAAGCTTAGCTGGAGGAGGTGCAAAAGAAATGACCTGTATAGCCGAGTGCGGGCTACTAGTGGCGAGGTGAGAGAGGACGCTCGAAACAAGGACTGTGGGAGTGTCCAGTGTCCTGCCCCACAGAGAGACTCTGCCCCACTCTGCCCCTGCCCCACTCTGCCCCTGCCCCACTCTGCCCCTTCTCCCTCAGTGTGATGGTAGTCTTCTATGTAAAATGTCAAGAAAGCTGCAGGCTTCTGATGGAACCCAGCAGGTGTGCACCTGATACCACTTGGTTTGGTCAGCTGGTCTGAGTCTGTGTGGGTGTTTCAGGTGAGTCTGCACCTGAATCCACTGGGATTGGTCAGCTGGTCTGTTCAGGTGTGTCACGTGTGCACCTGCTTGGTCACACCACTGTCACACCAGCCCCGTCACACTGGCCCTTTGGTGAGAAGACGCATGTATGCTTGGTTGAAAAGCAACTTATTTTCCATTTCCTGAGAAACCCTGTCACAACAGTGGGGGTATGGGGGCATGTTTTCACACAGGAATAAGTAACCTAAAACAAAGAACACATCCACACACACACCTGCTCTAATACGTCTGACATTCCAGCAAACCTGGCACATGGGACCTGAAGGTAGCCAACACACCACACAGTGAGGGTGGTTACACGGATGCAAGCACGTCGTTTTATAATGTAAACTGTGCTGGCACCCTTTCTGCTAGCTTACCCTGCTAACATCCTCCAAAGATACACGCATCTAAGGTCAGACCAGGGCCCAAACAGTGGAGTCTGAGCTCTAGCTCCCCAATGGCCTGGCCAGCAGGCCCTGGGCTCCACAGAGGAGCCAATGGGCTTATGGGTGATGTCCAGACTAACCATGGATCCACTAAGCCTGTTTGGCCAGCTGTCTGTCTGTCGAAGAGGTACTTGAGCTCACGACTAAGGGGCATGGAACAGACCAAGTGGTCAGGGGGTGGGGGGGTGTTTTACAGAGGAAACATTAGTCACCACCACCATCACCTACCATCACCACCCCTACAGAGTGTGTGTGTGTGTGTGTGTGTGTGTGTGTGTGTGTGTGTCTAAGAGAGGGAATGAGAGAGCAAGCGGAGGTTCAAACACTGCATGTCTCCATCTGTCTACAGTAGTCTAACTGCCCTACATTGTAATCTGAATGCAGCACTCCAGCAGGGTCCCTCCCATGAGCGGGACATCTTTGAGGTCAGGCAGGTTTAAATAAAGCACTGGTACTCAGATCTGGATCACAAATACAAATCCAGTCCAGGCTTTGGTTGTCACCGGAACATTATTAAACAGTTAATGTGCCTAGTTCAACACTTTATGACACCCATCGTTTGGGTAAAGGGAGGATACGACTCAGACCTAAACGACGTAGAGGCCTGAAAACTGCGACAGGCTAAAGATATAACAACATAATGTGAATCGCAGGGATCATGTATGACAACAATAGAGTAGATCTGAGCATTAAAGCAGCACAAATTCAGCAATGTGCAGTTAAGTGTTTAACACATCGCACATCGCACGGCTGAGGAGAAAAACCTGTATATTTACAGTGTGACGGCTCCAACACCAGTAAACACTGGAGTGTTTAGAGTTCAATCTTTCCCAGAGGATTTAGACAGGGATTGCGCAACTTAGCGTCAGCAT
Organism: Brachyhypopomus occidentalis; assembly: GCA_020368025.1. Lineage (NCBI taxonomy): Eukaryota > Metazoa > Chordata > Actinopteri > Gymnotiformes > Hypopomidae > Brachyhypopomus > Brachyhypopomus occidentalis. The sequence goes on along the minus strand of JAGXOD010001351.1, from coordinate 9,603,085 downwards.
CCAGGAGAATCCAACATGCGCACACTTTCAGGAGTGTGTGTTCCTGTAAAGTTACGCGTCTGCGCTTGAAACATAACATGGTGGAGAATTCCTGTGTCTCCACACGAGAGCATAAGGGCAGGCGACGGAAGTCCACGTAACCCCCCCCCCCCCGAACACAGCTCCCCCAGGCTGGGCTGCCCTCCCCTGCTCCTCACTGCTCCCAGCTCTCAGCCTCATCTGCTTCTCGAGTTGCTGCAGCTGTTTGCTGTGTCCAGCGGAGCTGTGGAGGAGGCCACGACACGCACTACATGCCAAAGGGGTTTCCTCACGCACAAACAACACCCACTTTCACTCAGACGCAAACACACGCACACGTCTTAGCAAAGCATTACAGCAAACCATGCAAATATCATCCAGCAGTATAGACAGAAGAACTGCTTAGATAATCATGTTTAAAGCTATATTACATGTGCGACAGACTAATCTGCATCAGAATGCATTTGTCCGTACAACCTGTGAGCAGTTCTCAGTATCTCCACTTAGCTACATGCTCTGGGTGCATCTCTGTTTGAAACAAACACATATTCATTCAGAAACATCTACTTTAGCAAGACATATAAATCATCAGCTGGGCTCTCACTGACTCTACCAGCACTTCAAAGGGCTCCACAGTCCAAACATTTGTAGAAATTTGTGGAATCTAACATGGCTAATTGCGCCAGTCCCACACCCTATTAGTCAAGCAGGCTGACGATCTGGAGGCTTTTATCGGAGAGGAGGTCTATTTCAGGAGCGTGTCTGTGTGTGTCGCTGTGTGTGTGTGTGTGTGTGTGTGTGTGTGTGTGTGTGTGTGTGTGTGTGTGTGTGTGTGTGTGCGCGTGTGAGCGTGCGTGCGAGGAGATCACACTTCAGCTTTATTTACAACCCAACTTCCTGAGCGGGCCACACAAGAATGGCTACAGGGGCACAGGGCCAGCAGGACACAGGCAGGGCTGAGAGAGAGAGAGAGTGTGTGTGTGTGTGTGTGTGTGTGTGCTGGCATCTCCTCCCAGGCTATTCTCGGATGTGAATGGCAACTGAGGCCACAAACACACACATTTGGACATATTACTGCACACATGAAGTTGTGTTCTTTTGGCCAATTCAGCAAGAAGAATTGTTCTCCCTGTTCGAGCAGCAGGTACTCTGGTGATTCGCACATCACCAAGAACAAACCCAGTATGGAAGCTCATCCCTGCAGCAGCCCGAGCTCCCCACGGCCACAAGTCACGTCCCTCTACGCCACAACAGTGACTTCCTACAGCAGACAGCTGAAGCAGGTACAGTCACACGACGGGCTGGGCTACCACTAAAGGCACACACGTCCGACATGAGCAGAACGTGCAGGATCCACAATGATGATGATGATGATGATGATGATGTGTGTGTAGCTGCAGCCGTGCTTGGGAAGCACTCTGGACTTCTTCACACATGAAATTAAGTCCACGTACTGATGGCGATATTTTTTTTTAGTAATGCATAAAATACTACATCATCATTTAATGTTTTCCTCATCACACATTTGATTTTCAGAGCAGGTAAAAAGGGTCAAACAAGAGAGTCTGATCTCTCATTTATTTACAAAATGCTTGTATCACTACGCCTTGACAGTAACACACACACACACACACACACACACGCACAAACACAACAATGGTAATGGAAAACTGCCCTTTACATAATCCTGTCCAGGCCGAACCCCGAGTGTGAGCAAGGTGAGGCAAGTGGTGAGTTCTCAGCTTTCAGACTCCACTGAGACTCACGAATTCATCCAACATGGAGGTGACATGCCAGCTGAGGAATCTTCCCTCAGCGACACAATAGAATGGGCTTGGACTTCAACCACAACCAAGAACAAAAGGCAGAAAGAGGCCGATATGTAGGGGAAAAGCAGATCTTCCTTCTGGTGATCATGGACCCTCACAAACCACCTGTATCTTCATAAGGAGCTGGTGTATTATCGCCTAGTTACTGGATCGTTCTGCGTGTTCCATAGTAGCACGAACCCAAGAATACATCCTCTGACTGCTCACTATGTTCTCCATCATTACTACCCAACCCCCCTGCAACAATCACCATTGTCTGCTCCCTCACTCTCTTATCTCTAAAGACAGACTCAAAAATACACAGAATTCACAAGGAGGCTTCCCAGGGAGAGACACCTCCTGCTGGATTGATTCATATAAGGACTCATTGTGTGTGTGTGTTTGTGTGTATGTGTGTGTATGTGCGTGTGTTTGTATGTGTGTGTGTGTGTGTGTGTACATTACTCTTGACCCCCCTGAAGGCCAAACAAAGTGGAGGCCGAACTCCCCAGAGAGAGTCTGTCCCTCCTAGTCTTAGCCCAACAAATAACGACCCTCCTGTGTCCTCTAACAAACATACATCAAAGCCACACAATACCAAATTAACTATTTGTTACACAATGGGAATTTGAAATCATTTGTTTTAAGGACAAATAGCGAGTAACTGTCAAATTAACAGTAATCATTTGGCATTTATGTTATGAACTCAATTTCCCCTGAGGCCATGCTCCATATACTAAAGGCAGCCATGAAAGGCATTGCATGGAGCTGATAGACATCACAGAGGCCTGGAGCAGAGGCAGGGAGAGAGGAAATCACAGAGAGGGTTTCCTTTCAATAAAACTATAATGTTCTCCTGTGATGAAACTGCCTCGTCTGGGGCAGGGGTGTGGAGGCTGCCTCGTCTGGGGCAGGGGTGTGGAGGCTGCCTCGTCTGGGGCAGGGGTGTGGAGGCTGCCTCGTCTGGGGCAGGGGTGTGGAGGCTGCCTCGTCTGGGGCAGGGGTGTGGACGCTGCCTCGTCTGGGGCAGGGGTGTGGACGCTGCCTCGTCTGGGGCAGGGGTGTGGACGCTGCCTCGTCTGGGGCAGGGGTGTGGAGACTGCCTCGTCTGGGGCAGGGGTGTGGAGACTGCCTTGTCTGTGCCTCTACATGTCTACAACTCTTAGTTATGTCATTTAGGGTGTGACCGTCCTCAGCGGCACAGGATAGGGCCAGTTCTGCACATGCTCAGTAGGGTGCAGGAACTCCTGTGTTAAACTGCAGGGCTTCAAGTTGAACCTTCTGCAGTGTCCTAGGCCAGATGGACAGCGCATCAGTACCACCTCTAAGACATGATTGGCACGGGGGCTCGTATTTGTCTGTCAATGTGAAATACTGCCGTCTCTGGAGTTTGGCCTTCCATGCCGACATGCTGCCGTGAGCACTGCTAAAGGGCCTTCCCTGGAGTCTGTCAAAGCAATGAGGTCAGCAGGCAGCCAGGACGGAGAGGGGGAGAGAGAGAGAGGGGGAGAGAGAGAAAGAGAGAGGGAGAGAGAGAGAGAGAGAGGGAGATGGAGAGGGAGAGAGAGGGAAAGAGAGGGGGGGGGAGAGGGGGAGAGAGAGAGAGAGGGAGAGAGAGAGAGAGAGAGGGAGAGGGAGAGAGACGGAGAGAGAGAGGCAGACAGACAGATTTAAGAGGGGCTGAAACAGAGGGGAAAAAAGTCAAAGTAAACATGACGGATCTGAGCTTCCAAATGAGCTGTGGAGCCACGCCTGGACTCCATCACCGCGGCTGAACAAGGTGCCCCCTGCTCTCTCCGGCCTGGGTGATTCCCGGGCGAGAAACGCCCGTTGCCCCAAAAGATGCCCACAGCGTGCAAGCGAGATGGATGCCAGGCAATTAAATGGAAACCAGCTCGTTCAACATTCGCCGTCTGGAACCATTTTAATAAGCTGGAAACTATTTCGAAAATGGTCGATGGTTCAGATGCCGATGAGGAGACAAAGACCTTCATTGTGAAAGAAGGGTCTGTTGCATTCACTTTAGCCATCGGCTAAGCTGCCAGCAAACCAAATGAGCAGAGCGACAACCTCAGTGGCTGCTGGTCTCCACCCCCCACGCCCGATTCAGAGGAGAGTGGGGGAGACAAAACAGTTTGTACAAAAACCTCTGGGGCTCGTGCTTCTTCTCAGGGTTACTGCCATGTCTGAAGGACTTTGAAGGATCGTCAATGTATGATAACCTTACAGACCCAGCAGTCAAAGGCAATGGAATCATGGATTTATGCAGAGTAGCCAAATTCAGTCCATACCACAGCAGATTCCAGCATTGGGTGTGTCAGTTTAGAAAAATGAAAGGGATAAAAAAAGAAAAAAAAAAAAAAAGAAAAAATTAAATGTCTCATGGTCTCCTTAAGAGGGTCAGCTTAAAGCCCGGCCTGCAATTACAGACACAGACAGGAGAACAGGAAGCTCCATCTCCCTCTCGTCAGCATACTCTCTACTCAGCTTCTATGGGGTTTTGCATGTCTAAAGGGAAAATAGTAGACAAAGGCTGGTAGGAATCAGTCACCTTCAGCCAAGACCCCTCAGAAACGGGCCACATCACAGCTCACATACAGTAAGCGCCCTGAGCCACGCTCTCCTGTGACTAGCACCGAGGGCTTGACTGGTGATTAGTGAAAGAAAGGCCAGAGTCCTGGTTTAACACTGCACATTCATCAACCCCCAACACCACCGCTGGGACCAAATGGTGACAAGTGCATATGATCCAGGCCTTGGTTTTATGGGAAGAGAGAGACGCAGCCGTAGGCATGGGGGCCTGGATGCCCCTCCCCCTGCTCTCAACGTGCCTCTACTGTTGTTCTGTCCGTCAGTGGCCCCTCCTGCTCTCAGCCCCGCCCCCCCTCTGGCCGGATGTGGACGGCCCAGTGAGCCTTTGCTCCATAAATCACGTGTGTTGTTGCAGGCGGCGGGGACTTGAAAGGCTGCTGCCTGCTCCTCCCCTCTCCCGCAGGCCTGCCTGACGATCCGACTCGCCAAAAGCCAATGAGCTGTGTGTGTGTGTGTGTGTGTGTGTGTGCGCACACACAGCAGTCCCCGACACACACAGGCTGCAGTGGCCACGCATGGCACTGAGGTGTCTGTCGCCATGGCACCGCGTTGGCGGAGAGGGGGCACACAGGGTCAAGCAAGTACACGAGGGCTAAAGGCGAAATGCACCACACACACACACACACACACACTAAACTACAAGGAGCTTGTGAGCAGTGCTTATCATGTTGCCAGGCAACCAAGAATTCTATGCTTAAAAGCAAAAACAGTGACAGACTGAAACATTCATTGGCCAGTTTGGATTCACTTTCTGAAAAGCAGGAGCAACGAAGAATTTCCTCTCAAAGGCAGACGCTGCCCCAAAGGGTCCAGAGCCGCTTCAACTCAGAGTCCCTGTCTTTGAGTAAACCAGAGCCGCTTCAACTCAGAGTCCCTGTCTTTGAGTAAACCTGAGCCGCTTCAACTCAGAGTCCCTGTCTTTGAGTAAACCTGAGCCGCTTCAACTCAGAGTCCCTGTCTTTGAGTAAACCTGAGCCGCTTCAACTCAGAGTCCCTGTCTTTGAGTAAACCTGAGCCGCTTCAACTCAGAGTCCCTGTCTTTGAGTAAACCTGAGCCGCTTCAACTCAGAGTCCCTGTCTTTGAGTAAACCTGAGCCGCTTCAACTCAGAGTCCCTGTCTTTGAGTAAACCTGAGCCGCTTCAACTCAGAGTCCCTGTCTTTGAGTAAACCTGAGCCGCTTCAACTCAGAGTCCCTGTCTTTGAGTAAACCTGAGCCGCTTCAACTCAGAGTCCCTGTCTTTGAGTAAACTCAAGCAGTGCAAAGCAAACTGTCCCCACCACATTTCAATGCAGTTCTTAGGAGTAGATCTTAGTCAGAAGCTTCTCTGAAAGTCTGAAACAAGTTTTATTTTTTATTCTGCACGAAAGTTTTCAGCTCGTTAAAGCACTGGGTATCACATGAGGGGAGAGAGGAAGAGAGAAAGTGAGGGAGGGAGAGAGAAAGAGAGGGAGAATTCCGTATTGGCACATAGTCCTGTATTGGGGGGGGGCCGTGTCGCCCAGGATCACTCAGGGCAAGCAGGCTGCACAACAGCCCCACTGCATCTGTTTGGCCCTCTGTGTCCTGCTCCAAAGGCAACACGCAGGGCCCGGCACACGGTGGGAGGGAGGGCACGGACACGGGCCGGAAGAAGGGCACTCTGGCAAGAACAAAACTGCAAAGTCGGATGGAAATGAAAAATTCTGAAACCTTTGACGCTCCTTTTGTAACACGAAAATGTCAGAAGCAAGAACGCAACTTTTGTGCGCAGAACGCATGGACACGCCCAGAGCTTTATGGTAGGACTTTGGGGTCAAAACCCAGAATAACCACCAAAAGAGTGATGCCAAACTAAACACAAGTGAGCTTATCCTCTCTTAGCCTCCATTAGATCCTGAGCAGAACGGCCAGTTTGAACTGCCCCTAAAAACCCCTCCAGGACGAGGACATACAGAGGACGGGGTCATTACAACACACTTATATTAAATCCATAACCTACCTAGCTAACAGAGCTGATCAATTTGATCTAGAATTATGTAATGTAAATTAATGTTTTACTCACCAGACTTGACACCTTCTTGCAAAAGTCTAGCAAAGGTCTAGCACGTTGTAGATGGAGCATGAAGTTTGTTGCTCTTTAAAAGTAAAGGATGCACTGACCACCGAGAGTTATTTTCCTTTTTCCTTTGGTGTTTGTAAACATCCTAACTGACTGGCATTTAGAGCATGGACCTTTTGTAGTTAGCAGGTATGTGCGATAGGAGGCAACCTGGTAAACCAATGAAATACATGTAATTTGCTTTGAGAAATAGGTGTCCATGTTTTCTGCCTGACGGAGGACAGGAAGCTGAGAAACCGGACTGTCTGACCGAAAACTGGATGTCTGTCTGACCTAAAACTGGATGTCTGGCTACCCTAAACTTAAGGCAGTGCTGGGGTGGTAAGCCATCACCGCAACGACACTGGCCTTTAAAATCTTGGAACTGTGAAGTGACTGGAAGATTACAAGGCGCCACAACCCTGAGCACCGACCCTTCCTCTACAGCCTGACCTCTGACCCCAGCTGCACCTGTGTTGCTGCAAGAGTCGAGACCGCATCACTAGATGTTCCCGTCACAAAAACATCTTTTGCTGTTTTTGCCAGAAGTGCAGACTTAAAAGGATCAAAACAACGAGGGATGCCTAGTTTTTACCCGAGCCCAATTTCCTGCCCTTGTCATGCAAACATCGACAGCACAGCATCTGAAATGTTTGGAAGTCTGAAAAGGAATTTCAGTGTTCTTTATCTTAGCACTGACAAACAAATGCCTCAGATCACACAGCGCTGCTATTTTAATATCTAATCCGTGCCAAAATTTCAGTCTACTTCATCCTCTGCAGTTCTAGCCACAGCTCAATAAACGTTCCCCTTGGGAATCTTGTTTTTTTTCCACATTTCAGCAACAGAAAAGCAGACACCCATATGAAATATCCCTAATATTATCCTTGAGAAAATATGATGGCTAACTTTAGGTTCATGCCCCTCTTTACTTAGGATAACCATATTTTGGTCTTCAAAAACAGTGGGGTGCCAATAACGCTGTATACAAACATACCTCGAGGGCCGGTTGTGTCAGGTGGCATGGAGGGTACACACTGTCCCATTCAGGCTCTCCACTGGTGCTACACAAGACTCAGTGCTTGGTCGCTTGTCTCATGCCATTGCTGTGCTGGTGCAACTTAATTGATTTTCTCCTTTCCACCCTCTGACACTCAGGTTTCTGCTCGGTGTGCCTAGCATCTCCTCATGGATGGCAGCTCATCACTGGAAACTAAATCTCAGCACGATGGAGCTGCTATATATCCTTGGAAATACCTTCCCAAGTCAAGACCTTGGGATCTCACTACAGAGCACTTGGATCGCTCCAACTGACAAGCTACGCGAGTACAACTGCCATCATTCTCTCCTTATTCACGTATCATTCCCGTGTTGCTAAACTGACTTGGTCATGCAGGTTCCCCCTCAGCAACATCAGGAAAATAAAACGATTTCTCTTTCCAGAAGCAACTCCGGTGCTTCTTCAGTCCCTTGGCCCTTGGACTACTGCCCCTTACTCCATGCTGTCTGAGCCATCAGACTCATGCAACTCAAGCAGTAAAGAGCCGCACAGCTTGTTTTCAACCTCCTGAAGTTCTCCCGTGTCACCACCCTGCTGTGTTCCCCCCAACGGCTCCCTGTAGTGGCTCGCGTCAGATATAAAACACTGGTGCTCACCTACAAAGCCAGAACTTGACCAGCTCCCACATACCTAAGGGCACTAAGGTAAAGTTCCATTCTGTACCACACTGCCTTCCTGCTTCCAGTACAGCTCGGATTAGAAGCACCATTCCTCAAAACAACACGACTCTTCTCTGTCCTGGCTGGTGGAATGAACTTCTGTTCATACAGATGAATCGCTGGTTGTCTTCAAACAAAGACAGAAGACTCACCTCTTTACGGAGTCACTGAGCACTTAAATATGAACTTATGTGCATTTTTAAGTGCTTAGTGAAAAACAACTCATGGCAGGGCTTTAGTTTGATAGCATTACTTACCAGTGACCCATTAATAGTCACACGAGGATATTTTTTGATAGACACTACAAAACACTTCTGCAGTGTGGACAAGGGCGTCTGCCGAATGCTGCAAATGTAAACATATCCACTTGTAACAAATGTATTCATTTGACTTTCAGGACCAAAAACAACTGCCTTCAGAGCCTAAATAGTCAGAACAACTTAATCTTTTCAATTTAACTGTCCTTTCAAAATAAAAATATTGAAAAATGTATAAATTAATGTTATTTTCATAGAAGACACAGAAAAAATTAAAATCATAAAAATCCACTATTTCACTAGTGGATTTCCAGCTACACTTTCAAGAATATCTATATGTTTTAGTTACGAAAATATCCTTTTAACAAGGCACATGGGCAATCCACGCGGGAACCTAGTTTAATACAGATTTCCACACAAACTATGGCTACTTCATATCTATAATTCTGTCAGATTTGTTTAATTGTTTAATTTGTTAATTCCAGTTTTATTAGACCAACCTAAAAAGTCATTTAATCAGACTGTATGTAGTAGGGAATGAGTGCAAGGAGAATGATTTATGTCAGATTATTTAGTTACATATGTAGACAGGCAACATGGACGCCAGAATACTATAAGCTCTTTGTTTGGGCACAAGGCCTTTTTAAACTCCATGTAACCTCTCTGGCCATACACATGCTGAGAAGCAGTGTGACCAATAGTGTGTAAGGTGTGTACATGACCAACCAATGGTGGAGTTCGAGAAGAGCAGCCACATCCAGCGTATGGCCACTGCAGAAGGCAAATGTTAATATGAAAGGAAGATGATCAGCCCCAATCCACCAGAACACAAGCATATTCGTGACACGTAAGGCGCAGCGACGAAATGGTCTCTAAACGCCGACAGCAAATCAGTCGGACGGCTTGAAGAGGACGTGCAGGGCTACTCACAACACGCTACACGTAGAGAGGTCTGAGGGGCTCTCTCATGTCCCGCACCTGCCCCGTGATTCACTGTCCCGCCAGGCATGCAGGGCTTGTTGTTTTTCGTTCTCGTGTTCGTGCCCCCGGGGCTGAGGGGGTGGTGGGGGCGGGGCAGCTGAGGGAGGCAGGTAGCTCCCTGCGCGAGAGTGGTTTCTTCCACAAGTCTGAGACATTCCCTGAGTCACTAACATGCCCTGAGACGTTGTGAAGGCCACAGTGTAGAACGAAGATGCAACCATGAGTATTTGTGCGCTCACGTGTGGCTACGCACCGTTAGCAGGTTTAGAGGAAACAGACGAGGCCGAGAGGTCAGCAAAGAATCTAATTACCGCCGTGTTCGACAGTCGGCCATTTGTGCAGTGGTGGCACGGACCACCTCTGTGCCAATCACCTTTCCCTAATGAATGTGATGTAAACGAAATTAGTCTCTCATTTGAAAACAAGCCCTGAACCAAATAAGGAGGAGGCTGTGTGGTGGTGGGGGGGGATTATATTCACCCCCTCCGCATGGGCAAATATAATCCGGAGGAAAAGACTGTTCCGAGTGGCCCGAATGAATGACTTGCATATACAGAGTGAAAACATCAAGAATCACAATGATGCCCCACAAAACAAAGCTGACTCTGTGTTCCTCGCTGAAGGCCCAGACCTCAGACCCCAGCACCCAGACCCCAGACCCCAGGACCCAGACCCCAGCACCCAGACCCCAGCACCCAGTGCCCAGCACCCAGCCCGCAGTCCCCAGCCCCCAGCCCCCAGCCCCCAGACCCCAGCCCCCAGACCCCAGCCCCCAGCCCCCAGACCCCACCCTCTTCCCCTTCCACAGCGCACTGGCTGGAGGACACACACAGCTATGTCTGGATTTTTTGTTGCCGTTTTTTTCTCCTCTTTGACGTTAACGGGAAGGTTTGTATAAACGCTGGCATTCGATGTGAAGTGCTCATGGCCACCACTCAGGGACGGAGCATGTGTGTTGGCTGGAGATGACGCTGTTGCTGGAGGGCAAACGCGCGGAGCTAGAACACACTCAGCCCTGACCACCCACACCTCGCCCTGGACGTCACTGGTCTGACAAGTTTCTGATTAAACAGACACAACATTAATGCACACACTTACAAATGAACACTGTAGTTTGTACCATTTACCAGA